>CM045766.1:26435870-26932670 GCA_025200525.1 Camellia lanceoleosa | reverse complement strand
CATATATATATATATACATATGTATATAAATTAAGCAAGTAGTCGCATGATAGGATTCTAGACATAGTGAGAGAAATCATTCACAAGCCGGATGCTAAAACTATAAATGCTCACATAGTATTTACTCACATCCAACTATGAAGTTAAATAAAAATTGGTAAAATATGCATGATCCTATATGCAAAATACTAATGCCATACGCATAACAAGAATGTAATTATAGATTAGGTTGGTAAGTACATGATATGTGAATCATTTCAAGGCATGAGGTAGTGCACAAAATCATGTAGAAATGATAAGTTTAATAAAATGCAAATGAGTCGAATCCTAATGTATGGAATATGGATGCAAAGCATGGTTATGATAAATAAAATATGATGCTTAACAACATATATATAAAGCATAGAAATAAAAGGAATGGAAAGACGTAGGTTGGAAGTTATTACAACAATGAATAAATTGAAGATGTGGGGTTGTGAATTATTACAATAATGAATTGATTCACCAAATGAAGTCAATCTAACAAATTATAAGATAAAAAGCAAATAAATTACAAATAGTAGCCTCAGGAACACAAGAGATCACCCTCTTGAAGTTGTAATGTTCTGCTTTGTCTTTCCTGGAGAAATGTTATTTGTCTAGATGAAAGTTTTGTTGGTTAGATGTTTTCTTGGCCGACTGGATGAAAGATCTGAGGGAAAATCTATTTTGTGTAGCAGAGCCAAAACAGAACAACAAACATTCCAAAGGGTGCTCATCCTTCCTACTTCTTTCTCTTGCCAATAAACCCAAGAAAGAGGTAGAGAGGCCTCAACCCACAATTAGTAACACACACACACACAAAAAAAAAAAAAAAACCAATATGATATTTATAACAATTCATCAAATGAAATAGAAATTGAGGTTGGAAGAAATTCAAGCCCAATAAATAAATGGAAACCTACAATCATCTCTTTGTCAATAAGAGTAGATTAATACCCAAATTCATGCTATTAAATAGAGATAGCAGATTGTCATCAAGTTTATAAGGTGAAGCCTCATAAACCTAATGAAAGCTTTATAGGGCTTCTAAGAAAGTAGGGAAGAAGATAGTAGAAATACATATAACTCATCAAAAGGTTAAAGATTCATTCTTTTACGCCATGAAATATGGATGTAAAATCCATTTCCATGTTAAAGATTGGTTGAGAAGATAGTTTTAACACTTTTGAGAAGGAAGCTCTTATAGCTTTAAGAAAGTGAAAGAGAGAACGAAAGATAAAGCAAAGGATCATCCAATGGATCCTATTAAACAACCATAAATACTCATCAAGATTAAGTATGGATTGAATCATATAGATCAAAAACACTAGAGGATGCAAAAGAGGTAAGAAAATGCAATAACGTAAAGGGAATAAACTATTTAATAGTTCTATAGGGAGTGGGCTAAGCCATCCACATCTCAAAGCTAAAATACGATGGTACAAGAAAGCAATAAATTACAACATTTATGGGGGGGTGGTTGAGCCATCCACATTCCAAAGTTAAGAGATTACATTGAAATAAAGCTAGATTATACTATAACTCTATGGGGGGTGGCTGAGCCATCCACATCCTAAAGAGGATCACAGGCTTAGAATAACAAAAGGCTATAGAAAAGAAGAACAAGAAAGAAGAAAGAGATGGGTAAAGTTTCAAAGTCTACTGGAAGAAAGGATAGCTCCTTTATTGTTAAACTCTCTTATTAGCATTCTCAACCCTCAAAATCTTGAGGATGGCTTGAATCTAAGCAATAAGCTTCAAGTTCAAGCTTTAATGGAGTTCGGGTAGTGTATGTATGAGGAGAGATGTAATAGTGAAAAATGTTTGGGTTCAAGGTGGTTTAATAGCTCAAGCAATCTCTAAACTTTTGAAATGATTTTCTAACACTTCAAAATGATGTAGAGTGGTGTATTTATAGGCTTGGAGCTAAACAAAATATCTAAGAAATATGTAGAGGAAGCCCAAAGGCAAAATATCTAAGATATTTGTGTGAAATTCGCAAAAAAAGCCAAATTTCAAATCCAAGACTATTTCCTGCATAAATCATCTAGTCGTTTTTTTATCTGGCCATAAATTGTTGTTCGACCAAATGGAAAATATACCATCAGATTAATAGGGTAAAGCTAGCATGATTTGAAAGAGGAAACATGTATTTCAGAGGATTCTAGCCCCTTCCATTCATTCCCACTATATTCTTTGCTTAGTCTACTAAAAAAGACAGCATTTAGAGTTTGAAAAGGTGAGCCTTGGGACATTATAGAAATGTTTGGAATTGCACAACCAAAGATTTTAAAAAACAAAGGTAAAAAATAGTTTCCCCAAAATAGGTATAAGGTTGGGAATAAAGCTTGAACCGGTTCTCCGCCGAGAAATTTGTAAAATAGCACATTCCAACTTTCATCATTGGGTGTTCAAGACAACGCCAAGTGTAACGCCCTGCCAATTCTTACATGAATACCCCACAACATGCATAGCAAAATATCAAAAATCATCTTTCTCATTGGACTAAGATTTAAGAAATTACAATTTCAAGTTTACATTTCCAAGATACTTTGTACTCATCTCCAAGTTCAATGAACTAGATGACATTACAAAGGGGAAAAGCCTTAAGGGCATACAAGACAACAACAAAATAAATTTAAAAGTCTTGATACAACACTCTAAGTCTTGGTAGTAAGGTATCCTCAAAGTTATCACCTAATCGAGTAATCGCCACTTTTACGCCATCACTATGGTGGTACATCATCATGTCCTAAAAGTTTAAATAGGGTTTAGCTATATGCCCAGTAGGAATACATAAAACCAAGAATATAATCATTTGAATAAGCCCATGACACCACTAAGACTAGACAAGATAAGGAATTAAAATACATAAACAAACATGGTTACTTATGTAAACTAATGCACAGCTTGGATAATTACATTTCCACCTCACACCAATCATCATTATATCAGAAAGGAAAACATACCATGAGTCCCTCATGAGAGTCTGAATCAAAATACAAGTCACTTTTATTTAAAAATCATCCCCACATTTATCAACGATTATACGGTTGGACATGGGCACCCAAAATCATCCGTTTATCCATTATTACTAACTACAATACGGCAGGACCAATGGATACCCAAAAACAATTTCCCACATTCGTCCTAAGGAGAAGCTTAGATGGCAATTGGCAACTTAGCTCCCCATGCGGGTATCAACACACACAACTACATCAAAACCAACTTCCAACCTAGACTCATGCTCAATTTACCAAACTTTCATTCAATCACAAGTATTCAACACTGCACAAAAGGAAATACAATCACAACATTCAAGATAAGTCCATTCCCAAGCCACAATTTCAAGTATCATAACAATATCCACATCTTTCACCTTATGTTGTTCATAATATTCCAAGACTTTAAGAAAATTCCAATCTAAGTACTATTTTCTACTCAATTATAAATTAGGTTTTGGTCAAATTTGGGGCTTTCTCCTATCTTTACATAGATATAAATTCTCAACATCAATGTTCTCATTTATGTAAAACTAGATGAAATTGTAATGAAAATTGAGTAAAATGTCCCTTTTGTTAAATACAAAGTTTAATCAATTTTAATCATTTAATCAAACCTAAAGTCACGCGATACCATATAAACTTCTTCAAAAAATAAAAATAAAAATACTAGATTAACAAAGAACCCTACCTCAAGCTATGAGCACAAGAACCAAGCTTCTTGATGAGCTCTTCACCAAACAAAAATCTAATCGGAGAAAGGATGTTCTTCACATGTACTTCACCCCTTGCAAGTGATTTAAGCTAGATCTTGGAGGATTGAGAAGTATTTTGGGGTGAAAGCTTAGGGTTTTAACTTAGGTGAAAAAGAGGAAAAGAGAAAAGTAAAGTGAAAAGAATGATCTAGAAATGTACTTTTAAAGTGCTAAAATCGTAGATCGCTCAAGCGCAACTTACTTCGCCGAGCGGATGACACAAATACAAAAGGATCGCCGAGCGACCATTCCACCGCTGAGCGAAAAAAGAAGAAGCCCTAGAAGTTTTGCAAGAGCTACAGTGAAACCATCGAGCTCACATGCTACGCTTGAGCGACAAGTCCTTCGCCGAGCGCCTCGCTTATAAACTCACGAGATACTAGAGGAAAGAATTCTATGCTCAAATGTAACTTTTTTCGCCGAGTGGTTACTTGGAATAAGATGTCACATCAAGTCTTAGGGCGGTCAAAATGGGGTATCTACATACCTAGATTGATGTGGGCTTAGTGTAGTAAATAGAGATATAAATCTCCTTAATTTGATTAACCAAATGGCCGCTGATAGAGTCAAATGGAGAAGAAAGATTTATGTAGCCTAATCACATTTGATGTGACTTAAGGCTTGGTTTGGTTTATAGATTCTATAATACACTAATTAAATTTCAACCACACTTTTCTATTCTAAAAGATTTTCTTAACAAAATCTCTTAAATGAGTTAACTGCTCGCATTACATATCATTTTCCTAAAAGTAAACACAATACTTAACATGGAAAGTAGAATGGAAACACACTCATGTGTGTACAAAGTATCTTCGCCAATTAATTCATTATACGAGGAGTTGTGAATACATCGATGCCAACCATTATACATTAAAGTCCTGTGGAGACCGTGATCGCAGTTCTAATTTGTCCCGCCGACGCAAAATAGACAAGTGAAGTACATCACTAAACGATAATCTCCCTTACTCCAAAGATATGTACAAGGATGCCGGAGAAGAGATTAGCAATTTGAAAAAGCAAAACAAAGAGTCAAACGATAGGCAACCTTCAGAGTCTCGACGGAGCTCCTTAGTGCTTTTCATTTGATGGTCGGTGATGAGTAATCTCTTTTGGAAGTTGTGTCAATGTTGAGACAGAGTTTTCGTGAGCTTCTTGCAAGTGAAGATGTGGCGAGGCAATTGACGGTAGAGTCGAACGATGAAGTTGTCTGCAAATGAAGTTGGTTTGTAATCTCCACCTTCAGGCTGCTGCCGGAATCCGAGAAATTTCTACATCTCTCTGTTTTTTTTTTTTTTTTTTTGCAATTTTTTATTATTATTATTTTTCAATGTGTATTTTTTTCTTAGAGGACTCTTATAGTTTCAACTCTCTTTTGTACAACTTTGAACGGGGTTTGATCCCTGATATTTAATAATAATAAACAAAGTTTTGTTTTGCAAATCTGAATGGCATGAATGGCACTTAAGCATGAAAACCATCTTGTTTCGAATTTTGAAATTGAAAGTGGTTGTATTTCAATGAGTTCGAACTAGATGTTGAGCCTATAACCACTAAAACACAAAATACAACTCAATGAAAGAAGCATTAAAAAACAACCTAAACAAACCTATTGACACTTGTCGTAATAAAAGGGCAAAAATTTCATCGCGCGATTATAAACACCGTATGACCAAATAGAACAATTGTAGGCGCAGCTTTAGAATATTGCAGGTACGAAAATTCAAAACAAAAGCTACTGCAAGACAACCGCTTGTCAACTACCAGTCAACTGTCCGGACGACCGGCAAATTGAAGGGATTTGTTTACATTGTCGGAGACAACTATTATACACCTTCCGGCGAGTGATTGACAATGTAAATGAAGACTTTTGAGAATACGGGGGCATGACAGAAAACCTGGCTCGACTATGCCCCTAGTTAATTGCTTTGACTTTTTTTTTTCCTGCTAAAAAGATTTTGATCAACATGAGAGTTAAATTAGCATGCTTGTTCCACTCTCTGTTTTGAAATCATGTAAGTCAAGCTGTGAGCACTGAAATTTTTCCTTTTTTGGGTCCAAAACAATGGTCTGGGTTTTGCAAGTTTGGAATAATTTTTGCGAAAATCAGTTAACTTCATCAAAATTCCTTAAAATCTGTTTTCGCAAATGGCCACTACTCGACCAACATAAAATCAACCCTTGAGATACACAACCCTAAAATCAGATAACCCGATCAGGATGTAATGCATTACCACTAAATTTGTCTCACAACTGATCCTTCCATAAAGAAGAGATAGAACAATCGAACTGAATGAAGATAATCCAATTGATCATGGACAAGATAATTGAGTCAAATATAGATACACCAATCAAACATGGATGACACAAGCAAGTTGAAAATGGTTGGGGTCTAACTTCGTGATGAAGCTACCTATGTATCCCAAAGATAGGAATCAGCCTTACGAAGTTCTTGCAAGGCTTACTCTGCATTAACACTCATTTTGTGCTCTAACTTTTGCTAAAGTCACTCCTTCCAAGTTTTCGACCTTGTAGCTTTTCTTCAATTTTTTTCATTTTTCATTTATTTTTTCCATGTTTGAATTTTTCTTCATTTTTTTTCTCTTATTTACGCTTTTAACTTTTGCTTGGGTCGCCTTTTTGAGTTTTTGGCCCAATAGCCTCTCAAGGATAGTATTTTGTTTTAGCTTGTCCATGTTGATTGGTTAGGATCTCTAGACCATCTAATTTCATGAAAATGATTGCTACTCTTGACCAAATAGACTTGATGACGAGGGACCCGCTTAATTGGGTTTGAATTTGCCTCTATAGGAGTTCGAATATCCTTCAAAGACTAAATCTTCGCCTCTTAGATTCTCAAATTTCATTAGCTTTTGGCCTCCATTGGCTTAAGAAACAATTTCATTGAATCTCCGATCACATCCAACCTCATTGCCCCTAGTTCAAGGGTTGCTTCCAATTCGCTATGTAAGTCGTGATAACTGTTGATTGGTGGATACCCAAAATCAAAGTTTGAAAGCTAGGGGGTCGACCTTAGGTCGAGAGTGATCCTATGTCGCATAATATCATGATCAATTCCTGCATGTCTTTATAAGACCATACAAATATAGTTTTTGAAACCTTTAACTAATTACTCGTGCTCTTCTAAAGACAATGTAGAATCAACTAGACCAAGCCAGGATCTTTTTTAGTACCCACATTAACTGAAACAATCTCATCCATCAAGGGCTTAACAAGCCTCTCTTTCTCACAGTTGTTCAAATTTTCCAAATCCTGTGGAATTTCTTCATCTTCGTTTATCAGAGTTTTGGAATTTTTTTTTTTGAAAGTTGCAGATCAAGGCAATGAACTAAAGGCAGAGAGAAGTAGGTGGAATCTGTGGCATTTTTATTCAAAAGAAACTCCGACTTAGTGATGACAATAGACTCGAAAGAAAAAAGAAAAGAAAAGACATAAATGGAAAGAATAGTGATGTTTGGATTATCATCACCAAAAACACTAAAGTTAGATTTGCTAGAATGACTTGAGCCTGATCCCTACTCGAGCCTGATCCCAACTCTACAGACTTGGTGGAATCAAACTCAAACTCAAAACTCAATTTGGAACTCAGAATAAAACCTTTCTCAATAGTTAAGTGCAGGCCATCAACCGCACCTAGAAAATTCGTGTAATTCATGTGTGGTCCACCGATCACAAAATCAATCACAATATCCCCGAGTTTACTAGTCCTGCTAGTCTCAAGTTCTATCACAGATTCAACAAGGCTGCATCTAGAATTTTTTCTTGTGCTTTTTGCTTCTGATCACTCTATGGCTTAAGAAAATCATAAATAGGGAAGTGCATGCTCGTGAGAATATCTATCATAATATCCAGCCTGCTCCAAATCATCTTCCACCATGGGGTTTTGGTTGGGATCATGGTACATATATCATGAATAAATCGTCTATGGAATTAGAACATCGGGCTTGGGCAAATGGAAAGGTGTGATGTATATGCTGGGGTTGAAAGTGGGTGGTAGTGTATGGATGAGGTTGAGCTAGAAAGATAATGGGGTTTGGTCATAGGGTGGCAATGGGTTGGAGGTGGCCTTGGCTCTTTGGGGTTGAGGCGAAGCTATGGTTTTGCTGTCGATGAGATCTTGAATCGCATGGCATAAGTGAAAACAACGATTAATCTCATGACCATGTTGTTGGTGAAAGGCGCAGTATTTATTAGGATCATGTCTGGCTAGTAGAATATCAGAGAGAGGTCGTGATCAAGGAGCTTAAGGTGTCCCTATTCTACTAGGATTTCCATGGCACGAGTTGGAGACATGTGAAGCAAGATGAAACAATTTATTTGGGGGTTAGGTTGACTTGGCTTTGTGGCTAGTGTTGGCTAAGGGATTGGCTCTTTGACAATGGTAGTAATGTCTGTTGACTTCTTAAGGTATAGATTTGGCACTGTATACTACCGGGAGTAGTATTGAACCACGAGTGAATATTTTTCTTACAAGCTCATTTCCTTATGTAATGATTCCCCGCTTGATAGCACCTTCAATGTGAACCTCAATCTCATGAAGGTCCTTAAAGTTGAAGAGTGTGAGAACTATCATCTTTACAGAATCTTCCATGCAAATTCTTGACAACTATACCGACTTGATCTTTTTCCAAGGGCCTGCTTTGTCATCATGTCCGCCTTTGCCCTCCACCTGGTGATAAATGCCATAAAACTCTCGTTGGGCCCTTGTCAGGTCGCCTGTAGTTCCCGAATGGTTACTTTGATTTGTGTATTACAAATGCTTCAGCTAACTCCTCCCAGTTTTGTTTGACTGAATCATCAAACTTAGCATACTAACTAACAGCCACTCCTGACATGGTTCTTCCGAATAGGAAAAGCTGTTAAGCTCTAGATAAGCCCATGGGCTTCGTAATGTTTGAGAAGAGGCGAATATGAACCATACATAGGTCACTAGCCCCATCAAATCTATCTATGTGCGATATCTTGAACCACTGCAACCTCATAGTTGTTCTCATAAACCCACCCTTGATGTCCATATTTTCTCTAATTTGGATATTTTCAGCATAGCCAGGTTAACTTCATTAATATTTATGGGGAAAAATCCTCCCATTTGTAGATTAGGTTCATGAAGCTCCTCAACTGGTGGAGGTGTTTCCACATCTAGATGAACCACCAGGGGTGGATATGACGCTCCAAAAATCAGAAACATCAAATAATACATTAACAAGTAAATACATGGTTTATCTAAGGTTACAAGGGAAGGAAACATCACTAATGAGTAATTTGGCTAATAATCAAGCAAGATCCCAAGAAGATCGGAGGAGTCAATATAGCCTCCCTTCTAAGTCCAATCACCTTAGATAGCAAAAATAAATTTTTGACAGATCTTGACAAGGTATTAACACAAGGCCTACATGAGGTTATGGAGTATAAGGATAGGTTACAAATGACATATATAATAATTACAAATCATGTCTTAAATACAACAAGTGATTAATCACTTACAATCTCAAAACGTGTTTACAAAACTAACTCCCATAGGGTAGCCATATGTCTTCAAATACTTCAGTTTTGCCTTTGACCGGTCTAATAATCCTCAACACTTAGCATGAAACACCATGAGCTTTAAATGCCCAGTAAATGCACACACACCCCATCTATTTTTCCCAATCTAATACACCATCACAA
This sequence comes from Camellia lanceoleosa, assembly GCA_025200525.1. Classification (NCBI taxonomy): domain Eukaryota; kingdom Viridiplantae; phylum Streptophyta; class Magnoliopsida; order Ericales; family Theaceae; genus Camellia; species Camellia lanceoleosa. The sequence continues at coordinate 26,923,207 of CM045766.1, read as the reverse complement.
TTACAACAAGCAAGTAATGAAGCATGATAATCATTCAATAATAAAGGATTGCAAGGTTAGATGTTAGTAATCTAGAAATCCACCAAAGAGATTTCATCCTCCCAACTGCAAGAATTGGACACCGGACTATTCGAGACTTCCCCTTTTTGTTGCTTTACAGACCTACTATAAATGCCTGAAATGGTTACACACCGCGCAGCGTCATTGGTGGACCTGAAAAGGAACGGCGAAAAGAAAAAGGTTTTATCACCCAAATCCAACCTTATCCTTCCAAAAAAAAGTTTTATCCTCCTGAATGTCCCATCTGGACCCAACCTTATCTTACCAAATCAAATCATCGCAAGGGTCCGAATATGTCCGTTCCGTTCTAGGGTTTACGCGATAACCACTTGTGCAAGACTTAACCTTCAATTATGGAGCATATCCCATCAATCCATACATAACACATTATCATTTCTTCATTATTCAAGTGATCAAAAACCCAATACCACTCTAATTAAGGTTACCGCGGTTAGATGTCTTAAATCAAAGTTAGAAAAACTTAACAAGATAGTAATATTCGTGATAAGCATGAGCATCATCAAATGAACAAGATAAGGAACATAACCATAACACATGCAATATCATACCAAGGCATGATCATATACTAATAAGCATATTCATGAAGACAAGAGCATAAAACACCAATGCAAAACTAAATTAACAGATTCAATACCATCTAAAGATTAAAATCAAAAGGACCATTTCAGATTTTTCCCAAGCCTGGCCTTCTTATTGTTCGTAGACAATTTCATCTAGTTTTCAGAACATCATTCAGAAACAGAATGGCTTTTCTACATTTTTAGTTATTTAAGAAACACTCTAGTGCTGTCCAGATTCGCCAATCGTTACAAAATTGATTTTCTTAAAACCGCCACTCTTTTCAATGAAACCAATTTTTCTTGAAAGAAAACTCTTTAAGGGAGTTTTTGAAATCAAAATGAAGTCCGTAAGAGTTTTCTACATTTTCTAGATTTTTGAAAGTTAATCAGAAAACAGTGTTTTTCATGCACAATACTCAAAATAAGCAGATTGGTGAGAAAAGATGCCAACTAAGGAAAAATTTTCACTTCTTTTGTGATGAAAACATACTAAATAATGTATCAATAACTTAGATTTTTAGAGTGATGGTATGCCTTTGGAAATAATGTGAGATATGGAATAAAAAGGTAGTTTTGCATTTATTAATAGGAAATATGAGTAGAAGAAGGATCAAAGCCCAATTCATCAACTTTGAACACATGAACACCATTAATAAACATCTAAAAATATGATATTACATCTCTAAGAATATGTATTTGAAAAAGGAAATAGAAGGAGAGATGGTGATGTGGCTTACTTGAGGCTTGGTTAGTTAGCTAACAAGACCTTCTTTTCTTTCCTTTCCTCCACCAAGCTCACTCTCTTGACCTCTTCCTCTTAGCCAAATGAAGTGTTTGTGTGTATATTCTTGTGTGCAAAATGCTAAAGGAGGGGTTGTATATATACTAAAATTAGTCCAAAAGGTCTAAAGTACCCATTGGTTAGAAATGGATTGGATATTTTGGATTAACTTTGAACTTAATGGAATAGTGAATGATTAGAGGCCTTAATTATGCAATTAATCAATTCTCTTGTTTTCTTCTTCTTTTTGTCCAACCTTTCATCTCCATCTCTCTCTCTCTCTCAACACTTTCGCTTTCTCTCACACCCTCATCTCTTTTTCTTCTTCTTCAAATACTTAACTCATATCTCATTCTCTTTTTTATTTTTTATTTTTTTTCCTTCCATCTTTCTCTTGTTAGTGATGAGGTGGTGGCGTGATAGACAAGGTTAGTGAATAATGGTGTTGGTGATGATGAGCTTATGGTGTTACGATGAGCAAAGATAGTGGCTACGACGATAATCTATAATTTCTAAGTGTATATACATCGTGTAATCTATAATCATACTCATTTGTATTATGTCACTCTCTATCATTGATCTCAGATTCATGAGTTTAATTTGTCGCTCGATTTCTCAATTATATTTTTTCACAATTTTTTTCCATCCCTACTACTTTTTCAAATCGACTAAACCGACCGCCAAGCCATGACTTTTCATTTGGTCAATTTCAAAGTGCGCTCAACAACAATGGAAAATTGATTTTTCAATCCTAACGGTCGGTTCGGCTAACATGCCAAGGGTAAACTCGAAGTCAAACCAACCTCGCGGAACACCCCTAACCGAGATCGATTAGGGTTTGTACGGTTCATCCAGAAAACGCTTTTAGTTCGGGGTTAATTTTATAATAAACAGATATCTAAGGGCTTTTATTATAATAATTTAAAAGTAAGGGTCTTACTAGTATTTACAAAATTTAGGGGTCTAGCAGTGGATGAGATGTAGATGCCTCAGTTAGGCGTTGTAATCCGGCAAGAGCCTTACTATTGGCGGCAACCTTATTGGTAAAAGCATCCATGCTTCGTTGAAGAGATGAAAACAAGTTTGCTATATCTACCGGAGGTTGGTTATCTATCACCACTAGAGGTGGAGCCATCACAGATTCTAGAAATTCTAACTAGAGAAGTAGTGAGGTTTTAACCTTTTTCCTTGTAATTGGCAGTAGAGAAACTAACACTGGTTGTCCTTGAACGAAATCTGTCTACCAATGCGAGTCCACAAAACTGCGGAGATATTAAACCGTTCTGAAGCTATAGTGCTACGACTTTCATGCAAAAACAAAAAATGGAACTCCTAATCAATATTTCAACAGCATTTCGATTCAACTGATCACTACTAAAACTGAACACAACCGCACAAACTAAAATGCCTAAACCACCCATCTGAATTTGAGAATTCAGATAGATCCCACACATTGCACATAGCAGAAAGAGAACAAACACCCTATGGAGGGTATGGTTACCCCGTTTCTAGCTTTGAAATAATATAAGGTTTCACTATTCAAACAAGCAAAGATCATACATCCTAGAAATGAGAGAGTCGCAGACACCCCATTTTGACCAAATTTTAAGATTTGGGCGTTTTCAACACCGATGATGGTAGTTGGAATGTGCTATTTTACGAATTTCTCAGCAAAAAAGTTGAGTTTAAGCTTTAATTCCAACCTTACTCCTGTTTTGGCCAAATTATTTTAGACCTATTCAAAAATTATTTTTTTGAATTTTTTATTTTTAAAAATCGGCACTCACATGGCAAGCCATGTGTTTTGCAGGTCTATAAATACAACATCATTTTGTTGAAGAAAAAAGAGAAAAAAAAAGGAGAAAAAATTTTGAAAAAGGAAATTTTGTTTCAAAAAAAGAGAGAATTTTGGCAAAGAGAATTTTTGTTTCAAAAATCTTGAGGGAGAAAATTTGATTTTGAAAAACCTTAAGTTATTTTGAGAGTAAAAGAGCCTTTTCAACCATCCAAAATTCCATTAAAGCTAGAATTTGAAGCATCTCGCTGAAATTTCAAAGCATACACCATAACCTTGAGGGTGATCAAGAGGAAGTTTGAAAATCAAGAAGTTCAATCTTTCTTTGGAAGGTAAACTTCAAGTCTTTCATTTTCTTATATTTTCTATCTCATATTTATTTTCTTGCTTTCTATTTCATAGTATCTTGTTGTAATCCAGTGGTTAGTTTAGCTCATATTATTTTTTTGTTTCTATTTCATAGTGTCGTGCTGTAATCCAAGTGATTAGTTTAACTCATATTTATTTTTCTGCTTTCTATTTCATAATGTCTTGTTGTAATCCAAGTTTAGTGTAGCTCATATTTATTTTCTTGCTCTTATTTCATAATAGTTTTGTTTTAATCTTGCATGTCCTATCTTATATTTGATTTCTTGTTTTAGTCTTGTAATAGTTTTGTTGTAATCTTGCATGTCTTATCTTATATTTGTTTTCTTTTTTTATTTTCATGTTAATTTTGTTGTATTTTTGCATGTTCTATCTTATTTTTGTTTTCTTGTTTTAGTTTCATGTTAGTTTTGTTGTAATCTTGCATGTTCTATCTAATATTTGTTTTCTTGTTTTAGTTTAATGTTAGTTTTGTTGTAATCTTGCATGTTCTATATTATATTTCTTTTCTTGTTCTAGTTTCATGTTGGTTTTGTTGTAATCTTACATGTTATATCTTATATTTGTTTTCTTGTTTTAGTTTCATATTAGTTTTGTTATAATCTTCTACTTTCTATTTTATATTTGTTTTCTTATTTTAATCTAACCGGGAGTGTTTAGTTGAGCTACCTACATATTCTTTTGTTTTGTTAGGCCTAGTTAGCTTGGCTTATTTGGTCGGGTCAAGTTAACTTCGTTAGATGAAATGATGTAGTCTTTGGTGTTGCTCGTATTAATTTCCTAAGGTCTTCAAGGCACAAGAAGCTTTTTTTATTTCCTTTGAGTGTTTTGTGAGGGGTTTTTTTTAAAATTTTTTATTATAATATTCTTTTTCGCTTCATTTGGTTTGTAATTATTTATTCAAAGCGCCATAATAATTCCTACCCTGCTTCTTGCTATTTCATTCTTTTTTTTGCTTTCCTTATTTGTAAATAAGTATCATGTTTTGTTTTTCATCTATCTATGCTCTATATCCATGTTTCATGCATCTTGATTCGGCTAAATTTACATTTGTGGATGTTAATCAATTCTTATGTGATTATGTGTGCTACCTTATGTTCTTGAGATTATTCATATGTCATATCTTAGAAGCTGAGTTTTTAGTTGCATTTCATGTGTTAATTGCATTAGGATTTTGTATATAAGATCATGCATATTTTGCAAACTTTGTTTTGTAGCTGTTCATGGAACGTTAGTAAATATGTAAGTTTTTATGCTTTAGCATCTCGCTTTGTTTGTGTGTTCTTTTTTACTATGTTTAAGCATCCTACCATGTGGCTACTTGCTTATTTGATATAACTATATGAATGTCACTGGATGGAGGTTGTGTCGCTTAATTTGGAATGATTTTTATTTTTCATATTTGTAAACCTAATTTCTTTGGGTTGTACGCCTTCAAAACTCTTTCAAAACATATGAAATCACGTTGTTTCAAAATAAATGGCATAGTCTATACTTGTATGCTTCACATAATAAATTTTAGGATTTATTTAATAACCTGCATATGAACATATAAAGTCAATAAAACTCATATCATGGTTTAGCAGAGTCGATCTTTAATTGGGTAAGCGGGGTCAAATAATGACCATACCCTCTTATACCTAAGGTTCCAAGCCAAGCATCCTTGGTTACAACGAACAATGGCTTTGGCACGAGTTGCGGGTTTCCTTATCTTTCTAAAAATATTAGATGACGACTCTAAAATCTGGTGATTTAGTTCATTTTTTGGCAAAGATTTTGTATTAAAACGGGTTTTTCATAAAAAATTGTCAAATCTGGACTCTCATCTATGTTTCACATTGTACTTGTGAGACTAGATCGAAGATAATCAAAGGTCCGAACTGTTAACACGCGCCGGTACCCCCCGGGCATGTTATAAGAGCATCCTAGCCTAAGTTGAGAAGGTACTATAGCTCACTATATGTACAAGGTTGGCTCTACTCTAGGGGTTGAAGTCAATGTGACCTCACGAAAGAGCCCTTTGGCTAATAACCGCTAAGATCCGAGGAAGTTGAAAGAGTCAATGTAGCCTCTTTGAAATCCGATAACCTTAGATAGCGGAGCTACCTTTTGACAGATCTTAAAGAGTATTAACATAAGGTCTCAAAAGTAACATGGAGATAGGTATAGTGTCACAAAAAATTTACCTGTGCACCCATTAGTATCTAGGCAACAGAGGGACTCTAAGTGCACCAATGCATGTAATGCAATCAACATATAATTGAAAATAAAAGTCATATCATGGAGTTTGAGTCAAGGTTCCTTAATATCCCCAACTGAGTCACCAAAAACTATACCATGCCCAGAGGGTACCCATGCGCGTTAAACAGTTTGAACGCTCGATTTCTTTGATCTAGTCTCATGAGTGCAATGTGAAACATAGATGACAGTCGAGATTTGGCAATTTTTATAGAAAATCTATTTTATTGTAAAACCAATGCCAAAAATGAACTATATCACCAGATCTTAGAGTTGACACCTAGTATCTTGGAAAAATTAGGAAATCCATGACTCGTAAGGCCATCGCTCGTCAGAACTAAGGATGCTTGACTCAAAACCTTAGGTATGAGAGGGAAGGTCATTAATTGAGCACCACCGCCACCCATTTAGAGATCAATCTCTACTAAACCATGATATGAATTTTGTTAACTTTATATGACCATATTCCAATTATTTTATAAATCCTAAAACTTACTATGTGAATGTAAAAACTCAACTCAGATTATACTTAATTATGCATGTGATTATGTGTTTGATATGAAATTGCATAATTAATTATGTGATTTATGTGATTTTGAACTTATATCTCATGGAGGTAAGAATATTTGTTGCAATTAGAACTTTGAACTGAAAATTGAAAGCCTTAGAGGCGCCAGAAACCAAAATTGACTTTATATTTGTGTTTAGCATGATTTTTAGAGCCTATTGTGAAATTGGGGGAAAAAAAAAATGATTTGTAATGGATTAATTAAGTTTAATTAGCATAAATCCTAGATTAAGCTAACCTAAATTAAGTTAGCCTAAGTTATAAGTTTTTATTTAAGCCTTGAGATCATCTCTTATTAACAACTCTTGCTAGAGAGGTAGAGAGAAAGAGAAGAAGAAGGAGAGAGTTCTAGAATTGAGAAGAGAAGCTAGAGATTTGGAAAAGATTCAAGGGGAAATTTCTAGATTTGAGCTAAGGTATGAAATCTATCTAGAATCATTGTAAGTAACTCATCTTTTGTTTGAAATCAAGAAAGAATTTGGAGATTTTAAACCTATATGAGTTAGGGTTTTGGGTTGTGTGTTTATTTGAACTAAACTTAAGAAATTGGAACTTGATCTCTTTAACTTTACTTGATTTGAGTTCAATCTTGTGAATAATTCATGAGATGAGTTCTAGATTGTTTATACAACAAAGATGTGTAAGGATTATCCTTGTCTGATATGTATTTTGAACTTTATCATGAGATTCTTGAATTTATGGAAAGGATGAGATCTTGATTTTGAACTTTAAGCAAAATTGATGTGTTTGAATTGAAATTACACGTATATAATGTTAGTACATCATGTTTTTGAAGTGGTTTTATATGAATTGATCTCTGAAAATGAGTTTGGAAACTTGGAATTTGATTAATTTTCAGACTGCTCAGGAAAACCCAGAACCGCATGTGCGGAGCTCTCAGCCGCACGTGCGGAACCCAGAACAAAACAGAGCCGAGCATTCTGCTTTTATTGCACGTGCGGTGAGGGGCTTCCGCATGTGCAGAAAATAAGAAGAAAATCTATCAATTTCTGTTAACCTCTTCGACCTTCTGAACCTATTTATGAGCATGTTTAGTCCCTCTAGAATGTCTAAAGATAAAACAGAAAACGAACGAATCGTAAAATGATTAAATAAAGGAAAAGGCCAAGAAATGAATGAGTTGTTTACCGAATTTGTATATGTGTTATGTTGTGTAGGTTGCCTACCAGAGGGACCATTGCACGACCAATATCACTATGAGTAATAGTATTGTAAAGATATGTTCTTAATTAATTATTTGATCCATGAACGATGATTCATTCTAAAATTGTGTTTTGATCGAAATGAATGAGTTTTATGAATGTTATATGACATATGCAATATGGACCTAAGGTCGTGTCATTTATACTATGATGTGGATAGGCCTGAGGGCATTATGTTAATGATGTGATAATATATGATTGACCCGAGGTCGCTCTAAATGGTCATTAATGTTTGGGCTCGAGGTCGTTTCTATACTATTTGTGGCCCTAAGGCCATTCCGATAAATCTTGGGCCTGAGGCCGTTCTGCAATATTAGTGGACCCAAGGCTGTTTCGTAATTATGATCATGAAAAAGTTACGAATTTATGATGTTATACTTACTTTGATAACGGGCTCATTCATTTAAACCTCTTTATCGATATTACTCATTGAGCTTTTGCTCACTCTATATTATGTATGTATATGTAGGTGATCAACATATTGATGAGAAGCATGGAGCCCAACCTACATACCGCTTCCTAATTGTTTTTGTGAACCCGATCGGACGAGTCTCCAAGATGAAACTTTTGTCTTTTGGCTCATATCATGTTATGGCTTTTATTTGATTTTGCTATGATGGTTTTGGAGATATAAACTATAAGTGTAAAGTTTTCTATTGTACATCAGTTTTGCATGGATATGTAAATATGTGAATGTGCTACAATGAAAGCAAGTATATTTTTTATCATATTGGCACAGCTCAATGGACTTTCATCGTTGTATGGCCCCATTATTACAATTATTCTGTATTTTGTATGAGGTCATAGGTAATCAAGTGATTACTGACCGGTTATGATCTAAACCTCTAGGGAGGTTTGGGTCATAACAATGAAGCAAACAAGTATAGACTATGTCATTCATTTTGGAACAACTTGATTTCATGTATTTTGAAAGAGTTTTAAAGATGTACAACCTAAAGAAATTGAGTTTACAAACATGAAAATCAATATAATTCCAAATTAAGCGACACAACCTCCATTCACTAACATTCATACAGTTATATCAAGTAAGGAAGTAGCCACATGGTAGGATGCTAAACATAGTAAGAAAAACACACACAAGCGGGATGTTAAAGCATAAAAGCTTACATATTTACTGATGTTTCGCGAATAGCTACAAAACAAAGTTAGTAAAACATACATGATCGTATATAGAAAATCCTAATGCAATTCACTCATGAAATGCAACTAAAGATTTGTTCTAATATATGACATGTGAATCATCTCAAGAACATGAGGTAGTGCACATAGTCATATAAGAATTGATTTAATCCATAGATGCAAACTTAGTCAATCAAGACACATGAAACATGGATGCAAAGCATGGATATGATGATAAGAAAATATGATGTATATTTAAAAATAAAGAAAGCAAGTAAAAGAATGGGATAGAAAGAAGGGTGGAGAATTATTATAACACTTTGAATAAATAATTACAAACCAAATGTGAGAGAGAGAGGAAGAAAATATTACAAAAAAATAAAAAAAAACCTTACAAAACACTCAAATGAAAACAAAATAGAATCTTTATGTGTCTCGAGAATCGCCAGAAACTATCATGCTCCACGTAGGACGACTACTTTGTTCTGTTCGGAAGAGTTTAGTTGGCCAGTCAACTAGGTCAGTCGACCAATAACAAAACTTTCCAAAGAAAGATTGAACTTTTTAATTTCCAAACTTTCTTTTGATCACCATCAAGGTTGTGGATTATGTTCTCAATCCTTAATGCAAAAGCTTGGAATTTGAGCTAGAATGATGTCTTTGGACAAGGAGATGATCACTCTAATCTTCTTAAACGTGGCAAGGATTACTCTCTCCTTGATCAAAGCTTTAGGACTTGGTTTCAATGAGTTTCTTGGGTGGTTTTTGTAATGAAAGATGACATATATGAAGGCTAGACAATTTCTCTATTTTGGCAAGACAACACTCTTGTTTTCAAGGCTTTCTTTTCTTTCTCAAACTCATTATTCTCTCTGCACTTCTTCTCTCAAATTCAAGACTTAAGCTCTCTTTATATAAGCAATGCAAGTGGAGGGATGGTGGAAGACAAAGTGGAAGCTTAATGGAGCATTTAGGAAAGATAATGGAGCAAATGGAGCATACATGGAGTTAATAGAAGACAAAAACGGAGCATTACCTTCAATAAGTCAAGCACTAGGCAATGGAGGCTGAGTATGCATGCATTCAATACATGAATGGGTTAGAAAATGGGGTTGTGAAATACCCCACTTGAACCAACAAAATTCTAATCAAAACTGTCACTGGGTGGTTGACCGGCCGGTCAACTGGCTTGACGACCAAGCGGTTGACCGGTTGGTGAAAAATTTGCCCACTTTGCTTCAGTTAAGTCTAACTTTGCTCCAGTGCCCAACGAGTCTTATACACTTGGCCAAAACAGGTTTAAGGTTAAAAACAAAGCTCAAATCCATATTTTTTACTAAAGATTTTGTGAAAAACACATTCTTATTTTCATCATCGGGTAATCAAAAGAAAGCGCCCAAGTCTTAGGGCTGATCAAAATGGGGTGTCTACACCATAACAAATCAAAATCCAAACACAAAAGCAAGTCAAGAACTGGAGATGGACGGAGTTGCTGGAACAGTGGAAAGAAAGGACATCTAAGAGGAGATTGCCTAGTACTAAATATGAACAAAGGTGATCAAAATCAAAAGTCTGCTAATGCTGCAATAAAAAAGATTTCTGATGCTTTGATCTTGAGTGTTGAAATCCCTCTTGAATTTTGGATTTTAGATAAAGGAAATCATTCCATTCTACTTCACATAGGGAAATCACGGGCAATTATACTGGTGGTGATTTCATGAAGGTTCATCCGTGATGATAGACCTTTCAAGATTGTAGGTAAAGGGCATATGACAATCAAAGTTGCCAAACGGGTTTGTATAGAAGATACGTAATCTCAAATATGTGCCTAGTTTGAAAAGAAACTTGATTTTTGTTAGACAACTTGATGATAAAGGTCATGTTGTATCCTTCATGGGTGGTTTATGGAAAATCACCAAAGGAGCCATGGTTATCGCTCATGGTCAAAAAGTAAGTATCTTTTACATGACTATGAACAACAAAGATTCAATAGCAGTTGCTAATGAAAAAGAGGATTTAAATTTGTGGCATCGAAGGCTTGGGTATATGAGTCAGAAAGTGATGAAGGTACTTGCATCTAAGGGGAAACTATCTTATTTGAAATCATTTGATGGGTTTCACACTAAAAATAAACACTAAACTATGCCCAGATTCCTTAGAATAATGGCCAGTCCAGGTATCGATCCACATGAACAAATGTAAAATTAAACTAATTTAACTTTCAAGATTCCTAAATTAATTTCGATAAAAAGATTGATCGGAATTATACTGAAACTAGAATTAAATTGAAAAGAGAAATTAAATTAATAATAAAGATTAAAGTTGAGAATTTGATTTGGAGAAAACTTAGGGCAAAGAATCCACCACTAGTTATGTAAATAGGATTTAACATCAACATCTAATTGCAATACGGTTTGAATTACCCAATGTTTCACAACTACAAGTTTGAAATATTGATCAAGAAGATTGTTATGCTCAACATATAGGCATGAATCATCTCAAGTAATATGAGTCGTTCACTTTAAACTAAGGTAGTAACACGACTCGTTTCTTGTGGCATGACTTGTCTCATATTTTGAATACAACACATAGAAAACCATTGTATGAAAAGTATTCAACAATCACAAAAATTAGAACACTAAAAGAGATAGAAAGAAATTGAAATTAAAACTTCTAAAACATTCATACAACTTGCGTAAACCGTTTAAACAATCAAAGCCTGCTTAAAACTCTATTTACATGACTAGGATTTCATCAAAACCCTAAAAAAAGAAGCCTAGTTGCTCATGGAGGTTGGAGAAGATGATGATGGCAGCAATGGTAGCCTCCATAGATGATCAAAAGTTGCTTGCCTAAGCTTGGTAGCCTCTCTGGTGCAGTTTGCAAAAATTCTGAACCCTAGGAAAGTCTATTTTTCTTCCTTTCATTCTTAGAAAATCGCACTAAAATTTTTGTGCACGCTTCCCAAAGTTGGTCGCTCAAGCGCCTATATTGGCCACTTGAGCGGTGATGACTAGCCATACATGCAGTAGTGACTGGCCGCACGTGCGGCGGTGTAGATCCCCATTTTGACTGACCCTAAGACTTTAGGCGTTTGCAAGCTTCCTGATGATGAAATGGTACTTACTTCATGAATGTTTAAAGGATATTTAGAGTTATTATGTAAGCCTGTTTTGGCCAAAAACTAACTTTTTGCGAAAATAACCATTTTACCCTTGAACCAGTTTTTAGCCAAAAACTAACTTTTTAATCCCAAGAAAGAGAGATAAGTCTGTTTGTGCTTCGATCAGTCATATTTTCCAAATTAGTGGCCAGTTTTATCAAAAACATTAATCATAATGCAATTCAGGCTTACTTGTTCTGCAAGCAAGCCAAAGGCATGTGACCTCGCACATGTGCATGCATGCATGGCACATGTACCAAGAGAATTGGTGCGTAAGGGCATTAGAATATGTGCGCACGAGATTGGTGAGTGCACATGAGATTGGTGAGTACACACATCAGCTGTGCATGCGCATGAGACTAGTGTGTGCACACATTGAAGAATCGCAGAGCTAGGTATGGAAACTTGATCTTGGCATTTTTTTTGAGGGAATGGCGGATGGGGAAGCAATGAAATCCTAGAAGGGTTCCAGAGCCTCCCCCATCTCTATAAATAGGGCCTCTCTACCTCTCTTTGAAGAGGTTAAGAACTTTGAGTAATTCTTGAAGCTTAAGAACCAAACACCCCACCTCCTCTCTCTCCCCCCCTTTAGCTCCGAAAATACACTACCACACAACAACTCTAAGTCTCTAAAATCATCCTATGGCTTGAAGAACTCGAACTAAGTCATAACCAAAACTTGAGGGAGGCTTATAAGCAAGAAAGCAAAGTTTTCTTGTTCTTTCATTAAAACAATAGGTAACCTCTCATCTTTTCATTATTTTAGTACTTCTTTGATTTATATTTTTAGTAGCTAGTCATAGTTAGGGTGTTAGTTTATCATTTTATCATGTAGTTTGCATATTTCATCAAGTTTTTCTTATATTTTCAAGATGTTTTCTTTCTTTTAATCAAAACAACATGTTTTAATCTTGTTTTAGTCATATAATAATCATGCATGACTCGGTTTGATTATCATGTAGTTTTCTAGTATTTTTGTCTTTTTATGTATTAGTTGTATTTTATGCATATTCATCATGCTAGTAGCCTTAAACCGGGTGTATGATCATTCTTGTATGAATTAGTTGCATGTTAGAGTCATATTTAATTTATGTATTGCATGTAAGATGCATGAGTGGGCATCTAGGTAAGTTCCTCTTTTCTTCCTTAGAATATGTGTGTTGTTTGCATTGTTTTTCAATTATGCAAGTTTATATGCTCTTTATATGAAAAATTGATTGTTTTGGATGTTTTATAAGTGTTGTTCATCTTAGTTCAAGTTTATGGACATATTTTATTTAAAATTTCTTTTTGGTGAAAAATCTTTATTTTATTCAAAGATATGGCTTTATTCTTGTAACTATAATGAATGACACTTCATTTTTTTTCTCAATCACATAAATTTAGGGTTAGTTAAAGGTTTTAGGGCCTAAAATGAATTTATGTCAGCAATTAACCATTAAAATATAAAATAGAAAGTGAGTAGAGGCCAATCTTCGGATTGGGCAAAAGGGGGTGCTTCAATGAAAATGGCTTTTCCTTTTTATACCTAAGCTCCTAAACCCAAAATTTTCTTGGAGATGATAGACTAGACCTTAACTTAGTTTTCATCATTAAAGGTTTCTTAATTCCCCTTTAAATATTAAGTGGCGACTTTTTGTTGGTCAAAACAAGCTAGTATGGAATGCATGCCTTAGACTGAAAAAGATACGACACCTACAGGTGGATTGGCAGGTGTGGCAAACTATTATTGCTCAAATTGAGGGCCTGCTTGTGTGCCACTTTTAGCCTAACAATGCGTGTTGCTCACTAAACATGCACAAGTACACGGAACGCATCATCTCTACCAAATAATTGTACTTTGAGGAATATAAATGTAACTTAACTAGCCTCAATATGGTACATTTTGGCCCACATCATCAGTGGACATTGACCTTTGTAACGATTGCATATTCAGCAAGCAAAAGAGGGTCAGTTTTTCAAAAGATGCTAGAAAATCAAAGTTAGAAAAGCTGGAGTTGGTTCATGTAGATGTGTGGGGACCTGCATTAGTGTCATGTCTTGGAGGATCATCTTATTATGTTACCTTTATTGATGACTCATCAAGGAAGGTATGAATTTATTTTTTGAAACATAAATCTAAAGTTTATGTTACTTTTAAGAAGTAGAAAGCCTTGGTGGAGACTGAAACAGGTCCCAAAATTAAGTGCTTGAGAGCAGATAATAGAGAAGAGTATAAGAACAATGAGTTCAAGAAATATTGTGTAGAAAATGGAATCAAAATGGAGAAGACTATTCGAAAGACACCTCAACAAAATGGCATTGCAAAACACATGAATAAAACTCTAAATGAACGTGCTAGAAGTATATAGATACATGCTGGATTGCCAAAGATATAGGCAGATGCAGTTAACATTGTAACATATTTGATTAACCATGGTCCATCTGTTCCATTAAATGGAGAGTTACTAGAAAAAGCCTGGAGCGATAAAGAGATAAACCATTATTTTTTGAAGGTATTTGGTTATATTTCATATGTGCAAGTAGATTCCGCTAGAAATCTATTAAATATACTTTTATTGGTATGACATTGATCAATTTGGTTATCCAAAATCAGAAAATAATCAAGAATAGAGATGTAATATTTAATGAGAAAGTAATGTATAAAGATAATGATAAGTCTCAAGATCTCAATTTGAATCATATTTGTGATGAGCATGTTGAGTTAGAGGAGATTACTGAGACTAATTTGAATAGTAGAATTTAGAATAATCCAGAAAATATTATTCCACAAACTGAGCCACATAATCCTAAGTTGAGATAGTTAGAAATAGAGTCTAAACCTACACAACGTTATTCTCCATCTTTACATTATTTGTTGTTGTCTGATCGGGGTGAACTCGAACATTATGATAATGTTTTGCAGGTTGATGATTCAATTAAGTGGAAGTTAGCTACGTAGGATTTAGTTAGCTACGTATGATGAGATATACTCACTCATGGAAAACTAGACATAGGAGTTGACTGAATTACCAGTGGGTAAGAAAGCTTTGCACGACAAGTGGGTTTACAGGGTCAAACAGGAGCACGATGAGTGTAAACGCTACAAGGACAAATTGGTTGCAAAGGAATTTCAACAAAAGGAAGAGGTTGACTACACTGAAATTTTCTCTCCAGTTGTAAAGTTGACTACTATCATATTAGTGCTGGGAATTATAGCTGCTGAAGATTTGCATCTTGAGCAGATGGATATGAAGACGACTTTTGTCCATGGTGATTTGAAGGAGCAAATTTACATGAAGCAACCACAAGGTGTCTTAGCACGTGGCAAAGAGGAGTTTGTATGCAAGCTTCGAAAAAGATTGTATGGTTTAAAGTAGGCCCCAAGGCAGTGGTACAAGAAGTTTATTGGGTTTATGTGCAACAGTAGTTTTACAAGATGTCAAGTAGATCATTGTTGTTATTTCAAAAGGTTTGACAAAAGTTATATTATTTTTCTCTTATATGTTGATGATATACTTATCGTAGGATCTGGCATTGAAGAGGTAAAAAGATTAAAGAAACTTTTGTCTAGCCAATTTGAGATGAAGGATCTTGAAGCTGCAAATAAAATCCTTGATATGAGGATTCATAGGGACAAGGCTAATGGTACTTTGAAGTTGCCACATGCTGAATATGTCAAGAAGGTTCTCAAGAGGTTTAGCATAGATGCAAAACCAGTGAGCACTCCATTGGCTAGTCACTTCAGACTTACCAAAGAGCAGTCACCGAATACCGAAGAAGAGCAAGTTTACATAGAATGAGTTTCATATGCTTCGGCTATTGGTAACATAATGTATGTTATGGTTTGTACTAGGCAAGACATTTCACATGCAGTGGAAGTGGTTAATAGGTACATAAGTAATCTAGGCAAGCAATATTTAGAGGTAGTGAAGTGGATCCTTAGATACTTGAGTAGTACCACAGACATGGCACTTTGTGTTAAACGAACCGACATCAGGTTACATGGTTATTGTGCGCATTAAATATCGCACTAGATGATCGTTGATTGGAGCTCCGCACCTAATTGGACTATCCAGGAACTGAGACCCTACAACAATGAGCACCGTTAGAGCTGCTCGATCAAGTTTGGCCGGATAACCCCTCCGATGTAGAAATAAGTGGTCGGAGAAAAGGGAAGATGATCTCTAAATGTAGAGAGTTGTGTTTAAGTGAGTGTGGTTTTGCTTGACTTAGTTACCTTCAATGTGAAGTGAGTGTAGTTT
Organism: Camellia lanceoleosa; assembly: GCA_025200525.1. Classification (NCBI taxonomy): domain Eukaryota; kingdom Viridiplantae; phylum Streptophyta; class Magnoliopsida; order Ericales; family Theaceae; genus Camellia; species Camellia lanceoleosa. The sequence continues at coordinate 26,907,048 of CM045766.1, read as the reverse complement.
ATATAGAACTCTTGCTTGTTGCCCAAGCTGGTTTTATGGAGCTTTAATGCTGCCAAGTTTCCTTTAGCATTGCTCAAGGTAAGGGACCATCTGGTAGTTGATAAGGGATGTATATACTCATTGTAGTCACGCTGATAACAAACCACATTTCCCGAGGTGGCAGTTTGCACATGCATATACTCATAGCTCCCACGTTTCTCTGATAGGTTCCTTTGGCTTGGTACTGTTATGCCTCAGCTCGACCTACTACGAGATTGTTTCAGAGATGGGTCGCCCAAAGAGATATCTCTGTATAGGCTCGGCCCATTTTGGTCTTTGGTGATGGGTTTGGCCCATCATTTCGGTCCATAGATTAAGTCCTACGGCTCAGCCCAGTCCAGTATCGTAGCTAGACTGGCCTTTCCACTACGAGTTGGGCCCAAATGCTTGAGGGCTTAGGTGGATTGTTGATGATGTAATTGGGCTTAGCTGGCTGGCCCATTTGTTTACTCAGCTCCTCTGGACTTGGGTTTAATGGATTGGGTCAGCCCAAGGCTTAGATCCGACCCATTTCATATTCAAATTTCTTTCATTTGCCCCTAACTCGTGCTAAGGTTCTCCTTGGGGAGCTACTACTCAGACTCAAGCGTCAAGGCCACTTTAATCTGCTCCAGTTCGGCCTTGGTGACTGTTCAATCTTGATATATGTCATTTGTCTGTGTTTTTCCATGGTGACACGTGGCGGCATGGTACTAGTGCACAGAGAGAGTGTGCCAATTCCACATAGATGGGCATGATTGTGTACCTTCGCGCTAGTTGGGTGCAATAAATGCTCTGGGGGTGTCAATTCAAACCCCTTTGTTTATCTCCAAACTTTAGAGAGTCCAAAACCCTTTCTTCCTCCGCCTTTGGTCTCGATTGTTCGCCTAGATGTTCTGCTGCTATTACATCGCCATTCTCGCTCCCATTCCAAGGCTCTCTACTTGTCACTGCTATTTTAATCTCTATAAGTTCCCCTGAAATTTATCTTTTCCTCTACTTTTCTGTCTTGATCGCCCTCTTGGCCCTTGCACCATTGTTTCCGGCGTCTGGTCCTACTCTTTGCTTAGTTGAGTTTTGTCTTCGCCCTGTTAGGTCTAGATAATAGGGAAATTTCGGTCGTTAGTGGATACCCCTGAGGCAATGGCCTCATTTCACCGAGACTATGTTATCCCCGATGATGTGACCCTTTCATTGGCGAAGGTTGACGCCAAGCGCATGGGTACTAGAAGTACTATTGCTTTCCCTGTCGCTACCATTGTTAAAGGAGGGGTTCGATTTCCCCTTGATCCCTTGGTGTGCCGTTTCCTGCACCAAGTTCAGCTTACCCCTATGCCGATGTCTGTCAATTTGTTCTGAGTTGTCTGTGGCGTCTCCGCTCTTAACAGGCGGTTGGGTTTGAACTTGGACATCTGGGACATTTTGGGTTACTATACCCTTTCACACAATAAGGATCATAGGACCTATTATCTCTGTGTTCACTCGACCGATTGTGAACTTGTAACTGGCTTACCTAATTCGAACAAACACAATGACGATTTCTACAAGTTGGTGGTAATTAGGAGTTTCTTGTTAGGACAGAGTTCCAATCTAAATGAAGGCCCCAGAAAGATGGCTATCCAGGTCTGATTCTTTCTTCCTAGTATTTTTGTGTTTTTGTTTTGTTTTGAATGTTGTTCCTCATTTCTGCAGAAGCTTCCCATTTCCAGCGTAGGCCGAACTGAGAGAACACCGAGGCCATCAAGGGTATTTTAAGGTATAAGAAGAGGTCTATGCCCGAGCTGCTGGACTTCCAAGCAACTTATCGTTCCACAATCCCAAAGAAAGCAAGGCTTATTGCGTCTCTTCTCGACTCCAATACTGAAACTAACACATCTCTTGCCCTTTTGGTCATAATCGCCACCGAGGCCAAAGCTTGCCATCCGAGAGGGCACCTTCTCCGCCCCCAATTTCACAGGGTGGATCAATGTCAAAATGAGAGTATTGTGGACCTGGAAGCTCTAGGAGTCCCTTTGATTAAGGCTGAACCAAAGAGCCTTATGGACGTAAAGCTGGAGATAGGGGTCTCTAGCCCTTATGCCGCTACTGTTGAACCCTTTGCCTCAATTGCTGAAAGGCGAAGAAGAGGAGGAGAGAGACCGGCAAGGCGAGGATCCTGTTGAGAATGAGTCGTTTGAGAATTGGGAGCCGTTTGTGTTGCATCAAGGCAAGCCTATTTCTATCTCTAATTCAGTCATTGCTTCTGGGGACTTTGTTTTTGACCTAACCAAGACTTTGTTGATGCCAGTAAACATGGCAGATCACAATAGGCCCCGTGACATTCTGATCCTTAAGGGGACCCTTCAAATGATGACTGTTGTAAATGTTTATGTACTCTTTTGGTGTTCTTATGCTGTTTGCTTTCTTTTAATACCTTGTTATTTGCCGTAGTGTATCCAGAGGATGCATCTGTCAATCACCAGAGCTGAGGAACTAGAGAAGGCTGTACTAGAGGCCGTCATGAATGCTGAAAGACTAGCAGTAAATTTGGAAGCCGAGAAGGAGGGACGCAGGATCGCCGAGAGGAGGTATTCCATCTCGAAAGAAGGTTATCACCCTACCGAGAAGTCCAAGGAAGTCATATTGGGGTCTAGGCCTAACTCAGAGGGAAAGTAGCCGAAATGAGGCGCTTATTGCGGTGATGATCGCTGAACGTTCGACTTTGGAGGCTAAGCACTGGCAAAGAAGGTTGGGATTTAAACCGAGCCACTTACAAAGAAGAGGTGCTGATGTTGCGAGACAAGCTTTTCTGAAAGGCTGGACAAGTGGTTTAACCGCTGCTCAAATTCTTGAAGGATCTCCTTTGTTTCAAGATATTCCTGCTCTCATAATCCTTGGGTCTAAAGGTCATGGTTACCCTCGCTATTCTTTCATTTAAAATTTCCTGTGGATCGATTCTCATGCCAAGACTTTGAAGAGTGATACTGCCAATGAAACGGTGAATGTTGAAAGGGGTGAAACCCTGGAAACTAAAGCTGTGAGAGATGTGGTTAAGGAGGCTCTTGCTTTCAGAAAATTGAGCGCTTTACTTTTCCTTCCCAAGATGGCCTGCATAAGATTTTGGATGCTACTCCTAAAATTCCTCCTGCTGATGAAAGTTGAAGGACCTTGACACGATTTGAAGTTTTTCTTTTTACATTTTGCTTTTTTCTCCTTTTTTACCTTTCTGTTGTACTGGAACTCGATCTTCCTGTTGAGCTACCCCCTTAAGTGGGTTAAGACAATTTTTCTTGCTGTTATTTTGTGAGGCCAGCTGTGACTTTGATTGAATTTTTCTTCTAATATGTTCTACTTTCGTGCTTGCATTGTTCATACTGTTTGCGCCCAGCCGAGCACTGGTAGGACCATAAGGCCAAATAGATACTCGGTCTACATGGTTGTATTGATCTTTGTAATTGAATGAGAGTAACTTACTTAAATCCAGGTTGGTTTTAAGAAAAACAATTGTTTGCCCCACTTGGAGCTAAGTAAGATTAGAACTGAAAAACTCGCTCTCTGGGAGAGCTGCTTAAGTTCCATTGAATCGGCCAAAAAGATTCAAAGGAAAGATGTCATACTCAAGTCTAGGTTGGTTCCAAGAAAACAAGTGGTTGCCCCCGCCTCGAGCTGAGTAAGACTATTGTTGAAAGTTTGGTCTTGAAAGAATTATCCAAGTTTGTTCCAACTTTGGTTGGATGCATCAATACTGAAGTGTTGATGTGATGATACTTAAGAAATTCTGTGATTTCCAAGAAAAAGAATTGGGCATCAAAAATTCGTTAGGGCGGTTTCCACCAAGTAGTCCCACTTGGCTAAGATCCATTTTGGTGGCTAAACATAACTCTACCAAGCAATCCCAATTGGCATGTTTGAGTGCAGACCAAAACTAAATTCTGTGCGGTCGTTCCGAAACTTTTTTTTTTCTGTTTGGTTAAAACCAAAGCTAAATATGTTTGGTAAACACCAAAGCTAATTCCGTTTGGTAAACACCATAGCTAAGTATGTTTATTTTGAAATATACCCCTAGGGCTTGGATTATAAAGTCCAAGTTAAGCAATAATTTATTCTGACCACAAAGCTTGTACAAAAACGAAAGTTCACAGAAATGAGGAGGCACTCTCATTAACAAAAAGATAAATGCTTTTACACTTGAGAGATAATTATGGGGTTTAGTCTATTAATAATACTTTTTTTGGTTTGCTACATTCCAGGGCCGAGGTATGGCCTTGCCCTTGATATCCTCCAAGTAGTATGCTCCATTTCTACTAACGACTGTAACCTTGTATGGACCTTCCCAGTTAGGACCTAATTTTCCTTCACTAGGCACCCTTTTGTGATCCGTGACTTTCCGCAAAACCGGTTCCCCAGGTGTGAATTGCATTGGGAAAACTTTTTGGTTAAAACTCTTGATGAGCTGCTGCTGATAGGCTATAAGTCTGATCAATGTTGCTTCTCTTCAACCTTCTGCCATATCCGCTTCTTGTGCAATAGTTTCCTCATTACTTGCATTTTCAAACAGTTCCGATCAGAGGGTTGGGAGACCAACTTCAAGTGGAATAATAGCCTCCATTCCATAAGTTAGGGAGTAGGGTGTTTCCCCAATTGAGCATCGTGCCGTGGTTTGATAGGCCCATAACACGTGGGGTAACTCTTCAACCCACTTCTCTTTTGCACTTTTGAGCCACTTCTTTACTCCATTGATGATTGTTTTATTCGACACTTCTGCCTGCCCATTACTTTGTGGGTAGCCCGAAGAGGAGTTTTGATATTCGATCCTGAGGTCGGCACAAAATTTCTTGAAGATCTTTCCGTCAAACTGTGTTCTATTGTCTACAATCAGTACCGGCGGGATGCCGAAACAGACCACGACGTTCCTCATGAAAAGTTGCTTTGTGTCTACTTCTTTGATGCTTGCCAATGCTTCAACTTCAATCCACTTGATGAAATAGTCAGTTGCAACAATGAAGAATCGTCTGTTCCCAGTGCCCTATGCCAAAGGTCCAATGATATCCAAACCCTATTGAGCAAAGGGCCACGGGTTAGTGAGTGAAGTAAGAGTTTTGGCTGGCTGATGAATTAGTGGAGCAAATCTCTGACACTTGTCACACTTCTAAACATACTGCTATGCATCTTGCTGCATTCTTGGCCATCAAGACTCCATCGCGAGGGCTCGGTGTACCAATGACCTTCCACCAATGTGGCATCCACAAATCCCGTCGTGAATTTTGTAAAGAACATTTTCGACTAGATTTGGATGCACGCATAAAAGATAATGACCGAGGTAAAAGCATCGGTATAGCTTCCCAGATGGTGAGACCCAAAACCGACATGATCTGTGTCGAACTTTGTTGGCTTCCTTCTTGTCTTCGGGGAGAGTGCCAGTTTTTAGAAAAATAAGTATCAGATCCATCCAGCTCGATTCTAGGTTATTGCCGAGGACTGGAGATGCAATGCTTGGTTCTGGCACAAACTCAACCCAAACTTTTCTAGCATCTTTGACATCTACTGATAAGCCGAGGCAGGCCAGAGCATCAACATGACTGTTTCTGTCTTGATTGGTTTGTTCCACTCATATGGATTGGAATTTTTTAAGCAGATCCCTTGCCCTGTCTGCATACATGGCCATTTTTTCGTCTCATGTTTCATAGACCCCAGTGAGTTGGTTGACAACCAACTGAGAATCGCTAAAAATCAGGAGTTGTTCTGTACTGAAGTGTTCGACATTGCGTAAACTAGCTAAAAGTACTTCATATTCTGCTTCATTGTTAGAAGCCTTCCAACCAAGCCTAAGAGTTTGCTCCTAGATAAATCCTTCTGGGGATATAGTACTACCCCTGCCCCTGAGCCTCGATTATTGGATGATCCGTCAACATAGAGCTGCCAGATGTTACCAATAAAGAGTTTCCATGCTTCTGAAGCACATTGCTTTCCTAGTTTGGTGGTGTGTAGCACTGTACCAAGCTGGAGTTTTGGTGTTCAGTGCTCTGGATGGGAGCGAATTTGGCGACAAAATATACCAAGACCTGGGCCTTGATTGCTATTCTGGGTTGATACTAAATGTCAAACTCACCAAGCTCAACTGCTCATTTCGTTGTTTGGCTAGAGAAATCGGCTTGGCTAAAAACAGATCTGAGGAGGATTTCATTGAGGACATTGATTGTGTGACCCTGAAAGTAATGTTGTAGCTTCCTTGAGGCGATAAGTAGTGCGTAAGCTAGCTTCTCCAAGGGTAGGTACCGTGTCTCGGCTTCACAAGAGTCTTACTAACGTAGTCCACCAACCTCTGTTCCTTTTCAACCTCACGAATCAATACTACGCTTACAGTGTGATTTGAAACTGCCAGATACAAGTACAATTCTTCTCCTGGTTCTGGAGTGGACAGGAAAGGTGGTGTACTGAGATATTTCTTGAGGCCTTGCAGTGCTTTGGTACATTCAGGACCCTATTCGAATGTAGCCTTTTTCCTTAGTAGTTGAAAGAAAGGCTTCATTCGATCTGAAGACTTGCTAATGAACCCATTCAAGGTGGCTGCCATTCCAGCTAGCTTCTGTAGCTCCTTAGCCTTTGTTAGTACTTCGAGCTCTTGTATTGCTTTGATTTGATCCAGATTTGCCTTGATTCCTCTGTGAGTCACTATGTACTCTAAGAACTTCCCTGTTCCTACTCCGAAAGCGCATTTCGAGGCATTGAGGTGAAACTGATAGTTTTTCAGGATATTGAAAACTTCTCTCAGGTCTGTGAGGTTGTTTATAGCAAGCTTTCTTTTCACTATCATGTCATCTATGTAAGCTCCATAGTTCTTCCAAGCTACTTCTTGAACATTCGAGTGACCATTCACTAGTAGGTTGCTCCAGCATTCTTGAGGCCAAATGGCATTACTTTATAGCAATAAGTGCCTCTTGGAGTAATAAATGTTGTTTTCTCTTGATCTGGGCTGAACAGTGGTATCTGGTAATAGCTGCTATAAGCGTCCAGAAAGCTCATACACTCATGTCCTGCTATTGAGTCTACCAGTTGATCAATACGAGGCAGAGGAAAGCTATCCTTGGGACAAGCAGTGTTAAGGCAAGTAAAGTCAACACAGACTCTCCATTTTCCGTCCTTCTCTTTAACTACAATTGTGTTGGACAACCATTGTGGGTATTGAATTTCTTGAATTGCCCCCGATGCTAGAGTTTGTCGACCGCGCAATTATCGCTTGCATGCTCAACTGAGGATTTTTGGATTTTTGGCACAATGGCCCGAGCGGAAGGGTTGATGTTGAATTTATGGCAAGCAAACTCTAGATTCAATCTCGGAGTATCATATGTTGACCATGTGAATACCTCCATGTCTTCCCTTAGCAAATCCAGCAACTAAAGTTTCTCATCAGCGCCTAGCGAGGTACCGATAAGGAAATACCTTTCTGGGTCATCTTCCTTCACTAGGACTTTTTCCAAATCCTCTACTATCTTCTTCAATGGGGTTCTTCCGACATCCTCCAAGACCGACTGTTCGGCTACTTCAATTGTCTATACCCAATTGCAGAGTTGTTTAGCCTTCATGGTTGCCATGAAGCAATGTTTTGATGCAACTTGGTCCCCTAAGATCTGCTTTACTCCGTGTTTCGTTGGAACGTGAATGAGATTGTGGTAGGTTAAAGAGACTACTTCCATTTGATGAATCTAAGGACGATCGAGTATGGCATTGTAATGAGATAGTGTATTAACAACTAGGAATTCTATTTGAAGGATCTTTGTCCCAGCCACAACTGGCAATACAATCTTGCCAAGTGGCCATTTAGGCTGTGAATTAAAGCCGACCAATGGAGCTGCCACTGGGGTGAGGTGCTGCTTAGAGAGACCAAGCTTCCTAAACAAGTCGTAATACAATATATATGTTGCGCTGCCTTGATCTACGAGGACTCGTTTCATGTCAAATTGTTTCCCAATTCCCACAGTTATAATCAATGCATTAGTATGTGGGTGGTGAATACCTTCTAAATTCTTCATAGTAATTGAAATAGTGCATAAGGAAGTACTGTCAGACTTTTTTCTAAGTGGCCCCATCGACATAACTTGTCAATCTGCACAAATTTTTGCAATTTCTTCTTGAAGTGCCTCTTCGCGCTCATGGCTAGTTGTACCATGAATTACGTTTATTACCAACCGAGGCAGATACTTGATGTTCGGTTTTGGTAGATAGTTCCTTTGTTCGGTCACCACTTTGTCCTGATCAATGTAGTTTCAGAGGTGCCCAGCAACTACCAAGTCTTCCAGGTGTTGCTTCAATGCTTTGCTATTTTGAGTCAGATGCCCCTTGTCTTGGTGATAGGTGCATCTGAGCTTGTAGTTGCACCGAGATAGATCTTCTAGCATTTTTGGCGGCCAAGTAAAGAATGGCTCTCTCTTGATTTTTTCCATAATACGATAGATTGGTTCCTTGAATACAGTCATAATTGCTTCGTGGGATTTAGACTTGTCTACTTCATTCACTGTGAGTCCTCGGTGTTCCCCTCGGTTTGCACTTCTTTTGTTCCGAGTTGTTTGTTCAATTGATGCTACCTCGATAGGGATCTGATCATTTTCGAGGCGAGCGTAGTGTTCAATCCTGGTACGCAATTCCTTCAGTGTTATGGGTGGGCGCTTGGTAAGTGATTGTCTCAACTTGCTTTCCGGACACAGACCGTGTTTAAAAGACATTACAACCATATGTTCATTGCAAACATTTTTCTCTAGATTGTTATATTCTTTCCAATACCTTCTAGCATAATTACGCAGCGCTTCCTCTGGTTCCTTTCGGAGACCGAAAAATGTGTCGGCCTCTTTTGGGATCTTAATAATGGAGATGAATCTGGCCAAGAAGAGCTACTTCCAGTCGTAAATTGATCCGACGGGGAGACGATCGAACCATCGAAGTCCGGATTCTTCCAAGCTGGATAGAAAGACTTTGCACATCAGTGCCTCGTCTCGGCTCCATAAGGACATCATCTGCCGATAATGGCTGATATGTGTTAGTGGGTTTGATTTCCCATCGTATGACGTGAACTTTGGTGGAGTGAATTTCTTAGAGGGTCTCATAGCTTCGATTTCTGGAGAGAAATGAGAGGGGACGAGCCGATCTAATGCTCAGTGCTCTCTTTGATGGACAGTACAGTCAAGGTGTTGAGCCTGATGATTTCGTCGTTGCTCATTTTGTCTGTTGCCAATCAACCAAGTACGGATATCTTAAGGAGGATACTCTGTCTGTTGGCTGGCTGTTTTTTGCCTTTTAGCCCTTCTCCGGCGTGAACCACGGGTGTGGTTGCTCGCTACTTCACTTTGTACTGAGATTGCCTAACTTTGCTACCCAAATTCATTTCTGGGGGCCTTCTTCACTGGTGGTTCACGAGATGGGCTCCTCTAGCGCAGACGATAGGTTTCTGCGTCGGTCCTCTTCTCTGTCGGGTCGCCCATCACCCTTTTGAGTTGTGCTTTCAGTTCTTGTATCTTCATTCCCATAGAATTGATGATTCGATCTCTGTAATCTTTCTCTAATAGAAAATAGTGGGAAAAACCACCAGCGAAGGGCTGTTGATGCTCAACAGATTCGGGAGTCCAGTTGTTATTTCTAGTCTGTTCTTCTAGAACTGTCGAGAGTGCCAAGCCTTTATCCTTTGTCTTCTCCATTTGTGGAGTCAATGCCGACGGTGGAATGTCCTCAAATCCCATCACCAGAATCAAGTGCAGAATTCAGAGATGAAGCCTTTCACACTCACTGCACCAATTGTGCGTACCGAATACCGCACTAGATAATCGTGGATCGAAGCTTCGTACCTAATTGGACTATCTAGAAACTAAGACCTTGCAACAATGAGCACCATTAGAGCTAGGCTAGGTTTGGCCAGATAACCCCTCCAGTATGGGAGTAAGTGGTTGGAGAAGAAGGAACATGCTCTCTAAGTGTAGAGAGTTATGTTTAAGTGAGTATGGTTTAGCTTGACTTAGTTAACTTCAATGTGAAGTGAGTGTAGTTTATATAGAACTCCTTGCTTGTTGCCCAAGATGGTTTCGTGGAACTTCAATGCTGCCAAGTTTCCTTTAGCATTGCTCAAGGTAGGGGACCATCTGGTAGTTGATAAGGGATACATATATTCATTGTAGTCATGTTGATAACAAACCACATTCCCTTGATTAACCATTTCCTTAATTCTAGGTGAAGGGAACCAGCTGAGGTGGCAGCTTGCACATGCATGTACTCACGACTCCCATATTTCTCTAATAGGTTCCTTTGGCTCGGTACCGTTGTGCCTTGGCTCGGTCCTTTGTGAGATTGCTTGTAGAGATAGGTTGGTCCAGCAGGATATCTCTGTATAGGGTCGTCCCATTTTGGTCTTTGGTGATGGGTTCGGCCTATCATTTCGGTCCATATATTAAGTCTCGCACTGCCCACCAAAGATCGCGATTGATCGCCTCTCACCGCGAAGTTGGGCTTAAATGCTTGAGGGCTTGGATGGATTGTTGATGTTGTAATTGGGCTTAACTGGTTGGCCCATTTGCTTACTCTTGCCTCGACTTGGGTTTAATGGATTGGATCGACCCAAGGCTTAGATCTGACCCATTTCATATTCAGCCCCTTCAATTATATTGATGCAGACTTAGATGGTAATGTAGATAACATGAAGAGTACTACTGGTTATGTTTACACATTAGGTGGTACAACAGTGAGTTAGATTTCACAATTGTAGAAAATTATGGCCATTTCTACAACAAAAGCTGAGTATGTTGCTATTACCGAAGTTGGGAAGGAGATGACTTAGTTGTAGAATTTCCTAGAAGAGTTAGGTAAGAAGCAAGTGATGAATATTTTGCATAGTGATGGTTAGAGTCTAATTCATCTTGTAAAGAATCCAACTTTTCATTCTAGGACAAAACACATTCAGTTGCGATACCATTTCATTCGTTCACTTGTAGATGACGGAGTTTTGTCTCTTGAGAAGATTTGTGGCAATAAGAATCCAGCAGATATGTTGACCAAGACAATCATCATTGACAAATTGAAGTTGTGTGCAACTTCAGTTTGCCTTCAAGGTTGATGAAGAAAGATCAAGTTGTTGTGGCGTTCCTCTATGTGATGAAGATGATGGAGAGCTTGTGTTATCAGGTTCCAAGTGTGAGATTGTTGGGTTTGTGGACCCTGATAAGTATTGTTCACTCAACCCTGGGTCCAATAGGAGGTTTTGGGGGCGTCTCGAATGGGATGGAGTGCTTTAGTAATTTCTCTATTGATTCCGTGTTGCCATAGTTCTATACTTATAAATAGATGAAGAGGGCACCTCTCTTAGATTAAGAGAGTTGTATTGTTTTCTGAGCTTAGTGAAAATCACAATAGCCGTGGATGTAGCCCTATTCTGGGATGAACCACGTAAATTCTTGTGTTCTTGTGTGTGTGTGATTTGTTTGATTTATTTTTTATCTTTCTTATTTATAATTTCATGTCTCATCAATCTTGATTAAGAAGAGACATTTCCCTAACACCACATGGTGTAACGTAAACTATGGAGATAAGGCATAAGTCAAAGCTTGGTCAATATATGCATCAATGGTAGTATAATCATAGTTTACAAGGGAATTAATTATTTAATGTGTCGATTTGTTAGTGTATTGATGGGTCATTTTACACTCAAAAAATAAATATTTACTAAGATCTTAACTTAACAGAGTGGTTTAGTTCGGGTATCTAAGTTGTTTCAATATTAAAAAATTAATTTGAATCGGATGAATATTTTGATTTTAATATAAAATTAACTAAAAACAATTATTAAACAAAAAAAAAAAAGATTGAAATGGAATTGAAGTGGAAAATAGCTTGGGCTTTCGAATCCACCTCTATTCTCATAACAAGTAATTAATATATTAAATTCTAATAAATCAATGATTCGGATAATAGTGATGTATTGTGACTACAAATCTCAATATCATCATTAAGAGGATTAGTATAATCAAATCACAGGCACAAATCATCTTCGGTCGGTACGCATCGTCCATACTAAACTAGGGTTACGGCACGACTCATCTCCCCTAAGTATGTCTTGTCTCACAATTTGTATATATAAGCAAGCAAAATAGTTATATAATAATGCATTCTCAATCATAGAAATCAAATACATAAATCGAATGAAAACGTTTCTTGAACAAAAGATTTTAAAAATCATACAGCGACTATCCAAAATCAAAAAAAAAAGAAAAAAAAAAGAAGTTAAATCTAAATCTCAATCTCAATACAAAATTACAAGTTACTTGATTACGGTTTCATCTCAATCCCCATGAAGAAGATTAGCCACTTATAGTTGAGGTGGAAAACATATTCTCCTTACCTCTCTCCACTTTTCTCCAGAATTCTCAATAACACTAATGATCATCAATATGCTTCTCTAGACATAGGACACATCTAAATAATATCCAAAAGGTTAGAATTCCCTAAAATAAAAGGAAAATTCATATATAATTATTCTCAATTTTTGGACTCATCTTATGGACCCATTTTGACCTAGTACATGTCACAATTGATAATTCCTATTTCATACAAAATTATAACCCTTTAAGTTAACTTTCCAACATTTATTGATTCACTTTAATTCGATATCAAATGAGAGAGATATGCCCAAAATACTAAATGTTGTGCAGAGTGACTCTTCTAAGGCCTAAAGTTGAGTTGGAGCTGGATCTCAGGTTTCAAATGTGAAATTAAATCCAATTTCTACTTATAAACTTGAGTGACCTGCACATACACAAACATATTAAAATTATCAAGTAACAATAATTAAAGGTCCTAATAAGTATACTTTAAAGAGTTTAAATATGTACCTTTCGCCAACTATCATGTATGTATGGTGCACATGTATTTGAAGAAGCAATAAAGTTACTTGTTTTTTTTACCATCAATTCCCTTGTGATTTATGAAATAATTTGTCATTTAAACTTACTTATTACAATTTGTTTTAAGTTGAAGGTCAAAAGTTTACAAATAAAATCTAAAATCATCCTCAATTTTCAAATTATTATTTTTTTAACTTATTTAAATTATTTTATCGCATATGTTGTGAACAAAAATTATAATAATGATTTGACACAAAATTTCAGAATAAAAAAGTATTAAAAGAATTGCATTTTATCACGTGGATATGATGCATATTCTATATCTTCTAGTTCAATTGACATGACCTGTCAATTTTGAAATGATACGAAAAAGTTGAGCATTTTGTAATCTAAAGTTACAAAGCTTTTCAACTTGTGACAAAGAAGTCAAGTTGGATAGTGTCAAATCAATGTTAAAAAAAAAAAAAAAAAATACTAAAGCCAAACCTGAAAAGGAAAAAAGAGAACTAGAGTCGAGTCGCTTTTTAATAACTTTATCACATTATTACTTGATCAAATGAACATGTTGTTCAAACAAAAAATAATAATAATAATAATGAAAATGACATGCTCATAAAAGCTTTGGCCAGACAATAAATGGAATGTTTACTTTGATCTTTGCTATATTTACTTTGCTCTTTGCCTCTCTCAAAAATAAATAAATAAATAAATAAGCCAAATTGATCTGTTCTGTTGGATGAAATGCCAATGTTGAGGCAATGCTGGAATGTAGTCATTGACATCCAGACCTACAACCATTCAACTTGCCTTAATTGGTAAAAGAGGAATCAAAAAATATACCTCTCACATCAATAATGCATCCAATCATTTTACTTTTTTGTTATTTTTGGAGACAAGGTTAGATTTTAATCTGTTGGTAAATTAGATTATTCTTTATGAGTTCTCCCCCATAAAATCAAATTTCGAACCTTTACTTGAAATGAAGTGACTTAGACAAATCTTTTTTATTGATAATCTCGGACGAATCAATCGACTATTGATTAATACGTAATTTATTGAACACTATGATGCCGTTTGGTAACACTTACGTTTTCAATTTTCTGTTTATATTTACAAAAATTTTAAAAACTCAAATAAAAACTTGTTTGGTAAAATTTTTGATTTATAAATCAGTGGTCTCAGTTTATAAATTTGGCCAAAAAATGAAAACACAAAAAATGTATTTCCATTTTGAGTTTTCAGTTTTTTTTTTTTTACCACCCAACACTAGCCACCACCTGCCACCATTTTCCACCACCCACCACCACCACCACTCACTACCCACTTGCCACCACCATCCACCTCCCGCCACCACCTACCACCCGCCACTACCATCCACCGCCCGCCACCACCACCCGCCATCTAACTTGCCACCACCACTCACCACCCACTTGCCACCACCTGCCACCCACCACCACCCGCCACCCACCACCCACCTGCCACCCACCTACCACCACCACCACCACCCACTGCCACACCCACCACCATCACCCACTCATCCACCACTATCCGCCAACAACACCCACCACCACCACCACCACCCACCCACCCACCATCACCACCCACCCGCCACTGCCACCACCACCACCACCACCACCCCCACCACCACACCACACCCACCACACCACCACCACCCACACCACCACCACTTGCTACCACCACCACCCGCCACCTACCACCACCACCACCACCACCACCACCACTATCACCCACCACCCATCCGCAAACCACCTGCCACCACCACCCATCACCACCACCACCACTACCACCCGCCACTTACCCGCCACCACTAGCCACCCGCTACCACCACCCACTTGCCACCACCATCCACCACCTGCCACCACCAGCCACTACCGCCACCACCAGCCACTACCACCATTACCCACCACTCACCCGCAACCCACCTGCCACCACCCACCACCAACCACTCGCTACCACCCGCCACCGTCACCCACCTACCCACCCACCACCACCCATCACCGTCACCCACCCATCCACCCACCAACCACCACCACCACCCGCCACCACCACCACCACCACCCACTCGCTACCACCCACCACCCGCCACCACCACCCACCATCCGCCACCGTCACCCACCCACCCACCACCTACCGTCACCACTTTCCACCACCGTCTTCCGCCACCATTTGCCACCACTTGCCATTTCTCACTCTTTTTTATATTTTTAAAATTTTTTAAACATTTTGTCAATTACCAAACGCGTTTGTAGTTTATTTTTTTCTAAAAATAAACAAAAAATAAACAAAAATCAGTTTATAAATTTTTTGTAAATATAAACTGAAAACGTAAACGTTACCAAACACACCCTATTTGTTTTGAAAGGTATCAATCAAACACTAGAAAATGACTCTTTTACCCAAAAATGAAATGTTCCAAATATTTTTAGAAATTCTTGCTCCTATTAGACCTTTTGTATTTGTATGCATCCCCGATTCATGAATCTCTTGATTTGAGAAATAAAAATAAGAGGATCGAACCATTTCTTCTACCTCTTCTTCAAATCCAATAAATTTCCACCAAAGGTACAAATACTTACATTAAACTCAAATTCTTCTCATTGCAATACCTTTGACAATTTTGAATGGTTTGTATAAGGAAACTGGGGCTATGATAATAATTATCCATTGGAGTGAGCAGCCGACCCAACTGGAGTAGGACCTAACCGTAGTAGGACATGCTCGGATTGATAACAATGTTTTAGTAACATATGAGATGGTATTTAAAATTTAATTATCATAGTATTATTATTTTATGTATCATGAAAAAATGATGAGATAAAAGATAAAATTAAGGGTAATTTTTTTTTTGTTCAGAATTTGACCTTTGTAACAAAATAAGTCGAGTTTTTAATTTTGTCAATTTAAAGCCTAATTTTTTATTTGATTTCATTCTAAACCATTTGCATACTTTCGTTAACTAAAATCGACGAAGAAATGATATTTTAGCTATTAAACTCAATATAGATGACATAAAATATATAAAATATCATTTTTTTTTCCGTTAGTTTATCTAACGAAAAAAGACAAATGTTTTAAATTAAAAATAAATAAAAAAATTAAGATTTAAATTGATAAAATTAAAAACTTAGAATTTATTTTGTTATAGAGGTCAAATCCTAATTTATTTATTTTTTTTAATTTCTGGCCAAAACAATATGTAGATTAAAAAAGAACTAAGATCAAATTATTTTTTTCATAAATGACTCCAAATCATCAATTATCCCAACAAAAAAGGCATAAAGGAGGTGTAAAATCTCCAGATGAAGGTTTTGCCATGCAGAGCCAACTTTGCTATATGTTCGTGCAAAGTGTGCCACACATCCCACGCCATGCCTATATATATAGATGGTGCACCATTCTTATGATGTGTGCACAGACACACTAAATCCTTCTCCACAATTGGTTATTCAAAAGAATATTTCATGGCAACGTTAAGGGTTGTTTGTGATGACCTAAATAAGTGTACTTTTTATCTTTTTACGAAAATGTGTGCAGAAAAGTAGAGAGGTGATGTGATAGAAAAAAGACAAAAAGATAAAAAGATGGATTATTTGAGGTATGCCAAACTTGACCTAAATATTAAACTTCTGTTTTTAATGTGAGACAAACCTTAATGCTTAAAATAAGCTTCTTCTTTTTTTTTTTTTAAGAGAATATGGAAGGTTTTGAAAACAACTAAAAATAAACTCATTTTATTTGAAAATTCTCAAGTGGTGTGAGATAGGAGGTTACATTCTTTCAATTTGTCCTCAAAATTTCTCAATTTGCCAAAATAGATATGTATTTGGAAAGAAAGAAAAATATACCAAAAAGAGGTAGTAAAATAAGATTAACAAACCATTCCCTTTCTTGTTCAATATAAATTTTTTCAAGTTGTTCTTCAATGTTTCAAGTAACTGCTCAAATTGAAAGTGAATACATTTCACATTTGTAGAAGGCTGGCTATCTCTGAAGCAGTTTTTTTTGTACATCAACTCCCAACATTGTGAAAAATCCGATCTCTACATTAAAATTTCAAAAATTTAGGTGTTCAACAATCTACTGAGATCATAATAAAATCAAAACAACAAACAAACTACTATGAATTGTTTGATAAAAGGGTAATTTGGTCCAATGGTATAGTTTTGCCGTGGTGATGACAACACGGATTTGAGTTATGAAAACAAACACGAGATTCGAATGTTCATATACTCATTCAACCACCATTTGATTGAAGCCTTTGCATGCTATACAATCAAAATAATGTTTTTTCTTTAATTTTTTTTTTTGGGGGGGGGGGGGGGGGGGGGGGGAACCTAAATGCATTTTCTAAACATGCTTGATGACATAAAATAACCAATTATGCTCAGTTAGAAGCACATTACTCACTAGATCAATTACTCAACAACATCATTTTCAGCACACATGTCTGAAAAATCTGAGTAACTCTGTTTACAAAAACAAAAAGCTTCCTTTGCAGTATTTATAGACTAAACAAAAACATTAATCCTTAGCTCAAACATCATTAATTTCCCACCACTTTCATTCCTCTTCATGGTCTGTCATGCCTTCCCTTGGGATAGAACAACTTCCCAATAATGAATCTGAGTCAGCTGATGAGTCTGCAAACTCCTCTTTATACATTTCTTCAATCATAGGCTTCCACAGCCTCACTCGCGCATTTATAAACCAATTCGAAACCTTAAACACATCAAAACAGCCTAAATTGCCCATCCAAGATAATATATAAGGTACATAATAAGAGATTTAAAGGGTAGAGGAATTACTTGATTTTTGTCAAGCCTGTCTGCGTAGACAACATTAGCTTCTCCGAGTCATTTGGATAACTGCTAAAGCAAACCATCGATTAGTACTAATAAAATTGCAATACTTGGAATCCATTTAATTGGTGTTGAAGCACTTACGGGTGAAGAAAGTGCTCGAAAAGCCAAGACCGGAGGATCGTCACAGAGCTCTCTGGCAAGCCTCTGATTGGCCTCCAGGCTTGGCGTTGGCATTGCATCATTCCAAGCTGTTGAGGCGACAACAACCGATTGTGCCTAGCCTCGTTATCAAACAAGCTAAGCTGCGACAAACCCGTGCTGATTTTGGGCATTTCTTGGGAGATTTTTCTTTTCGCAGCGATGATTTGAGTTGTTATTGCATCTCTCAAACTGCAGAAATGTCTTGACATGGCTTGAAGTGCAAGAGCAGTGTAAGATTTTCCTGTTCCAACACCTGCTATCATCTCGAATGATGAAACCACTCCTTCCAATTGGTGATAGTATTGCTCATATCTCCTCTCAACCTAAAAATTTCACCCGAAAAAATGAATCAAATAAAGAAATTCAAAGGCAAACAAGTTCAAACAAGCGAAAAATGTTTGATCTTTCCTCAACCCACCTCCTCTAACAAGGAAATAAGCTTCACAATCTTAACTTGGAGGTCATGATTTTCACCCGATAACCCAGTACTACATAACTCTGCTTTTAATTCAGAGCAAAAACCCAGTGATCCTCTTCTGCTATTACGCGATAATCTTCTGAGAAATTTCTCATTTTGCAAGTCCACGGCTTTGCCACCGACATTAACCGCCTCTTCAAGAAGCAACTGAGCTGGTTTTAGGTACTTAGAGTTGCCAACAGCAATGTGAAAAGATTCAGTTCCATAAGAGCCAGAACAAGACTGATTAAGCGAGGTCGAGGAGGAAGCAAAAGGGGTACCCACGAAGGAATATTCATCGGTGGTTGATCGGTCCATCCTCGGATTACAAGCCTCCCTTGCTTCTTCTCCAGAGATGAAATAGTGGGGGCTAAACACATTTGAATTTAAGGGTCTTTGCCTAAATTGAACTGAAGGAACAAGCATATCAGAATTAAGAGATAGAGAAAGCCTTTGGGCATGGTGATTAGTCTCATTTGATGCCCCAAGAAGATCCATTAAATGTCTACTCTGGTTGATAGTAGATTCCTCTGCCATTGGAGTACCTTGGACAAGGTCTAGTGATCTAGACATTCTTTCACCAAGAAACTGAATGCTAGACAACACACCATGAGATTGATGGAATGTTCCACCACCTCTCACATCGGTTCTATAAGCGTCGAAATGTTGGTTTTCGAATTGGGTTTGATTGGCAATGGAGTCTGAGATGATGAATTGGTGAAGAATGCTTGAAGCTGGATTGGGAGGCGAGTCCTGTGAAGCCATTTTACTAGTATAGTGCCAAATATATATATATATATATATAAATCAAAAAATTCAAAAATGGGTAATTTGGGCTAGTGAACAAAGGGCATCAAAAGAACAAGAAGAAATTTTTGAAAATCAGAGTTTCGTACACAAATTATGCAAGAGACTGTTGATGAACAATACCCAGAAGCTGTAATCTGCAAACAAACAGGGAGAAAACTAACCTTTCAGGTATTTATCAGAAACTCACACACCATTAATTGTTGACAAAGACAAAAGATAAAATAAAAACAAAGATGTTTAATGTGTCAAATGCATTAATAAGAAAGGAGTTGTGAGAGGCGGTGGGTGTGGGGGGACTACATAACAACCAGAAGAGAGAAAGAAATGAGCCAAATGACAAGTCCATATCTTAATAACTTTTTTTTTTAACTAAGTACAAAACAAACCCTTGATAGGCATGGTTTTGAGAACTTGAAGAGTTGGCAAAGCAAGACACCAATCTCTGTGTGTGTGTGTGTGTGTGTGGTGATGCTAACATGGCTCAACTTGATAAAAACTCATTGGAAGAAGAAGAAAGCAAAGCCTCTCTCTCTCTCTCTCTCTCTCTGGATTTGGCATGTATAAGAGGGGCAGAGAGCTATGGATCCTAGGAACATAGGCCTGTGCAAGCTCCACATTGAAGAAAATGCAAATTAGCCAAGTGAAAATGCTTGAAAATGACAGGAAAAGATGGTCCCCCTCCTTCCCTGACTACAAAACAAGAAGCAAAAGCATCAACCCTTCAGAGCTTTATTGCCTATTAGTGCATAACTTTGGGACACTCAAAGAGTACTTTCAGATCAGCCCTCTCTCTCTCTATCTCTCTCTCTCCATGTGTTTTTCATAGGAAGGCCCCAATATCTATGATAAATTGTTCTGGTGAATGGGGTTGCTGCAATCTGTAAAAAGAGAGAAAAAGTGGCCTATCTTTTGCACACTCCCAGTTTTAAGATTGTCTGCTTGTGAGTCGAATATCTAACTTTTACCTGTTAGGTGAGAAATTATACAAAGAGATGTTGAAAGGACACTAAAACCACAATCTCTCAATGGAAACTAAAATTATATGTTATGAGATGTGTTATATTTATTGTAATATATATTGTAATTTTTGGGTACGATTTCAGGAGAGTTACATTACATAATAGTTGAGAGGTTGAAAGTTTTCTTGTAATTTTTATTAATTATAGTGAATTTGTTTTCGCTTTGCTGTAAAGGTAGATATGTTGTCGAACCATGTATATCTTATATTTTTGTTATTTATGTGTGCATGTTGTTGATTTATTATTGGGCAAACTTCACTTTATTCCTTGTGGTTTGGACCGGGTGTGGATGACCCTCTGATATTTGGAAATCACCCCACATGATTTATGGGCTAAAATGTACGGTTAGTTTTTTTGTCTAAAACAACGGGCTGCGAGAGTCACACATCTATATAGAGAGTAAGTCTACTTTTAGGATGAAAATACCCTTTACACATCTTCAAATTTACCAAAGAATGCCATTATTTTTTCTCTCTCTATACTCCATTTCTTTTCCACCAACACCTCCTATTCATGCCGGTATGTTTCTGATAAATTAAACCCCAGAAAAGTATCCACATGGGGCTCCAACAACCATAATCATAGAGTTTTGATTACCACCATGAACCCATCACCCTTCCATCATATCTCCATAGCCATTTTCTTTATTTGCTTTCTTTTTTGCTTTTTTATCCTCAACAAAACCAAAGCTGCCCCAAAATAATATACATGTCCACACACAACAACTTACACTCCCAACAGCACATACCATACCAACCTCAACATTCTCCTCTCTGTTCTCTCCTCCAAACCCCTGGTACTAAATAAGTAATACAAAAATGTCCCAATTCGAAGGTTGTTACAATTTGGTACATAATAAAACCAAATATTAATCCAAATAATTCTAATTTTATAACTTAATTTCTAATTTGTAACCTAGTTCTGGTCTCTAGTTTAATTACATTAATAATATACATACATATATATACATATACTTATATACATGTGTACATATATAATACATATAACCAAACAGAAAAATTCAATATATTAATTGGGACGAATAGATCATGAACACTAGGAATTCGAACATGTTGTGGCTGGGACCTAGAAATCTGATTGCAATAGGTGCCATGACTGAGAAATTAGATGGTGCTAGGTGCCATCGTTGGCGGTGAATGGAAATGATATTAGGCAGTTGTTATGGATGAAGTGTAAAGCGGTGATGCCAAAGTGAAGAAGTGAAAAGAAAGGAGAATGAGAATAAAGAGGAATGGAGGCGGTGATTGGCAATGATGATTGATGCCATGGCTGCTGCCATGAGAGAGAGAAGATGCAAGAAGAACATAAGTCGATGCCATGGCTGCTGCCATGAGTGGGTATAAATGTCAATTTACCATTGTTGTTAAAAGTAGTTAGATGTGCACTTTGATCCATAAACTATGTGGGGGTTATGTGGTAATTTTCGAATGTAAGGGGTAATCCGCACATGACCCAAATCATAAAGAGGTAAAGTGAAGTTTGCCCTTTATTATTTTAAAGTATGATTGGAATCACAATTTTGCACAATAATATATTCTCTCCGTTTCAAAATATTAGTTTCTTATTTCATTTTTAATTCCCAAAACATTAATCCATTTTCAAAAATCAAACACTAAAATAATATGAATTTTTTATTTTGCCATTCTTTTAAATTCATTAACAACACAAAAAGTACAATTATGATAATTGATATTCTCAAAAAAAATGTACCATCAAACAATACTTTTAAAAAATTAACATTTTTAAAGTGTAATAATTACACTATCAAAAAAATTAGATTCTTTAAAAGGGATTATTATTTTCAGTTGTGCTACAGACCCCCACTGGGGGTCAACCCCCAGTGAGGTGGCGGCTCACCATTCGCCGAAATTTAAAAAAAAAAAAAAAAAAAAAAACAGTTTTTATTTTCAGCCAATCATTTCTCTCCATTCATGACCCCCAGTGACCGCCACTGGGGGTCTTAGCCATTTTTCTATTATTTTAGGATGAATGAAATATATGAAATGAGATGTTTTGTTTATGCATGAGAGAGAGGAGAGAGAGGTAAATTAATATGATTTGCATTGCTTTGGTTTGGTGTGCTGATGAGATTGATTGATCCTGGGTGGTGTTTTGAGTTCGTCCCTTTAGATGCTTTAGTAATGATTACTATCTTTGTTCTTTTTGGCCCCAACCCAATTGTCACTCTCTGATTTCACAGTTTTCTTTGTTTAAGACAAAACTCTCTCTATCTCTCTCTCTCCTCTGCCCCCCATCACTGATTAAAGTGTCTGCATTCTGCAAAACAATGTACAGTCCCAGTAAATTTCAAACCCAGAATTCTGTTTCCCCCTCTTGTTCTCTTCTTGTACTCTCATTGCTTCTGCACTTTCACTTTTACCTTCCCATGAATGAACAACCAAAACAAACTCAGAAGATCAAAGCATCTTTCCTCTCTAAGGTTACAAAATCATAATGAAGATATGGATCATTTTAATGACAAAATGATGGAAAATTGTCAAAACTTGTCATGTTGGGTTTGTATTTTAAAAACTTGTTTCAGAATTTTTTTCCCTGAAAAATTGAAAATTACTTTTACGAAAAAAATGAAAAAATGAAAATTACTTATCATTTTTATATTGTTTATCTTTTTAGAGAGCAAAAATAATTTTTAAAATATTTTTTTAATATTTATTTTTGTCAAACTAATTTTTATTTTTTATTTCAAAAACATTCTAAAATTTTTTCAGAGGATGAAACCAAACAAGGCATTTTTAGGTTTAAAGCTTTTTTTTTTTTTTTTTCTAAACATTTTTCATATATTTTGATACTCATTTTTTAGCAAATCAATTGTATAAAAAATCAAGTTAATTAAATATCAGTATCTAATTGATCAGATGACATTTGCCTTATAAATAGTGTGCTATTAATGTCCGATCAACTTGATTTTTTTCTTTAATGATTTACTCAATTAGTTTTATAAGATAAAGGTATACATTATCGGAAGTTAGTTTGAGGTGGGGGTCTATTGGGCTACTTGAGTCCAATTAAAAAACAGAGAGACAGACTCATTCATATAATAAAGGAAAATTTACAATTCAATACAAATTTAGAAAAAAAAAATTATACATAAGTAATAATTTTTATAAATATTAATAATTAAAATTATAAATTTTTTCTTGCATCTGTAAATATTTTTTTCAAATGAGCATTAAATTGTAATTACCGTATAATAAACACATGTATTAGTTGGAAGCCCATGAAGTACAATTAGTCTGAAGTAGGGAATCTTTAAATGAATCCAAAAAATATATTTGAACACCCCATACTTGATGTACCATTATATCCTTCAGTAAAATTACCAATAATGATAAAAACTCATCTTCTCCACATCTAGGTTAGCCACAATCTTCTTATAGACTACCCATGTTAAGAATTGATACAACTAACTAGATTCGGTGAGATATGAAACACAAACATGAATAATAACAAAAATAATAAATCAAAACACACACAAAAAATACAGAGATTTAATTGATTCACTCTAAATTAGAGTTGCATTCATGATTGTTGTTTTCACTATAATCAAACAAATGCAAGAGACAAAGATAGTCATCACTTCCTCAACTATAAATAATAGAAATAAGGAAAACAAGACATACAAGTGCAAAAATACCAAAACCCTCCCCCTACACCCAACACCTAGACCCTTCTTTACTGTTATCACTCAACCACCATCATTTCTCCTTTGTCATCATCATCACCCCCTCCCCTCACTCAACTTTTTCCCGTCCACCACCCCAGTCCCTGCACCTTCATTCAAAACCCTAATCCATGTTAGGACAACTAGACTCAACACCCTTTTACTCATGTCCTGTGACGCCCCCAAATTTTTGGAACATCAAGGGAAATTAAATAAACAAAATGACTTAATAAACTAAAAAGTTGACATCTTAATAGGGCATTCCAACTCTCGTACATAACCAAAGGTTCAAATAATATTAAATAAAAACTTAAAATTATCCAATTACAACATCAAATGAAATTATAAGGTCCTTAATAGCTAATATATAAGATAATAAAGTTATTCGACTTTAGTCATGATTTCAAGTCAGCCAAGGCTCTACGTTAGCGTCAACTCCATTTCAGCTTCAATTATTTCCTCACCAAAACCTGGCATAAAACGCCAGGGCAACAAAATATATGCCATGAGTTTTGCAACACAGTAAGAAAACATAACCAACCTACCATTCTTTTTAAGAGAAAAATAATGAAAATATAAACATGAGATAACCATATAATTGTAAACATAAATTACAATCATTAAAATAATTTTAATAATTTTAATAAATTAAGTGACACTCGAAATCTCACCAAAGAGATTTAACTTACCAACCTCTAAGGATGGCAACGGTTAATTTGAAACCCTCCCTTGGTCAAATATTTAAGTGTTACCAACCGTAACTACTAGGGATGCCCACGTCCGGAGTTATATACCCAAGTAGTGGCATCCGTGGTCTGCCCCAAGGAAACGGTCTGCCAAGGGTACGTAACCTCCCTGTGTGCCACCAGCACATTCACCCTTATTCCAAAACCGAACACTGAAAAGGGTTCAAATAAGTCTCGTGTCATCTTAGAGTTTCGCAACACAATTTACATGAGAATTCTCAAAACCAGGGCTCACCCTGAACAACCGGTATTGACCGTCAACTCGTAATTTCGTACACTATTTAAAACCAAAACTCACCCTGAACAACTGGTATTAATCCTTTCTCAGTAACTTTATATATTGAACACAAATTATTCAAATCTCAATCACCAATAATGTTATACCAACTAAAAAAAAAAACTCCCAACATAAAACATTATACATGTCACACAATAATAATTCAATGTCCAAAATTTAATGCATAATTAATTTAAACAATGGTGTGAACATGATAACTTAGATATTAAAATTATAAATAAATTATTTACACAATCCTAAAATTCGTGCAATTGAACAAAATACTCAATGTGAATGTTTAGGTCACTTTTTAGAAAGAATTTCAAAAAAATAAGATGTAAATAATCCTATAAAATTTCCAGCAATCTTTATGACACAGATTTGTCACATTTCCTTACATTAATTCCATGCTTAATTTTTATAGATCAAACCCATAATCTAAAAATTTATCATGAAACTAGACTTCTCAAATTTCAGCTTTTAGTTAGAAATTACCATATTTGGCTCAGTATAAAATTTTAAATAAATTTTCAAATACATAGTAAAATCTGTCTCACAGTTTTAGATTTAGTTAAAAATTTGTATAAATTCGTAAAAAGCTCAAAAATTGTTATCAAAATTCTTGGATGAACTAGACATCATTATCAACAACTTTGTAGAAGAAATCATCTCTAAATTTTGAGTATAAAATTGTCTAAAAATTCGGGCAAACATGCTGGCAGATTCAAAACAGATTACTCGCAACACAGTTTCAGATTTAGTAAAAACAAATTTGTATAAATTCGTAGGAAGCTCAAAAATTGTTGCCAAAAATTTCTGGATAAACTAGACATCATTATCAACATCTTTGTAGAAGAAATCATCTCGAAATTTTGAGTATAAGATTATCTAAAAATTCGGGTAAACATGCTGGCAGATTCAAAACAAATTATTCTCAACACAGTTTCAGATTTAGTTAAAAATTTGTATAAATTCGTAGAAAGCTCAATAATTTTTTCCAAATATTTCTGGATAGACTAGACATCATTATCAACAACTTTGTAGAAGAAATCATCTCGAAATGTTGAGTATAAAATTATCTAAAAATTCAGGCAACATGCTGGCAGATTTAAACAGATTATTCTTAACACAGTTTCAGATTTAGTTAAAAATTTATATAAATTCGTAGAAAGCTCAAAAATTGTTTCCAAAAATTTTTGGATTAACTAGACATCATTATCAACAACTTTGTAGAAGAAATCATCTCGAAATTTTGATTATAAAATTGTCTAAAAATTCAGGCAAACATGCTGGCAGATTCAACACAGTTTAGACAATGTATCATATGTATATAATCTAAAAATTTCAATTATATAAAAAAAAAAAATGAGAGGATTGAGAGGGTTTTCTTACCTAATAGTGGATTCAAAAGGGTGACGAAATGGTAGCAAATTTTACTTCCTTAACCTTCCTCTATTCTTCTCCTTCTACTGAATTTTTTTTTTTTTTTTTTTTTTTTTTTTTTCTTATTCCTTAGTTTCACCCGTCCAAGGCATGCATAGGCTAAGCCTTCCATGTATATATACAAATCCTGTTGAGCCTTTCCCTTCTCACTCCCTCTCTCTTTTTCTCTCTCTCATTATTCTTCCCACTACAAGTCTCCTTAAACCAAGAATGATAATTGGATGGAATTTTCCAAGCTTTCATGCAAGCTTGCAGGTGGCACATACCTTGCCACCAAATCTGATTCCTTTTTCTTTTTTCTTTTTTTAAACTAATAATTTATAATAATAATTATTGAACATCCACAAAATTATTCTTAATAAGGTTTTTGTTAGTGATTGAATTACGTTAATTTAAAACTAATTTTTACACTAATATACAATTCAGATAGACTGTAGACAAAATTAATTAATTAATTTATTTATTTATTTTCTTTTAAGAATAATTAAATGTGGGGTTTTCACAATCTACCCTCCTAAAAAAAATTTCGTCCTCGAAATTAATTCGTACCTTTAGACTTGAAAAGTTGAGGGTAATTGGCATGTATCATATCTTCTCGCTCCCATGTTGACTCTTCCGTCCCACGATGCCTCCAACGAACTCAAACCAACAGTATAGTTTTACCTCGTAATTTCTTCTCGCGACGATCTAAAATTTTGACAGGCTTTTCTTCAAATGTCACGTCTTCATCAAGATTAATTTCCTCGCAATTGATAATGTAAGAATAGTGTGGCTCGTATTTCCGTAGCATAGAGACGTGGAAAACATTATGTACTCTAGCCAGTTGAGGTGGTAGAGCCAAACGGTATGCCACTTCTCCTATTGTCCAAGATTTCGAAAGGTCCAATGAAGCGAGGTGATAACTTTCCCTTCTTTCCGAAACGAACAACTCCTCGGCGAGGTTGTATTTTCAGAAACATATGATCTCCAACTTTAAATGCTAAAGGTCTTCTCCTTTGATCTGCATAGCTTTTCTGTCTACTCTGAGCGGTCTCAAGCCTTTGCCTAATTAGTTTCACCTTCTCGGTAGTTTCTCAAACTAACTCTGGCCCTAAAAGAGGTGCTTCTCCGACTTCTGTCCAACATATTGGTGATCGGCAAGGCTGTCCGTACAAAACTTCATACGGTGCCATATGTAGACACCCCATTTTTGACCGATCTTAAGACTCAGACGTCACCGATTGAGCGCTTGGTGATGTTGCATATCGTCCTCGTTCAGAGGTTTCAGAGTCTCGGCTGCGAGCCTTGCCTCCGGACTTCCGGACTCTTTCATGCCTTGCCTTTGCCATAACCAGCTCTGTTTTCTCTTTTTCTCTTCAAGAGAGGAGAGGTCTCGTTGATCATCTCTCGGGTCAGAGGCTTCTTTTCGTGGTCGTAGGCCATTTTGCCCGTTCGGAGCCCGGTTTTCGATTTTTCGGAGCCGTTAGCCGTGTGCCTCTGTTCGGGACTGCTTAACCACCTCCGTTTGCTCCGGTTTTTGGCACATACCTTATTTCCTAACTTTTGAGGGACACTGTGGTCCGAGAAACCAACTTCGTGGTCGAACACCACTTCTGGTGCCTAACAGCCTGTTTTCGGGGCCCCAAATTGCGTGTTTTGGCCCCCGAACCTTCGTTTTGCATCCATCTTGGTCCATTTTTGGCAGGGACCTTATTTTCATTGTTATAAAGCTTGTAGGAGGGTGGGAGGCCAGCAATTTTTCTGAAAACCCAACATTTTTTGAGTCCAAAGTGGTTCAAAGATGAATTCGAATGAGAAAATCACGACTTCACCGAAATGGGCATAACTCTTTGCATAAGAGGAATTAAGATATGAGGCCACCACCATTGGAAATCTTACTTCCGGGGCTTCATTTTTCACTCAAGAATCTCCTAAGTCCAGGTCCGGGGGGAGGAGATATGGTTGGTTGAAGTCCGGTTGGACCGAATCTGCGCGGCTTCATGGAAACTGGCATAACTTTTTCCACAGGAAGAATTTTGATGCAAGGTTTGCGGCATTGGAAAGATAACTTATGGGGCTTCATGCTAGGGGGTGGTCAGCTACTTTACCCCTTTGACCTGGCTGGCCGGCCACCTTTTTCTGGCCGGCCGGCCACTTACCTGGTGGATGACCTTTTTTGCCCTTTTGAGCTGGCCGGCTATGATCCTTATCCCAAGTGCATTCCAGCTATGTATTTTGTTATGCACTTCACCCATGTCCGAGGGTTTGGCCTTTTGGGAGGGAAAAATTGAATTTGAATCTCCCCCCCATTTTTTCCCCCTTTTCTCCACTCCTTTGCCTATAAAACCAGCCCCTCCCCTTCAGTTTTAAGGGTTAGAAAATTTTGTTTAAGCCTCCTACATTTAATTTCTCTCTCTCTATATTCCAAGCATCAAAACCCTTTTGTTCTTGGCCCCTTTCTACACCACCACATAGCATCACCTCCCCACCATCCTTTCCAACACTTGGAGCTGGTTTTCCAGAGGCGAGGAGCACCTTTTCTCAAGCCAAGAGACTGTTGAAGTTTAGTCTACAAGGGTGAGCCATACTTTCCCTCTTTCTAAGCTTCTTTTGCATGCTTTTTAAGCTATACTTGCTTACATTTTTGGGCTCCGACCCTAACTGAAAATAGAATTATTTTGAGGCCTTTTTCATGTTTGTTTTAGGGTCCTTCCATGTTTAAGGTCTCTAGCTACCACTTGCTTCTTTACCTCTCTTGTATGCCTCTTTCTTGCATAGTATTTTAGGCCTATTTTTAAACTGTTTTGAGCTTGGTTATAAACTGAAAAGTGGCTTATTTTGATCCCTTCTTCAACAATGTTGAAGGACTCTTCACTGTTTGAGGCTTCCTTTTGCCACTTGCTTCTTTATCCCTTTTTTGGCCTTATTTTTGCATGTTTTGTTAACTCCTTGTTCTTGTATTTTTGGGCTCTGGTCCAAATTGTAAATAGCCTTATTTTGACCCTCTCTTCATGTTTGATCAAGGGACTTTTGCTTTTTGAAGCTCCCTTTTTGCTCTTTGTGTTTAAACCTCTTTTTAGGCCTTATTTTGCATAGTATTTTAAGCTTGCATGTGCACTGTTTTGGGTTTGGTCACTAACTGTAAAATACCATTTTTTGGGCCTCTCTTCAACTTTGTTGAAGAGCTCTCCTCTGTTTGAGGCCAGAAACCATCACTTGCTTCTTTGTCTCCCTTTTGGCCCATTTCTTGCATAATAGTTTAGCCATACTTGTGTTTGTTTTCGTGGCTTGTTGTAAACTGTAAAGTGCTTCATTTTGAGCCCCTCTTCTACTTTGTTGAAGGGCTCTTGGCCATTTATGGCCAGAAGCTGCCACTTGCTTCTTTATCTCTCTTTCGGGGCCATTTTTGCATGTTGGTTTAGCTCTATTTGTGTTCACCTTTTGGCCATGCTTAAAACTAGAAATATGCTTGTTTTGGGACTGTCTTAATTATGTCTTCATACTTCATGTTCAAATAATGCATGCTTTGCATAGCCATAGGTCATTCCATGTACCTAATTTTATTGTTTCGGGTCTCATTCCATGCATCGGGTGCCATGTTTCCATGTTTCGGGGCTGTTTTGCATACTTTTTGCTACTGAAATTTGCATGCTAGTATGCCATATTCCATGTCTTGCCATGTCTTGTTAGAGTGGCATTTGGTGCCTTAGGGTCGGTCCTCGGTTTGCATGCATGTGTGCACGCATTTCAAGTATCTCATTTCCATCTAATGGCTTCTTATGTGAGTGTGGCTGAGGTCCACTCATGTTGGTGTAAGTCCATCGTGCATTGTGTATTCCATTTCATTCCATAGCATTGTGTATGCTAGGTTGCATGTTAGAGCATCGTGTATGCCATGTTACATCGTGCATCGTGTATATCATCTCATAGTATTGTGCATGCTAGGTTGTATATTAGTTGCATTCATACATGTCATGCATATTGCATTGTGTTTGGGATAGAAGTTAGCCTAAGCACGGGAAACGAGATACGTTTCGTACTCCGAATGACGGAACGTGTCTCAATTCTCCAATCACTGACACTCCGGATTGTCCATGATGGAGTTAGGTCTTAGTTGTATTTTCATGTGTATTCATTCCATATTGAGTTGTGCAATTCGACTCCTCAGCCATCGTGCATCGAGATGCGTGATTGGTGGCACGAGGATCGAGGCATGTATACATGTGTGAAAATACTTTGCCATGCCCCTCTGTTGCTCTCTGTTGCAGCAAATCAAGAATCAACAACCTTCTGAAGCTTGGCACGCATTCCAAGAATAATTGCAAACAGAGGCTAATTGGGGCATCGCCATGGATTTCCACGCAAAGGCAACCCGAGCATGCATCATTCGTCATCCGGAGAAGAGTCGAGACAGTCCCTGGCTTGCATGCCAATTTAATGCTTTCCTAGTTAAATTTGTTAATTAATTAGGGTTTTGTATATATTTGGACTGTATTATTTATTCGGACTATACTATTCATTTGGGAGTGTATATTATTTTATTCGGACCCTCTGCGCGAGGGCAATGTTGTAATAAGTGTGCGTGAGTGTGATGTATGTCTTCCAATCCCACGTCTTTCTTGCCTTTTATTTACCAGCTTATGATGGTTAGATTAGGGCATGTTTCAATTAGCATACAGTATGATAGCATGTTTGCATTCATTCATTAGTCTTGCATGCACCGGGCTCGGCTCATCATACTAACTGCATTTGTATTTCAATTCCGAGTTGAATACTTGATAGCTGTTGCATCTCATATACCATGTTTAGAATAGCCGAGCCTGTTATAGTTGCATTATTGCATGTGTTGCATTAGGCATTTCTGTATAATTAGGATCATGCATGGATTTCTAATCGGTTTCTGTTTTGGCTTGGAGTACTCGGTGAGTTTTTATGCTTTAGCATCCTTGCATGCGTGTGAGTGACTGCCATGAATAGCATGTTTACCATGAGGCTAACTGCTTATGTGATATAACTGCCTTGAATGCTTGTGGGTGAAGGTTAGGTTATTTGGATTGGGACAAATCATCAACTGTGAGTTTTAAGCCCACTAGATAGTGGCAAAACCATCTTTTTTAAGCCCACCTAAGGGTGGCAATATCTGCATTTTAAGCCTACCTGCGAGTAGCAAACCATCTTTCAAAAACAAACATGAAATGTTTTGTTCCAATTCAGGCGACCCGGTCTATATTTGTATGCTGTGCGCATCACATAGTAAATCTAGGCTAATAACCGGAATAAGAATGCACAATGTTTTCAAAACTAGATATCATGGTTAGTAGAGGCCGATCTTTGATCGGGCGAGCGGGGGTGCTCACGAAGTGACCTTCCCAAATCGTACCCAAGTTCCCGAGCCGAGGCAACTTTGGTGATGACGGACACGTGGCCTTAGGCAACGAGTCAGGGTTTCCTAAATTTCCCAAAAATAAAATATTTAGGTGGCGACTCTATGTCTGGAAAAGCAGTCCATGTTTGGCACTTCTTTTCTAAAAATCTATTTTCTCAAAACGATTTGCCGGATTTGGACTCTTTGGTTCAAAATTAAGAACCGTGACACAAATCGAGTCTGAGCTGTAGCGAGGCCCCCCCGCGGGCTTGTTACACCATACCAATACTTGCTTTGAAAACTGTTATTGTAAGAGAATTTAACTAGTGGTAAGTGTTTCTCCCAATTACCTTTAAAGTTCATCACACAAGCTCGAAGCATGTTTTCTAAAGTCTGAATTGTTCTTTCTGATTGACCGTCAGTTTGAGGATGAAAAGCTGTACTAAAACACAACTCAGCACTCTAAGGCTTTCAGAGACTTTGCGATTGTGGACGTAAAACGAGAATAACGATCGACACTATTGAGACTGTACTCGTGCAACTGATGATTTCTCGAATAAATAATCGACTTAAAGATTCGAGTGTGCCTGTTGGTCCTATTGGTAGGAAATGTGCCGTCTTAGTTAATCGATCAACCACTACCCAAATGGCATCATGGCCTTGCGGCGACCGGGGTAATCCCGTTACAAAATCCATTGTTATGTGTTCCCATTTCCACTTAGGTATTGGTAAAGGTTGGAGTTTCCCTGCCGGCCTTTGATGTTCTGCCTTCACTTGCTGACACGTCGAGCACTTAGATACGAATTGAGCAACGTCCTTCTTCATTCCACTCCACCAATACTGTCGCTTAAGATCCTGGTACATCTTATTTCCTCCCGGATGAACTGCAAAAATTGAATGGTGAAATTCTTTAAGTACTTCCTCTCTTAATTGTTCGATGTTTGGCACAAAAATTCTACCTAAATACCTTAAACTACCATCTTGATGGAGCGTCCAATTCAGTGAAGATTCCCCGGACAGTAATTGTGCCTTGATGAAGTCGGTCTCCTGATCAAATTTTTGGGCTTCTAACACTTCGGTAAGAAGTTGGGGTGTTGTGACTATTGTAAACAACCTACCCTTCCCATTCTGAGTCTCTGGTTGTAACTTAAACCCATTCACGGTGCTTACCATTTCCCATTCTTTAATTGATATGTTGGCTACAATCTCTCTTGTCTTTCGACTTTGTGCATCTGCTACAACATTAGCCTTCCCGGGATGACTAGACAAGGTGAATTGGTAATCTTCAAGGTAATCCATCCAGCGTCTCTGCCTCATGTTCAAATCTCTTTGTGTGAACAAGTACTTCAAGCTTTTGTGATCGGTAAATACCTCAAATTTTTCCCCATAAAGGTAATGTCGCCAAGTCTTAAGTGCATAGACCACAGCCGCCAACTCCAGATCGTGAGTAGGATAATTTTTCTCATGATTCTTCAATTGTCTTGATCTGTAAGCTACTACCTTCCTGCTTTTGCATTAACACACTACCTAACCCTTCCTTAGAGGCATCACAATAAACAGGTACCCAACATCACGCTCGGTATGGTTAATATAGAGCGCTTTGTCGTCTCTTCTTGAGTTCTTGAATTGACTGCTCACACGTTTCGTTCCATTCAAACTTTACTACTTTTTGCGTTAGGCGTGTCATTGGCTTAGCTAATTTGGAGAAATCTTGAATGAATCTTCTATAATAACCTGGTAATCCCAAGAAACTACGAATCTCAAACGTATTTTTAGGTTGTTTCCACCCCATTACTGCTTCTACTTTAGCAGGATCCACTGATATTCCTGATTCAGATACAACATGACCTAAGAATTTTACTTCCTTCAACCAAAATTCACATTTGCTAGCTTTAGCATACAATTGGTTCTCTCTTAGAATTTGCAAAACGGTTCTCAAATGTTGCTCGTGGTCTTTCTCCGATCGTGAGTATATCAAAATATCATTAATGAATATTACCACAAATTGGTCCAAATAGGGGGTAAAAATTTTGTTCATTAAACTCATGAATATCCCAGGCGCATTCGTCAAACCAAATGGCATTACCACAAACTCATAGTGGCCATAACGGGTTCGAAACGCAGTTTTGGGTCTATCTCCTCCTCTGACACGAAGTTGGTGACATCCTGACCTAAGGTCAATTTTGGAAAAACATTTTGAGCCTCTTAATTGATTGAACAAGTCATCAATTCTGGGTAGGGGATATCGATTTTTAATGGTGACTCGATTTAGTTGCCGGTAATCGATGCACAATCTTAAGGTTCCATCTTTCTTCTTTATGAATAATGCTGGCGCTCCCCAAGGAGACGTACTTGGTCTGATGAACTTTTTATTCAACAATTCTTGCAACTGCTCCTTCAATTCTCGAAGTTCGGCTGGCGCCATACGATGTGGTGCTATTGAAATTGGTGAAGTCCCAGGTTAAAGCTCAATCATGAAATCTACGTCTCGTTTTGGGGGTAATCTCGGTAATTCGTCAGGGAAAACGTTAGTGTACTCGCACACCACATGGGGTAATCCTAGATCCTCTCGATTTTCGGCTTCCAAAATTAGGCTTGCCAACTATCCGGTTAGTTGATCATGCCATCGTGACTTACGACACGTTGGAGTTAGAGAATCTTGTCTATCTCCTTTAAATTGAACTTTCGTGCCGTTAAGGAAGGATGTTGTCACCGCTCTTACCAGTAATAATCAATAATGGCCCGATGAACGACAACTACCCATTCCTAGGATGACGTCAAAATCCGACATATCCATAACTCTTAGATCATATATCAAATATGAATCGGAGATTTCTAATTCACAAGACTTACATACTAGATTTACTCGGGTTTGACCTCCTAAGGGTGAAGTGACACTCATAGGGGTTTCTAATCGTTCAAGTTCTAATCCCAAGATTCACATAGTTATAGTAGAGAAGAAAGAGTATGACGTGGCTACGACAATAGCTTAATTAGCATAAGAATTCAAATGGAATTTGAACAGATGGTACAGTCGAATGACATGATGGTTTTGAACTTTTAATAGGGTTAAGATTATGGGGCTGGTGACCAAACTAGATATTTGAATTGAAATTGTGTTTGGCCATACACATTTCAAACCAAACAACTAAGATTCTTCACCCTGTAAGGATTAAAAGAGTGCAACCGATTTTCAAGAGAACAACATACAAGATACAATAAACATGGCTCAAAAATTTCCAATTGATCAACTTAAGGCAATACTTTGTCGAATTGGAAAGGTTCAATGAAGATAGAGAAGTGATGATTTTACATCCAACAACTTTGGCGTCAAGCTAGTTAGGATCAAACAAGGATAGTTACTATGATTAGCATAAAGCTCTCATAAACTATGAGTCACATAATTCTATTCCTTCTAACACATGACACTACTTCTCGAAACGCAGTAAGAGACGTGTGCTTAAGTCTACCCAAGATCTCAAGGGTTTCTAGACTTAAGCTCTGATACCAAATTGTGACGCCCCAAATTTTTGGAACATCAAGGGAAATTAAATAAACAAAATGACTTAATAAACTAAAAAGTTGACATCTTAATAGGGCATTCCAACTCTCGTACATAACCAAATGTTCAAATAATATTAAATAAAAACTTAAAATTTTCCAATTACAACATCAAATGAAATTATAAGGTCCTTAATAGCTAATATATAAGATAATAAAGTTATTCGACTTTAGTCATGATTTCAAGTCAGCCAAGGCTCTACGTTAGCGTCAACTCTATTTTAACTTCAATTATTTCCTCACCAAAACCTGGCATAAAACGCCAGGGCAACAAAATATATGCCATGAGTTTTGCAACACAGTAAGAAAACATAACCAACCTACCATTCTTTTTAAGAGAAAAATAATGAGAATATAAACATGAGATAACCATATAATTGTAAACATAAATTACAACCAGTAAAATAATTTTAATAATTTTAATAAATTAGGTGACACTCGAAATCTCACCAAAGAGATTTAACTTACCAACCTCTAAGCATGGCAATGGTTAATTTGAAACCCTCCCTTGGTCAAATATTTAAGTGTTACCAACCGTAACCACCAGGGATGCCCACGTCCGGAGTTATATACCCAAGTAGTGGCATCCGTGGTCTGCCCCAAGGAAACGGTCTGCCAGGGGTACGTAACCTCCCTTGTGCCACCAGCACATTCACCCTTATTCCAAAACTGAACACTGAAAAGGGTTCAAATAAGTCTCGTGTCATCTTAGAGTTTCGCAACACAATTTACATGAGAATTCTCAAAACCAGGGCTCACCCTGAACAACCGGTATTGACCGTAATTTCGTACACTCTTTAGAACCAAAACTCACCCTGAACAACTGGTATTAATCCTTTCTTAGTAACTTTATATATTGAACACAAATTATTCAAATCTCAATCACCAATAATGTTATACCAACTAAAAAAAAAAACTCCCAACATAAAACAGTATACATGTCACACAATAATAATTCAATGTCCAAAATTTAACAAACAATTAATTTAAACAATGGTGTGAACATAATAACTTAGATATTAAAATTATAAATAAATTATTTACACAATCCTAAAATTCGTGCAATTGAACAGAATACTCAATGTGGATGTTTAGGTCACTCTTCAGAAAGAATTTCAGAAAAATAAGATGTAAATAATCCTATAAAATTTCCAGCAATCTTTATGACACAGATTTGTCACATTTCCCTACATTAATTCCATGCTTAATTTTTATAGATCAAACCCATAATCTAAAAATTTATTATGAAACTAGACTTCTCAAATTTCATCTTTTAGTTAGAAATTACCAGATTTGGCTTAGTATAAAATTTTAAATAAATTTTCAAATACATAGTAAAATCTGTCTCATAGTTTTAGATTCAGTTAAAAATTTGTATAAATTCGTAAAAAGCTCAAAAATTGTTATCAAAATTCTTAGATGAACTAGACATCATTATCAACAATTTTGTAGAAGAAATCATCTCTAAAGTTTGAGTATAAAATTGTCTAAAAATTCGGGCAAACATGCTGGCAGCTTCAAAACAGATTACTCTCAACACAGTTTCAGATTTAGTAAAAACAAATTTGTATAAATTCGTAGGAAGCTCAAAAATTGTTGCCAAATTTTTTTGAATAAACTAGACATCATTATCCACATCTTTGTAGAAGAAATCATCTCGAAATTTTGAGTATAAGATTATCTAAAAATTCGGATAAACATGCTGGCAGATTCAAAACAGATTATTCTCAACACAGTTTCAGATTTAGTTAAAAATTTGTATAAATTCGTAGAAAGCTCAATAATTGTTTCCAAATATTTCTGGATAGACTAGACATCATTATCAACAACTTTGTAGAAGAAATCATCTCGAAATTTTAAGTATAAAATTATCTAAAAATTCAGGCAACATGCTGGCAGATTCAAACAGATTATTCTCAACACAGTTTCAGATATAGTTAAAAATTTGTATAAATTCGTAGAAAGCTCAAAAATTGTTTCCAAAAATTTCTGGATTAACTAGACATCATTATCAACAACTTTGTAGAAGAAATCATCTCGAAATTTTAATTATAAAATTGTCTAAAAATTCAGGAAAACATGCTGGCAGATTCAACACAGTTTAGACAATGTATCATATGTATATAATCTGAAAATTTCAATTATATAAAAAAAAATGAGAGGATTGAGAGGGTTTTCTTACCTAATAGTGGATTCAAAAGGGTGACGAAATGGTAGCAAAATTTTACTTCCTTAACCTTCCTCTCTTCTTCTCCTTCTACTGAATTTTTTTTTTTTTTTTTCTTATTCCTTAGTTTCACCCGTCTAAGGCATGCATAGGCTAAGCCTTCCATGTATATATACAAATCCTGTTGAGCCTTTCCCTTCTCACTCCCTCTCTCTTTTTCTCTCTCTCTCATTATTCTTCTCACTACAAGTCTCCTTAACCCAAGAATGATAATGGGATGGAATTTTCCAAGCTTTCATGCAAGCTTGCAGGTGGCACATACCTTGCCACCAAATCTGATTCCTTTTTTTTTTTTTTTTTTTTAAACTAATAATTTATAACAATAATTATTGAACATCTACAAAATTATTCTTAATAAGGTTTTTGTTAGTGATTGAATTGGGTTAATTTAAAACTAATTTTTACACTAATATACAATTCAGATAGACTGTAGACAAAATTAATTAATTTATTTATTTATTTATTTTCTTTTAAGAATAATTAAATGTGGGGTTTTCACATGTCCCTAACTTCCTCCGTCTTTTTCTCCCTCTACCTACCCAAACTGTAACACCCCATCCCACATTGCAAGTTTACATGAGTGATCTTGGGCATTTAAAGCACCGCTAGCTTACTACTAAGTAATTTGAACTTAAACTTTTGGGTCTTGTTGGTCGACCCACAAGTTACTTGGGCTTGTGGGGCGATACAAATGGTATTAGAGTCGACCCATACATACAACCATGTGGGCCACTTATTCTGGGCTGGCTACAAGCTTGTCAAGATATTCTGATTGATTATGGATCCGGCATTACAAATGGTATCAGAGCCGACCCATGCACACAATAGTATGGGCCACTTATTCTGGGCTGGCCACGAGCTTGTCGTGATATTTTGATTGATTATGGAACCTCATAAGGACGCAAGGATTTATAAGTGGGGGAGTTTGTAACACCTCGTCCCACATTGGAAGTTTACATGGGTGATTTTGGACATATAAAGTACCACTACATTGCTACTAAGTAATTTGGATTTAAGCTTTTGGGTCATGTTGATAAACCCACAAGTTACTTGGGCCAACAAATAATAGCGGAGTTTATAACACCCCGTTCCATATCAAAAATTTGCATGGGTAATCTTAGGTATTTAAAGCACTACTAGCTTGCTACTAAGTAATTTGAACTTAAACTTTTGAATCTTGTTAGTCGATCCACAAATTACTTAGGCCAGCAAGTAGTGGGATGTTACATAAACCCTCCCCACCTAGTTCCCAACACTACTACCTTTCATTTGGTATTACTGAACCGAATATATTCTTCTTTTTCGACCATCAACAACTAGACAATCACTTTATGTTTGTCACTACACAGTCAGACAATCATTACATGCTCAATTTGTTCATATGTGTCTGGATAATCACATTTGGTTCAGTACTTTACAACAAAATTCAATGACATATTCAACCAGAGAAATCTGAATGACTTGGGGTGTCTGGAAAATTACATTTGGTCCGGCACTTTACAACAGAATTCAACAAGATATTCAACCATAGAAATCTAACTTGGGGGGCATTAAGATGGTGGGGGAAGAAGGAGAGGTAGGGAGCGTTAGTAGATAAAAGAAAGAGATGAGCGGAGGTTGCGAGGAAGTTGTAAAGGAGCGGGAGAGGGTAGTAGGGAATTGTAGAGATGTGGAGGGGGGGCTAGGCTATGTTGGATGTGGGTTTAAAGTTTAGAGGTTAAGTATAGAAGTAGGATTGGGGTTAATGGAGTATTCAAAGAAAATTAACAAAACTAAAATTTAAGAATGAGATGTTTAACAATATTTTTGAGGTGTATTTAAAGTAAGGCTACAAACGAGTCGAGTCGAGTCAAGCTAAACTTTGCTTAGTTTGAGCTCAGCTCGTTTACTTATCGAGCTGGTTTATTGAGTTCAAGCTCTGCTCAATAACTAATTAGGCTCGAACTCAACTCAGCTCGTTAATATTAATGAAACTTGAGATCTGCTCAACTTGGTTTGATAATTATTATTATTATTATTTATATTATTTAATACATAACTAATGTATTTGTGTTATTATTTATATATTATTTAATATATAAATAATATATTTATTATATAATTTAAATAAAGATAAACGAGCCGAGCCCTTAACCAATTAAGCCAGCTCGCGAAACGGTACAGTTCATTTACAGTCTTAATTTAGATGCTCCCATCAGCATACTTCTTTTCTTTTTTTACATTCTGAAAACAACATTTTCATATATATTTGAAATATTTTACACATTTAGTTGTACATTTCTCACCGTCATTAATTTTGAAAAGTAATTAATATTTTTTAAAATTGTGTTTGGTTCATGGGTTTGGTAAAGAATTTGGAAATGAAAAGGGAAAAAATATATAAAATTAAGTGAAATATAGGTATATTTTATTCACATCTCACCTATATTTTTTCCTTTCCTTTTCTAAATCTCTCCTCAAATCTTTGAATCAAACACAACCTAAAGAAAACTTTATTTATATAGAAAATTTATACAAAAAAAAAAATCACAAAAATTATGTGTCAATATTATAAATAAAAATAAAATGTCATTATTAAGCTACATCGTGTACAAAAATTATATAACAATTTTACAATTCTATATCATCACTCTCTTTTTATAAATAAATAAATAAATAATAAAAAGTAATTAATATATATGCAAAATCTGGTTTTTTTTTAAAAAAAAGTTGAAAAATAAATAAATAAAAAACTAAAATTAGTCTTGAATGTGGGTTCAAAGGTCCTAGAATTTTCAAAGCTGTTGGTGAGTAGCATATAGTCTCCACCACTGAAACCTGGCACTAGATTTTAAAGCCCATGATGTACAATTGGCCATTAATGATCATACAACCCCTGTAAATTGTAGGCACGTTGGGAAAAAATAGTTTTGCAGTGACTTTAATATAAAATTAAAGTAGGTTTCAATCGTCAGTTGAGGTAGGATGAAATAGATTTAAATTTTTTGTAATTAGATTTTTACATCACAAAAAGAATGATAAAAAATATTAAAAATTGAATGAGAAATTATTTTATAAAGTTGGCTTCATGAATGAGATATTGGGAATAGTGTATGGGTATTTAAATCTCAAAATTTTAATGAAAGCATGAGCTCTTTGGAACATCCAAATTTTCAGAAGGAAGGAAGTCATTGATGTTTCAAGAATGGGCTTGGGCCAAAATTATGGGCCAAGTTGATTATCCAAAAATTGCAACACGCACGCGCTGCGTGCCTGCCTGCCTGAGCCAGGTCCGTCGAACTTGGGATTGAGGCTTGAGTTAGGTTTGGAATAGGCCAAATTGATGGTCTATCAACCTAATCTTTTGGATCAGATATGTTTAGTGGTTGCAAATATATACATATATGTATATAGAAT
This sequence comes from Camellia lanceoleosa, assembly GCA_025200525.1. Taxonomy (NCBI): domain Eukaryota; kingdom Viridiplantae; phylum Streptophyta; class Magnoliopsida; order Ericales; family Theaceae; genus Camellia; species Camellia lanceoleosa. Next base: position 26,866,169 of record CM045766.1, on the reverse strand, counting down.
GTGTAACTCACACGCTTAATCTCTATCAAATTACTCCATTAGTTTTGCAGAGTAATTGACTGTATTTGTTGCCAACCTTCATCCATCAGTTTTGTAGGAGTATCTGTTTTAAGGAGATTGTTGTATCACACACGTTTCAATTTGATTTCTTTTCTTCTTTTATCTTGTTATATATTTTTGATCATCTAATTATAATTTCCAGCATAAGTTCTTATTCTGTAATTTAAATTAATAAATATAAATCTGTTTGTTTTTATTTAATTACGCAATTTGTACAACAATCTTAAAATAGATTTATATATTTCTCATGCTTTTAAAAAAATAGATTCATGTTTTATTTGGTATTGCTAGAAATGATGCATGTAAGATACTGTTTCATACATGAAATTCATGTTTACTATTTGTAATTTGTGGTTTCTGTTAATTAGATTTAAATTTTTTATTTAAAAAAAAAAAGAAAAAAAAAAAAGAAAAGCCAATTGTTGCATGCTACGGTTTGTTTTCCGAAAGCACTGGCTATAGCACATAGAGTAGCCCACTGTTTCTTCTATATGAAAGTGCAGGATTAAAATAATAAAGGCTGCGTTTGATTTATTTTTGAAATTGTGATTTTTTTTTTTTTAAATTGTAATTTGAATATAAAATTGTGAGTTGAGTTTTGAAACAAGAAAATTAATTTGTTATAAGTTTTAAAAAATATTTTAAATTTTGAATTTTAGGAATTGAGTCTACTTGATTGTTTAATTGAATGTCCTGTCAATTAACCGAAACAGTAATGATTAATGGCCAATTGTACATCATGGGCTTTAAAGGAGATGACATTAAATCACTACAAAACTATTTTTAAAGGACATGGCAGTCGAAGACATTAATGGCTAATTGTACATCATTGGCCAATTGTACATCATACAACCCCTGTAAATTGTAGCACGTTGGCAACTTGTTATTTGAAAAAAAATATATTTATATTTGTGTTAGATATTTTTAAATATAGAAATTATTTTTTTAAAATTTTTTATAAAAAATAATTTAACAATCTATCACTGATCATTTTTTAACACTATATCATCAAAAGAGTTTTTCATTGAGTTTTGTGTTGTGTATTTGATTTTAAGTTTTAAAATTAATTTTTAAATTGAATTTTAAATAATTTTAAGTTATTTGTTTGGTTATGAATTTTGAAAAGTATTTTAAAAAAAATTTCTTTGAAATCATGATTCCAAAAACAAACCAAACGGAGCCTATATTTATTTTGCTTTCTGCTGCTTTTCGGGAAATCAGTTTATTTGTCAGCATGCCTATAGACTTCTATAGACTTGAATTGCATGTTTATTATTTTGTATTAGATGAAAGCAATTCAAATCTGTATGCTCATTATGTGGTTTCAGTTTCTGTAATTAATCTAATATTATTTCATGATATATGACTCTAGTATAGGTGAATAATTTTATGTGCATGATTCCTAGTGTATTATCATGATTTGCATGTTTTTATTTGATAGTTTTATAATAAACTTGCATGTTCATGGAGTTTTAAATTTTTAGTTAAAAATTGACATGCTAATAATGTTCTACTTTCCTAGTATGATATACATATTCGTATTTTCTTAATTCACATGGTTATTAAATCTTAGGATAATTTGCATGTCCTAAATTTTAGTTTATTACATGCTTATTCTTTTCTATCTTTGTAATGTAATTTGCATGCTAATTGCTTTCTAATTTTTAGTGTAATTTGCATGCTAATTATTTTTTAATTGCTAGAATTATTTGCCAGAATTATTTACATGTTAATTGCTCTAGAATTATTTGCATGTTTATTATTAGATTAATTTACATGTCTATTGCATTGTAGTAATTATATATAACTCATGGATATTAAATTTTAATTTAATTTTTGGAGTTATAAGTTTTATTTTTGTAACTCATCTAGCATTTTAATTCTTTACTTAATTTTGCTATTAAGTAGTTTGCTAGCAAGTTTAAAATAAGTTATTACTTTTACTGTTTTTTCCAATTATTTGTTTTGTATTTTCTTGTGGTTTTCTGGTAACTTTCTTTACAGGAATACCTATGCAAAAGGGCATAGAAAAAAAATATATATATACAAAACCAAATTAATAGAATATGGGATTGTAAAACCAATAGTTGGACTACTAACATTTTTGTTGAACAGAAATGCCTAAGCATGGAAAAAGGATTTTTGGACAAAAAGAATTCTAATTTGGATTAGTTACTTTTCTTTATACTTGAAGCAATTTTTTGCTTGTGTTTAGTAGTGGTTAATTACTTAATTTTTTAAGCAAGTTTGTTTGCTTGTAATGTCGGAAGCATTTTATTTTCTTGTAATTGTTGTAGCAATATTTTAATTGTTTGTAATTTGGTTTTTAATTACTTGTAAAGTTTTAGAACTTGGTTTGTTTTAACTTAGTTTATCTCTTGGAAAACTTAATTCTAAATTTGCATCTCATGGACTAGGAGTCAACATGCTCTTGAAAGTTTTGTCTAAAGTTAACTAGGTCTTAAGTGGGACCGGTGTGATCCCTCCAGTCTTCATGAAAACTTTTCTGACCATGTTCGATTCTAGAGTAAACGGTGAGATTAGTTTTGAATTAAATTTTCAACTTTGGGATTTTCTCGTGTTAAGTTTAGTTTATGGAAATATAGAATAGTGAAGTTATGTTGTATTTTTTAGAAATGGCAACTGTAACTACTACTATTGTTAATGTTAGTGGGGATCAGAACCCCTGGTCAACTGGCGTGCCAACCCTTACTGTGACCTCTGTGGTTGATCCAATTGTTGTGACCTTTGTAGTCAATCCTTTTGCTACTCCTGTTGTTTTGGGAGGACCGCTCAACCATCATGAGCGCCCGAAGAAGTTCACTGGAGTAAATTTCAAGAGGTGGCAACAAAAGATGTTGTTCTATCTTATTACTCTAAGCCTTGCAATGTTTTTGAGTAAAGATCCACCAGCCGTGGAGAAGATTGAACAAAATAAGCAGAAGTCCATGGCTTTAGATGCTTGGAAGTAGTTGGACTTCCTTTGCTGGAACTATGTTCTAAATGGCTTGGCAAATACACTGTTCAATGTGTTTTATGCTAAGAAGTCAGCAAAGGAGCTGTGGGATGCTTTAGACAAGAAGTACAAGACCGAGGATGCCGATGCAAAGAAATTTGTCATTGGTCGATTTCTAGACATCAAAATGGTACACTCTAAAATCGCCATTAGCCAAGTCCAAGATTTTCAAGTAATTCTGCACGAGATTCATACAGAGAGAATGTTGCTGAGTGAATCATTCTAGGCAGTTGTTTTGATTAAGAAGCTACCTAACGGCTGGAAAGACTTTAAGAACTACTTGAAGCACAAGCGAAAGGAGATGACAGTTGAAGAGCTCATTGCCAAGCTCCGCATTGAATGGGACAACAGGAAGAAATGAGAGAGCACCTCTACTGTAAAAGCAAACATGGTTGAGCATGGCCAGTCCTCAGGGGTGAAGAAGAAGCCACCGACAGGCAAAAGCTCAAAGCTGGGGACTAGAGGTGGTGTCTCCAAGAGGCCGGTCTAAAAGCCACAGGAACCTACTTTTAGGTTCAATGGAAAGTGCTTCAACTGTGAAAGTACTGAATATCGGGCAATTAATTGCCGCAAGAAAAAGAAGCCTTACAAGAAGAACCCCCCATAGAACAAAAGTCATGCCCACATAGTTGAAATGGAGGATCTGTCACAAAATGTGGACGACATGCATCTATTTGTCGTCGTCTCTAAGGTGAACATGGTGGGGTCCAACCTGAAGGAATGGTGGATGGACACTGGAGCCACTTGCCACATCTATGCCGAGAAGAAGATCTTCACAAGTTTTGAATTGATTTCAAACGGTGAGAAGTTGTTTATGGGAAATTTTGTGACCTCAACTGTTGAGGGGAAAGGCAAGGTGGTCCTGAAGATGACTTCAAGAAAAAAGCTGACTCTAAATGATGTCCTATTTGTGCAGGACATTTGTAAGAACCTTGTCTCGGGGTTTCTCCTAAGAAAGCACGGCTTCCGCATGGTGTTTAAGTCTGATAAGGTCTTGTTAACCAAAAGTGAAGTCTATGTGGGGAAGGGATATATGTCAAGCAGTATGTTTAAGCTCAATGTAATGACAATTATCCCAAAAATGAATGAGAAAGTGTCTTCTCCTGCTTGTATACTTGAGTCCCTTGAATTGTGGTATGGTAGGCTAGGTCATGTGAATTTTAACTCTTTGCATAGATTAATCAAGTTAGATCACATACCATCTTTCAAGATTAATCAAAATCACAAGTGTGAAACTTGTGTAGAAGCAAAATTAACAAAGATTTATTTCATTTTGTTGAAAGAAGTACCAAGCCTTTAGATTTAGTGCACAGTGATTTGTGTGACCTGAAAGTTGTACAACACGTGGTAGCAAGAAGTACTTCATCACTTTTGTTGATGATTACACTAAATATTGTTATGTGTATTTGCTTAAAAGCAAAGATGAGGTGATTAATAAATTTATTCTTTTTAAAAATGAAAATGAGAATCAACTAAGACGAAAGATCAAGGCATTAAGAAGTGATTGTGGTGAAGAATATGAATTGTCGTTTATTGAGATTTGTGCTCAATCTAAAATTATCCACCAAACTACAGCGTCCTATTCTCCTTAGTCCAATGTTATTGCTGAGTGAAAAAATAGGACATTGAAGGAAATGATATATGCAACGTTGATAAGTTCTGGGTTACCACAGAACTTGTGGAGGCAAGCAATTTTCTCTGCAAATTATATTCTAAATAGAATACCTCAAAAGAAAGTGGACAAGACTTCGTATGAATTATGGAAAGGCCGCAAGTTCTTATAATTTTCTATGAATGTGGGAGTGTCTTATAAAAGTGGTGGTACCTACACCCAAGTGTGTTAGGATAAGTCCAAAAATCGTAGATTGTCTATTCATTGGTTATGCACAGAATAGTAGTACATATAGGTTTCTTGTGCACAAGTCCGATATTTTAGATATACACAAAAATACCATTATGGAGTCAAGGAATGCGTCTTTTTTTAGGACGTGTTTCTTTGTCGAACCCGAAGAGAGGATCAAAGTTTTAAGAAAGAACTTGAACATGATCCTAGTGATAGTGATCAAGATAAGAAGGTAAATGAACTAAGAAGGAATAAGAGGGCTAGGACTTCCAAGTCCTTTGGTTCCGACTTCTTGACTTATATGTTAGAGGAAGAACCTTGAAATTTCTATAAAACTGTGACTTCACTTGAAAGTCCTTTGTGGAAAGAAGCAATTAAAAATGAAATTGACTCCATTTTACAGCATTATACCTGGGAGTTGATTGATCTATCCGAAGGAAGTAAGGCCTTAAGGAGTAAGTGGATCTTTAGGAGGAAGATGAAAACGAAGGGATCAATTGATAAGTATAAATCTAGGCTAGTTATCAAAGGATACAGGTAGCGAAAAGGCTTGGATTACTGTGATACGTATTCACCTGTGACAAGGATTATATCCATTCACATGGTGATTGTGATAGCCGCTTTACGTGGTCTTCAGACACATCAAATGGATGTAAGGACGGCTTTCTTATATGGAGATTTAGATTAAAAAAAATCTACATGGAGCAATCCAAGGGGTTTTCAACTCCAGGACAAAATAAGAAAGTCTGTAAGCTTGTCAAATCATTGTATGGTTTGAAACAAGCTCCTAAGCAATGGCATAAGAAATTTGATAATGCTATATTGTCAAATCGGTTTAGAATCAATGAGTGTGACAAGTGTATGTATGTCAAAGACACTAATAGAGGTTATGTCATTTTGTGTCTGTACGTCAATGACATACTCATTGTTGGTAGTAATGATGAAATGATTAGAACTACCAAGATATTGTTAAACTCTAAGTTTGACATAAACGATATGGGCCTTGCAGATGTGATTCTAGGTATTAAGATTACCAGAACATATGGTGATATTGTACTTTCTTAATCTCATTATGTTGAGAAGACACTTGAGAAATTTAGTAAATCAGATACGAGTGTGTCTAGGACACCGATAGACTTGAGTCTACACTTGACCAAAAATAATGGTAAGAGTGTCTCTCACCTAGAATATTCTCGGGTCACTGGGAGTTTGATGTATCTGATGAGTTGTACAAGGCCAGATATAGCCTACTCTGTTAGTAGGCTTAGTAGATACACGAGTAATCCTAATGCTACTCATTAGAAGGGCATTACATGCGTGTTGGGTTATCTTTGCTACACCTGGGATTATTGGCTGCATTATACCAAATATCCAATAGTACTAGAAGGGTATAGTGATACTAATTGGATATCTGATATAAAAGACTCCAAATCCACTAGTGGTGTGTTTACCCTCGGAGGGGCAGCCGTTTCTTGGAAATCTTCCAAGCAAATGTGTATATCGAGATCAACAATGGAATCTGAGTTTATTGTTTTGGATAAAGCAACTGAAGAAACTGAATGGCTTCATCAATTCGTTGAAGATACTCAAGGTTAGCCGAAACCTGTGCCTGCTATCTGTATTTATTGTGATGGCCAATCAGCAATTTGTTGGACACAAAGTAATGTGTATAATAGAAAGTCTAGACATATCCGTCGTAGACATAATTCCATACAACAACTACTCTCTAATTGAGTTGTCTCTCTAAACTATGTAAAGTCTAAGGATAACATTACAGATCTGCTAACCAAATGGTTAACTCAAGAGTTAGTAGAAACGCCATCAAGAGGAATGGGTTTTTAGTAAATGTTATCGGAACGGAAAATCCAACCTAGTTGACTGAAGATCCCAAGATCTAGATTCAAATGGTTAACTCAAGAGTTAGTAGAAACGTCATCAAGAGGAATGGGTTTTTAGTAAATGTTATCGGAATGGAAAATCCAACCTAGTTGACTGAAGATCCCAAGATCTAGATTCAAAGGGATAACCTAACTGCATGTAATGGGTAAGTCATTGAAGAGGTAAATCCTCTTGCCCATTCATTTATACAATGATACCCTGTGGGAGTGGAAGGTTAAACTAGTACTTTTAATGACCTAAGTGATGTGAATAATCAACCGTGGTCTAATGAAATACCTTATATAGATCACCTATGTAAATGCAAAGTGGGGCCGCTTCTTTAAGAATTGACAAGGTCGAATTCTTTAAAAACACTCATTGAACCAGGCTAATGTTCCAAGGCCATACCGAAAAAACCAGTGAGAACAAGAATAATGGTTGGACTAACTCTTATGTTAGGTCTATTATCTCAGTTTACACAAACGGCATAACAGTTTAAGACATCACATTCATTAGTCAGCCAGTAAATCTAATAAGCTTTCACTACGAAAGGTTTAAGGCCAACAACTACCTTTTCTAATAAAAGGTTAGTCTGTGTGCTCTCTCTCTCTCTCAGAGTCTTTATTGTGAACGTTGTTTGTTTCTTTATTCAGTCAATTTTTATTCATGTGGGGGATTATTGGAAAAAATAGTTTTATACTAACTTTAATGTGAAATTAAAGTAGGTCCTAACCACCGGTTGAGATGTAATCAAATAAGTTCAGATTCTTTGAAACAAGATCTTTATACCACAAAAAGAATGATAAAAAATAATTGATAATTGTATGAGAAATTGTCTCATAAAATTGGCCTCATAAGGTATTGGGAATAGTGTATAACTACCTATCCCACATTGATTGTAGAAGAAAGCATTGATGGATATTGAAATCTTAAAATTTTGATAAGAGCATGAGCCTTTTGGGGCTTCTAAATTTTCTGAAATTATGGATACTTCAAGGATGGGCTTGAGCCAAAACTATGGTCCAAGTTGGTTATGCAAAAATTGCCACACACGTGTGCGTGTACGCACTGCCCACTCGCCCACCTAGACCGGATCAAGCTGGGTCTGTGGTCCATGGTCTATGATTCGTGGGTCGTGGATCTTGGGACTTGGGCTTGGGCTTGGGCTTGGGCTTGTTGGAACGGATTAGGTTTAGGCTGGGTCAGATTAGTGGTCCACCAACCTAATCTTTTTGGACCAGGTTTGTTTGGTGGCTACAGATATACACACATGTGTACATAGAGTGTGTAACTCACACACTTAATCCCCATCAGTTTTGTGCATTACTCTATTAGTTTTGCAAGAGTAATTGGTTACATTTGTTACCAACCTTCATGGCTGAGAGGCTCCTCCTCTCTCTCCCATTGTGTATAAAAAGAGGTCATCTTCCTTGGTTTCAACACAAAAATTTTTACTCTCATATTATAGTCAGTCTGCTCTTATAATATTATTCTTCCTATGTGAAAGAGTGTTGTCATTGTCAGTTTACCGGAGCTAACAAAATGTGCTTCTACATTAGCGAGTTCTAAACCATCGTATCCTGGGAGACAGATGCCGACATATCTCCAGCATCCAAGGTGAGGCAGCGAATCTATTTTTAGGAGACTGTGGCATCACACAAGCTTCGGTTTGATTTTTTTTCTTGTTTTTATCTTGTTATGTATTTCAGTTCATCTAATTGTAATTTCCAGCATGAGTTCTTGTTCTGTAACTTAAACTATTAAATATGAATCTTTTTGTTTTTATTTAATTACACAATTTGTACAACACATATAACTTTGCCATACATTCTATTAAGTAGTCAATATCTATGATGTTACCTAAAAGACAACCTAAGAGGGGGGTGAATTAGGTTTTTACAATTAAAATTAATAATAACCTAATAAAAATTATGACTAGCACAATAGATAAATATAATTAATGAAATAAAAATAATTAAAACAAGTGTCTTAACAACTATGTCAGTTAATGATTTTAGTACAGTAAAAATATGAAATTTAGCTATGGCAATTTAAAATAAAATAAAGAGATAAGTGAGAGAGAGTCAAACAAATTTAAAGCCGTTGTACTTCCATCATTACCAATTTGAATTTCTTTCACTCCATCATTACAAATTTGAATATCTTCCACTTGAACCTTTTGAACCTTTTGGCCTTTTGAACATTTATAGCCGTTTATAGCCGTTGTACTTCCATCATTACTAATTTGAATATCTTCCACTTGAACCTTTTGGCATGCTGCTGTGCTAGGCTGTTTGAACCTTTGTTTTGGGCTGTTTGAACTCCTGATTTAATCAAATATTAAATACATTCTAACAACATTTAGGATAAAGGTTTATGTGAGAAATAATGGGACAAAACAAATTTTGATTCTATTCTTCTCTTTCAAATAAATTATCAAAATAAATTTTGATTAAAATATAATTAAATAAATCATCCAAATAAATTTTGGATTCTATTTTTCTCTTTCAAATAAATTAAAATATAATTAAATAAATCATCAAAATAAATAAGTCTAACAATCTCCCCATTTTTTATGATGGTACACAATGATATTTTGATTTGATTTGGGAGTAAGAAAAGCTCCCCCTCAAGTCATGCTCCCTGAATTCATTTATAAATATATAGGTTAGCACATATGTAATAAATAAGTTTTAATTAGAGACATAATATGAGACTAAGATAACATCAGATTAGTTTGAAAATAATACCATAATTTGAAAATAATACCATAATAAATAACATCATAATCAAATCAAATCAAAATATCATTGTGTGCCATCATAAAAAATGGGGAGATTGTTAGACTTATTTATTTTGATGATTTATTTAATTATGTTTTAATTTATTTGAAAGAGAAAAGCTCTCAAGTCATGCTCCCTGAATTCATTTCTAAATACATAGGTTAGCACATGTGTAATAAATAAGTTTTAATTAGAGACATGATATGAGACTAAGATAACATCAGATTAGTTTGAAAATAATACCATAATACATAACATCATAAGTTTTCTCCCCCTGTGACATTATCAAAAGGAAATCATGGGTCAGAATCTGGAAGAGGAGGAGGAGAAAAATGATAGTGATAAATGACACCAAAAAATAGATAATCAAAACAGATATACATATATATATATATATATATATATGATTCGCCCGCGTCTCTTTTTTGTTCGTCAAAAATCGTATCGGACACGCGTCCTCACTTTTGCGTCAGCCGACCAACAAAAACGAGACAGGTCAATCAGTCAATCAGCTACCTCGGCTCTCTCTCCCTCTTGTCATCTTCTCCTCTGTTTTCTTCTTAATCACTCTCTTCGCCTTCTTCCTCATTCGCTTCGTGAGAGAGATAGAACAGAGAGACTGAGCAGAACAGAAAGGTTGCCAAAAACTATTCTCCTTTCGATTACGTCTTTCTCTCTTACTACATGGCCTCGTCCCGTCCCCTTACTCTCTTTTCAGACCTGAATGATCCCGTAAGCACTGCTGGGCCGAGTGCCCCGTCTCCCACTTTTCCCAACTTTCCTATGATGTCGATTGAGCAAAGAATGGCAACTCAATCAAACATTGAAGCTAATCATTTCATACTGACTTCCTGTATGGAGACGGTGACGGCAGTCACAAAATTAGCTCACCGATTGCAGAACAAGACGAGTGAGCTCTATCAGGTCAACACCCAACTCTCTCTGCTCCAGCACATATACAAGGATGCGCGAGCAGAAATAAGCGCACTGAAGGCCGAAAATAAAGAGCTTAAATGGAATACCACCTCCATGGCCCGATTTGGAGCAACGCCATTCTTGGCCTTTGATAGTCAGCGAGAAGTCGTCGCTCTCGACGAAAGCATGGGGGCAGGGGCAGGGGTGTCAAGGGTTGCCCAACGTGATAAAAAGAAGAAGAAAACGATAGAAGAGGTGAGTAAGTAAGATCAGTGTATGGCCCGAAAAAAATGAAGGTTTTTTTTTTATGTTTATTTTGATCGGCGTGTGGCCGTAACAAAGTGAAGGGTGTTTTGTTTTTTTTTATATAAATATTTGTATTTTGATTTGTTTTTGTTTTTATGGTTAAGTACTGAAAAATGAAATTAAAAAGCAAAAAAAAATAAGAAAATTAAGCTCAAAAAAAAAAATAAGAATGAGAAAAAAATAAAAATAATAGAAATTAAGCCTAATAGCAAAATAATAAAATTAAAATTAAAATAAAATAAAATAATACCAGCAGAAATTAAACTTAATGGGATGTTGGTGTTGCTGGAATAGTAATGTAAAAAAAATACCATGAGGGTTTAAAAAAAATCAATGTATGCAAAGTTAATTTTACCTCAAGATGCATAACTCAAAAAAAATTACTCAGTTGAGAATAGCAAACTGTTAAGGAGAATAAATGTATGAAGGACTTGAGAGCATTCAACTGATATAAATGTTTCCATATCAATGAAGCAATACACATATATCATTTTAATAAAAATTCAAATTTCACAGTCATAACAAAACTTTTTAAGTAGAAATTGACATTCCCAGCTCGCCACAAATAAAATTGAAGCGATCCTCGCTTAGGAGTTTTGTGAAAATATCCGCCAATTGCTTGTTAGTGTTTACAAATTCATGTACAATATCCCCTTTTTGAACATGATCTCTTAAAAAATGATGTCAAATTTCAATATGTTTTGTTCGTAAGTGTTGAACCTGATTTTTGCTTAAATTAATGGCACTGGTATTATCACATTTAATAGGGATATGATCATAATGCAAATCAAAGTCCTCCAATTCTTGTTTCATCTAAAGTATTTGAGCACAACAACTTCCGGAAGCTATATATTTTACCTCGGCCGTTGATAAAGTAACAAAATTTTACTTTTTGCTAAACCAAGATACTAATGAGTTACCAAGAAAGTGACAAGTGCCACTAGTGCTTTTTCTATCAAGTTTGCAACTGGCAAACTCGACATCCGAGTAACTAATTAAATCAAATGCAACACCTCTAGGATAAAACAATCCCAAATTTTGAGTGTCAACAAGATATCTAAAAATTCTTTTAACAGCACTGAGATGTAATTCCTTAGGATTTGATTGATATCTAGCACACATACAAACACTAAACATAATATCGGGTCTACTTGCAGTTAAATAAAGAAGTGAGCTGATCATACCTCGATATTTTGTTTGATCAATGGACTTACCTTTTTCATCCTTGTCTAGCTTAATGGATGTGCTCATAGGTGTTCCAACTATTTTTAAGTCTTACATACCAAACTTTTTGAGTAATTCTTTTGTGTATTTAGCTTGGTTGATAAAAATTCATTTCTTACATTGTTTGATTTGAAGCCTAAGGAAATAATTTAGCTCCCCCATCATGTTCATCTCAAAACAATTCAAATTTCTCATTTTCAAGTTCTCTACCATAGTCGGTTCGAATATTAGTAATAAGACAGTCTTTTTCATTTTGAATTCTACGACAGAGTTTTGTGAAAGGAGAAAATGTTTCATCTTTGTATGCTAAAAACATAACCCATGTAAATCTTGAATAATCATCAACAATAACAAGACAATAATGTTTACCACCTAGACTAGATGTCCTTGCAGGACCAAATAAATCCATATGCAATAGTTGTAAAGGTCTAGTTGTGGAAATATGAGATTTTGATTTAAATGATGTTTTAGTTTGTTTTCCTTGTTGACAAGCACTACAAAGATGATCTTTTTCAAATTTAAATTTTGGAAGTCCAATGACCAAATCCTTTCTTAAAAGTTTAGCAACTAAATCCATATAAGCATGACTAAGTCTTCTATGACATAACCAACTATTTTCATTATTAACATATAAACATTTAACATCACTAGCATAGAGATCATTAAGATGAAAAACATAAATATTATCATAGCGATTACCAACGAATAAAGCTTTATGATCATTTGTACTTTCAATTGTGCAATGTGATTTATCAAAAATAACTCAATTACCTTTATCACATAATTGACTAATACTAAGTAGGTTATGCTTAAGTCCATCAACAAGTAAAACATTTTCAATAGAAGGGGTAGGAGAAATACCGATGCTACCAATACTGGTGATTTTTGCTTTCTTGTTGTCTCCAAAAATAACAAGGCCTCCATCTTTGGATGACAGTGTAATAAAGAAGGATTTATCTCTGGTCATGTGTCTGGAACATCCACTATTAAGGTACCACTTCCCTTCTTTAGCTTTGGACTTAAGGCAAACCTACAAGATGACAATCAAGTATTGGTTTTTGGTACCCATAGTTTTTTAGATCCTTCTTGGTTAGTTTTGTTAGATCCCTTAATAATCTAATTTTTTTTAATTCCCATGTTTATATTCTTTTTGAATGGACAATAAGATATATAATGGCCTTTCTTTCTACAATAATGACAAGTAATATGAGGGAGTGTCATGAGAGGTGCCTTTGCAAAACTTGTATTGAGATTATTTTGTTTCTTAATAGGGTCATATCCAATGCCCGCTTTATCGAAAACACATCTTTAATTTCCAAGAAACATGCTGAGATTATTTCTACTTTTTACAAAAATTTTAAGTGTTTTGTTAAATCATCAACATTGTTTTTTAAAGCAGTTTTCTCATTAGAGATGGTGTCAAAATTATTTTTCAAAACAATTTTTTCTTTCTTTAATTCTTCTACATTGCTAGATAAAGATGCAACGGATTTTTTTAACACATTATTTTTTGTACAAACTTTTCTAAATTCATCTTTTAGTTCATGGAATGCACTTTCAAGTTCTTCATAAAGAGTAGTTACCTCATCTTGAGTAGAGTATTCATCTTCAAGAGCCATGAGACACAAGTTGGCTGCTTCATTTTCAATTTCATCACTAGAGCTTTCATCTTCACTTTCTCCTCAAGCTGCTACCATGGCCTTCTTGTTTCTTTTGTAGTATTTTCTATGATTTTTCAATTTTGGACAATCCATCTTTATATGTCCAGAATTTTTGCACTCATAGCAAATAATAGGTTCTTTCTTGTTATCTTTGTTGTACTCCTTTTTGAAAGGTCTTCTTTCTCCATAATTTTTTTTTTTAAAGTGTTTTTTGAGATTTCTACTAAGCATGGCATAGCTTTCATCCTCACTGGAGTTTTCATGTTCTTCTTCATTTGATAATGCTTTAAATACAATTCCACTTTTCTTTTTGTCTTCAACATCCTCATGTCCTTTCATGGTGATCTTATGAGTCATAAGGGAAGTCATAAGCTCATCCAATCCAAGTGTGGAGAGATCTTTGGTTTCTATAATGGCGGTAACCTTTGCTTCCCAATTCTTTGGTCGACACCTAAGAATTTTTCTTACCAACTCACTGTTAATATAAATTTTGCCAAGAGATTTCAAAGAGTTTACAATTTCAGTAAATCTAGTAAACATACTTGAAATAGATTCATTAGAGTTCATTTTAAACAATTCATAACTATGAACAAGCATATCAATATGAGATTCCTTCACTTGGTTTGTACCTTCATACGTTACCTCAAGTTTGTCCCAAATTTCTTTTGCTGAATCACAATTTGAAATTCTATTATACTCCTTAGAGTCTAATCCACAAACAAGTGTGAGTTTGGCTTTAGCATTGGCTTCCAATAATTTATGATCTCTCTCATCACATTCATCTTCAGTTTTAGGTACACTAATATTGTCTACTAATTTGGTAGGAATTTTTGGACCTTTGGTAACAATAATCCACATGGCATAATAAGTGGCTTGTAGGTATAGGGTCATCTTATCCTTCTAATGACTATAGTTGTTTCCGTCAAATAATGGTGCCCTATTTGTGGTTTGTCCTTCAGCTAAGGTTGCCATGGATCGAAACTCCTAGATGGTTAAATCTAAAACAAGAGTCTAGGCTCTGATACCAATTGTTACCCAAAAGACAACCTACGAGGAGGGGTGAATTAAGTTTTTACAATTAAAATTAATAATACCCTAATAAAAATTATGACTAGCACAATAAATAAATATACTTAATGAAATAAAAATAATTAAAACAAGTGTCTTAACAACTATGTTAGTTAATGATTTTAGCACAGTAAAAATGTGAAATATAGCTATGGCAATTTAAAATAAAATAAAGAGATAAGTGAGAGAGAAGCAAACAAATTTATAGCCGTTGTACTTCCATCATTACCAATTTGAATATCTTCCAATCCATCATTACAAATTTGAATATCTTCCACATGAACCTTTTGAACCTTTATAGCCGTTGTACTTCCATCATTACTAATTTGAATATCTTCCACTTGAACCTTTTAGCGTACTGCTGTACTAGGCTGTTTGAACTTTTGTTTTGAGCTATTTGAACTCCTGATTTAATCAAATATTAAATACATTCTAACAACATTTAGGATAAAGGTTTAGGTGAGAAATAATGGGACAAAATAAATTTTGATTCTATTTTTCTCTTTCAAATAAATCATCAAAATAAATTTTGATTAAAATATAATTAAATAAATCATCAAAATAAATTTTGGATTCTATTTTTCTCTTTCAAATAAATTAAAATATAATTAAATAAATCATCAAAATAAATAAGTCTAACATATGAGTTAAACAACTTCTTTTACTAAAATAAAATGCATGACTCTTTTTTCTTTTTCTTTTTCTTTTTTCCTTCATAAATTTAAAATTCAAACAGAGATTGAATTTTATCTCACAATAACAATATACGTTATGTTAAAGGAAGCCTATTGAGCTCGAATTAAAGAGAAAATATTCGCGCACACACACAAATAATAATGATAGAGACCCACACAAAACACAACTCCCACGACCCTACAAAACACAATCCCCAAAATGATCTGAACTATTCATATCACTGTCAGGCACAACTCCTAAACAAAATTCAAACTCATATCAGTGGGAGTCATGGGAACCCTCTTTTATAGGGGTCTCAAACATTTTCTCACACACAAAAAGGTGAGAGTTTCCAGATTTTTTTTTAAAAAATGTATTTTTAAGCAATTTTACATATTGTTAAATTTTTTCTCACATCGGTCAAGACTTTTCATTCATGAGCATCTTCCAAAAGATAGGCACAATTGGTCATTAATGATAATACAACCCCGTAGTTATATGAGTTAACAGCAAAGATAGGTACATGGACTTTGTATTTAATAATATACGAAGAAAAGTAAGGTGTGGTTGAGATTAAATTTTTATGCAATAAAACACATCTTAAATAAATCTAGACTATACATTAAATATTTTGTGTAAACAACAAAATTCTTTCATCAAAAATAGGAGGGGAGAAAATGCATGAACTATTTGACATGTCTTCATCCCTGTTTTAAGTCTTCATTGGATTCAATTAGATGAGCAAGAGGATTCATAAACCTTGCCTCACTCAATTCTCATCACTAAGCAATTGTGGAGACATAAATTTTGAATGACAACACGTGGCCGAGGTGTCACCGAAGTGCCAGTCGGGGTGCCACGTGTCCTGGTCTTGACGCCTGGATGATCTCGGCTAGGCCGAGGTTATCTGCTAAGATATCGGAATCCGAGATAAGCAGATAAGGGACAAGAGTCCTAGAATGAGAGAAGACTTCAGTTTGGGTAAAGATAAGACTCTTAGAGAGTTTATCCTAATCCTACTGGGAGTCCAAGATTAGCAATAATCCTAAGTCCATTAGAGTTAGGCTTCTATTGGGACTAGGATTGTGTTGGCTATAAAAGGGAGACACCCCCATGGGTCTAAGGTATGCTTTTGATATTCTGTCTAGGGAGTTAAACACTATTGGTTATCTTTGAGAGATATTGAGTACTGACTTGATCGTCAGAGTACCCCTGGGTGGACGAGCCACTGCCGGAGACTCTTCTTTCTGTTGCAGGTCGTTCGGGCTTAATCTATTCTGCCGGTGCTCTCCAACTGGGTACCTGTTTGGCAGTGTGGTCGGAAAACAGCACACACAATTTGGCGACGTCTGTGGGAAAGAAAGGAGAATAGATGGCCAACGACGGACAGAAAGAGAAGGTTGGAGACGACACCCTTACTGAGAGTGGGAAACATATTGACTTTGACGTCAAAAAAGACAACTGCAACGAAGAGACTTGTGATAAGAATCACGGAGGAAAGGACGTCGGCTAGGAGGACGGCGTACCGAAGAAATCGGACCGGAGCGGGTATTATAACAAAGACGATCTCCAGATATGGAAAGATAGATGCCTGCGGAGGGACGACGACATAAAGAGAATGGCGGACAAATTGGCAGACTTGCAAACGGTCGTTAATTTCATGATGCAAAACAACGTCATGCAGCCACCGTTCCCGTTACAAGATACGCCGATTCCAGCGGCCAAGAAAAGTGCCCAGAAAGGGGGGCAGGAAATAATTCTTACAGTCCCTCAGCATGGCGGGACCAAGGGACATTCTCATCGACCTTCGCGGGAGATCGGGCATGGAGAATCCCAGAAGACACGTCAAATAAAAGAAACCTGCACCAAAGAACATCGGGATGTTCAGGAGAAGGAACTCTGTTTCGACACGACCAGTGGAGGAAGGTCCAAAAGGACTCACGATGACACTAGAAGTAGTACACAAAAGAGGCTGAAATCCGAAAATAGCCGAGCTCTTGGACGAACCAAAAAGGATCTGGGAGATCACCTACAGAGGAAGCAACAAGATGCCAATGTAATCTCTCCGGTCAACCGAGAACGCCGTTCTCGGAAGAATTAGACAAAGTTGAGGTCCCGAAAAGATTCAGTATGCCGAGGTTTCAGATATACGATGGGAAGTCGGACCCCAACTTTCACGTCGGATTATACCTGAACGCGATGGCGTTATACTCTGGGAACGAGCCGTTGCTCTGCCAAGTGTTTCCTTCATCATTCGGGAAAATTGCATCGGACTGGTTTCACAAGTTGCCGAAAGGAACTGTGAAAACCTGGGAAGGCCTGGCCGAGATGTTTGAGGCCTGGCCGAGATGTTTGTGGCCAGGTTCATGACAAACAAACTACAGCCATTAAGGGTGGACGCCCTAATGGCCCTAAAGATCGGCGAGGATGAAAGCCGTAGGGCCTATGCCAAAAGGTATTATAAGGTATTCAACCGAATACTAGGATGTAACCAAGAGGTGGCGGTCATGTCGTTTAAAAACGGCTTGAAGGATGACTGCCTGCTTCGAAAATCACTGGCAAAGACATTGCCGAAAAACATGGAGGAGCTGATAGCCAGGATAGAAAAGTATGCCAGAGCCGAGGAAGACACGCTAGGGACAAAGGCGTCCAAACAAGAGAAGAGAAATGGTTCGTCGAAGCGAAGCCGAGATAATACTGGACACGAGAAGACAAGAGCTTAGCCCAAGTAAGTAGATCCCAGATGCCAGATCTGGAATCCCAGATCCCAGAAGACAAGATCTCGGCTTAGATGATTAAGTCCGAGAAGAGAAGAGCTTGGCCTAAGTTAAAGAATTTTTTCCACAAAGGAGTATGTAAAAGCCATGCAGGGGGCAGATCCCCTGCCCATAGAGCAATATCAAGGTCAAAGTCACGTGCCTAATGAGAACCTAAGTAGAACTTAAGTTCACATTAGGGGGCAAAGGGCTGGAGAATGATGATTGGGAGTTGGAATTTCACAAGCCGAGATGATGTTTAACACTTGTTGAAACTTGAGAAAAGTTTACAAGTTGAAGTTAAACCGAGATGATGTTTAACACTTGTTGAAACTTGAGAAAAGTTTACAAGTTGAAATTAAACCGAAATGATATTTAACACTTGTTGAAACTTGAGAAAAGTTTACAAGTTGAAGTTAAACCGAACTGATATTTAACACTTGTTGAAACTTGAGAAAAGTTTACAAGTTGAAGTTAAACCGAGAACATGTTTAACACTTGTTGAAACTTGAGAAAAGTTTACAAGTTAAAGTTAAACCGAGATGATATTTAACACTTGTTGAAACTTGAGAAAAGTTTACAAGTTAAAGTTAAACCGAGATGATATTTAACACTTGTTGAAACTTGAGAAAAGTTTACAAGTTGAAGTTAAACCGAGATGATGTTAAACACTTGTTGAAACTTGAGAAAAGTTTACAAGTCGAAGTTAAACTGAGAACATGTTTAACACTCGTTGAAACTTGAGAAAAGTTTACAAGTTGAAGTTAAACCGAGATCATGTTGTAGACACCCCATTTTTGACCGACCTTAAGACTCAGATGTCACCGATTGAGCGCTCGGTGATATTGCATGCTGTGCTCGTTCAGAAGTCTCAAAGTCGCGGCCGCGCGCCCTGCCTCCGGACTTCCGAACCATCTTCTCTACCTTGTCTCGGTTTGCGAACCAGGCTCGGTCTTCTCTGTTTTCTTTCTGAGGAAGGAGTGGTTCGTAGACTATCTCCGGTGGCCGTGAGCTACTTTTCGTGGCCGTGGCCGTTTTTGCCCATTCGGAGCCGGTTCCGGTTTTGAGCCGTCATTTGTGTGCCTCGGCTCGGGACGCCCAACCATCTCCGACTTCTCCGATTTTGGCGGAGACCTCTGTTTAATGTTCCGAGGAACACTGGGGCCCCTGATGCCCACTTCGCGGCGAACACCACTTCGGTGCCGACCCATTTTGACCCCAAATGCGTGATTTGGGCCCGAGCATTCATTCGCATCCGCTTTCTCCGGTTTTGGCGGAGACCTCTATTTAATATTTCGAGGAACCACAGGGCCCCGATGCCCGCCGTGGCGTATGCCACTTTCGGTGCTCATAGCGGTTTTGGTACCCCAAATTGAGCGGTTTTGGTCCCGAGCATTCATTTCGCATCCATTTTCTCCGGTTTTTGGCAGGTACCTCTGTTTTGTCATTCCAGAGGACACTGGGGTCGCAGATACCCACTTTGATCTTTGAACACCACTTAGGCACTGCGGCCCATTTTCGGGATCCCGATTTGCTCGGTTTTGGCCGACGTTCATTTCTCATTAGTTTTGTTCAAACTTGGCGGTACCTCTGTTTCAACACCAGGAAGATCACTGGGGGGTGGGAGGCCAGCAATTATCCCAGATAACCAGTTTCGCTCCTCCGGAGCCCGTTTTGCTCACTTCCGGGCCAATGTTGAACACCTTGGGGGTATTTTCTTCCAACCAAAGTTACATATCTGTGATCAGGACACCTGGGAGGACCCTACCAACTACTGGTCGGCCAGAAACTGTGAGTTTCATTTTTGGGCCTCTCCTTCAAGCTCTATGTTGTGGCTCCGGGTTCAGTGTTGCCAAATTCCGACCTTGGAACCTTGTTCTACACATATGGGAGGACACTTTGGTATGGTGGTCGGCCAGAAATTGTGCCTTTCATTTTTGGGCCTCTCCTTCAAGCTCTATGTTGTGACTCCTGGTTCAGTGTTGCCAAATTCCGACCACAGGGTCTTGTTCTACACACATGGGAGGACACTCTTGTATGGTGGTTGGCCAGAAATTTTGAAGTTGGTTTTTGAGGTGGTGGCCGGCCATAGGAGGTGGTGGCCGGCCATGGTGGGTGGTGGCAGCCACCTTGAGCAAAATTACTGGCCAGATTCTTGCTTCTGACTGTCCCATTTGTCAGGATATCTTCAACATATCCGGGGCATCCGGGGATATTTCGGGAGGGAAAGATTGGGTGCTTTCCTCCTTTTACACCACTTCTTGCCTATTTGAAGGCCCCTCCCCCTCCTTCTTCAAGGTTGGAAAAAATCTCTTCAAGAACACCAAGGCAAAAACCCTAATCTCCATAGCCAAAAGCTCCAAAAAGCTTCAAGTTCTTGCTTGATTCCTTCATCAACCCTAAGCCTCACCATTCCAACTTCGATTCCAGCAGCAAGGAAGTGAATTTCAGAGGTTGAGAAGCCACAAATCCAAGCCAAGAAGCAAAGAAAGACAAGTCTTCAAGGGTAAGTATTCAAAACCAACTTTTAGGGCATTTTCTTGATCCTTTTCTATACTTTAATTGGTTGAGAATTGGGGCTCCGACCCCTACTTCTTTTGTGCTTAAAATGAGCCCCTCTACAACTTTGTAGAAGGGCTCAACCTCATTTGGTGTTTGTATACACTAGTTCCTTCAATATTCTTCAAGTTGGTAACATTTTTGCATGCTAAAATTGACCTATTTGTGTTGGTTTTTGGGGCTCCGACCCCTACTGGTGTTGTACTTATTTTGAGCCCCTCTACAACATTGTAGAAGGGCTCAACCTCATTTGGCCATTCCATATACCACCTCTCTTGGAAATTCACTTTAGGCCCTAATTCTTGCATGCTTTGTTAGGCTTACTTGGCTCCGGATTTCAGCCTTCATCAGGCTTAGAAATAGCCTTTTTTTTGTCTCCTTTCCATGTTATGTTGAGGGCCTTAAGCCATTTGGTGTATATTTTTGGTACTTCCTTTGAAATCCATCAAATTTACCGTATTCTTGCATGTTTTGTAGCCTCTTGTGCTTTTGGTTTTGGCCTTTGGTCAGAACTTAAAGGGGCCTTATTTTGACCCCCTTTACATGTTTCATGAATAAAATTTTGTCATTTGGTGCTTGCTTTGCATGACTCTTGTTATGGCCTCTTTTGAGCTCCATTTTTGCATGGAATTGTTAGCATGATTTTATTCTGATTTTGAGGATGTCATCTTCTGCAATTGTGCCTATTTTTAGCTCATATTCAATGTTGTAGAAGGAAGTTTGTCCATTTGGGGTTTTCATATGTCACTTGTCTCAATACTCCTCTTTTGGCCACTAACTTTGCATGCTATTGTTGATCTATCTATGTCTACATTTTGGCCATCTTTGTTACTGAAATAAGCTATTTTTGGGACTGCCTTGCTACTGGTTTTGCTTCCATGTGCTGTTTTTGCATGATTAGTAGGGCTATAGGCCATTTTGGGTGCATATTATCACATTTCGGGGTGAATGCATGCTTCGAGTGTCATTTTGAATTGTTTCCGGGCTGTTTTCCCTTTATTTAGGTGCTGAAATTCCATTACCATGCTTGCATATCATTTCCGTGCCATTCAGTATCATTTTTGCATTGCCTCGGTTTTGCGTGCCAATGGGCACGCGCCTTGGCACCTCATTCTTATCATTCGGCAGCCTATGTGAGTGTGGTTGAGGCCCTCTCATGTTCGCGTACGCCCAATTTGCATTTTCATGCTTGTATGCCATTGTCTCGGTTTGCGTGCGTGTGCGCATTGTTAAAACACTTCACTTTATCCGACGGCCTCCTATGTGAGTGGTGAGGCTCTCCCATGTTGGTGTAAGCCCATCGTTGCATTCCGTATGCCATTTCATCTCATTTCATCATCGCCTCGGTTTGCGTGTCCGTGCACGCGTATTTCGGCTGCCGATTCATCTGATTTTGCATCGCACATCATCGCCTCGGTTTGCGTGCCCGTGTGCACGCATTTCGAGGCACTTCAGTTTTATCTGATCTCCATTTTAGCTTCGCCTCGATTTGCGCGCTTGTGGGCACGCATTTCGAGGCACTTCGGTTTTATCCGATTTTCTCATTGCATCCTCGCCTCGGTTTGCGCGCCTGTGGGCACGCACTTCGAGGCACTTCGGTTTTATCCGACTTTTCATTCTTTCATCATCGCCTCGATTTGCGCGCCTGTGGGCACGCACTTCGAGGCACTTCGGTTTTATCCGACTTTTTATTCTTTCATCATCGCCTCGGTTTGCGCGCCTGTGGGCACGCACTTCGAGGCACTTCGGTTTTATCCGACTTTTCATCCTTCATCATCGTCTCGGTTTTGCGGCGCTCAGGCACGCACTTCGAGGCACTTGCCGGTTTATCCGATTTTCATCTTTCGGATCGCCGCCTCGGTTTGCGTGCGCGTGGCACCCATTTCCAGGCATCCCATTTTTCGTAGCATCCATGTTTATCCATCCCAATATTGAGTTGTGTAAATCTGCTCCTCGGCCATCATGCACCAATATCCGTGATTGGTGGCGCGAGGATCGAGACATGCATATATTTGTGAAATACACTGCTATGCCCTTTTTCGCTCTCCGTTAAAAAAATGAAGAATTATCGCCTTCCGAATCGCACGCAATTCGAGGAAAAGCGCAAACAGAGGCTAATCAGGCACCCAAAGGATTTCTGTAGCGACCAAAGATATACTATCCACCGAGCGAGGCGGTCCCTAGCTTGCACGCCAGTTCAATTTTTTGTAATTAATTTGTTAATTAATTAGAATTTGTATTATTTCTGATCAGTATATTCTTTTATTGTCTACGTATTATTATTTATTCGGACCCTCTGTGAGGGCAATGTTGTAATAAGGTGTGTGAGTGCGATGTATGTCTTCCAACCTCCATTTCTTTCTCCTTTTATTTACCGCTTTGAATGGTTAGATATAGGGCATATTTCAATTAGCATACTGATGATATTGCATGTTTGCATCATTCATCTGTATTGCATGCATCGAACTCGGCGCATCATACAAACGCATTTGTATTTCAATTCTAAGTTGAATACATGTTAGCCGTTGCATTTCATATGCCATCTCTAGAATAGCCGAGCTGCTATAGTTGCATTTTTGCATGTGTTGCATTAGGCATTCGTATATTTTAGGATCATGCATGATTTCTAATGAGCTTCTGTTTTGGCTTGGAGTACTCGGTAAGTGGTTATGCTTTAGCATCCTTGCATGCGTGTGAGTGTTGCCATGATAGCATGCTTGCCATGAGGCTAAATGCTTATGTGATATAACTGCCTTGAATGCCTGTGGGTGGAGGTTGAGTTATCTGAATTGGAGCAATTCATCAATTGTTTGTTAAGCCCACTAGATTGTGGCAAAATCTGTATTTTAAGCCTACCTGCGGGTAGCAAACCATCTTTCACAAACAAACATGAGATGTTTAGTTCCAAATCAGACGGCCCGATCTATACTTGTTTCTTCTTGCGCATCACATAGTAACCTAGGCTAATAACCGGAATAAGAACATACAAAGTTTTCAAAAACAGATATCATGGTTAGTAGAGGCCGGTCTTTGGCCGGGCGAGAGGGGGTGCTCACGATGTGACCTTCCCTAATCGTACCCAAGTTCCCGAGCCAACTATGGTGATGTCGGAGACGTGGCCTTTTGGGACCGAGTCAGGGTTTCCTAAATTTCCCATTTAAAATATTTAGGTGGCGACTCATTTATCCGCAAAGCAGATCCATGTTTGGCACTTCTTTCAAAAATCTGTTTTCTTCAAAACGATTTGCGGATTTGGACTCTTTGGTTCAAGATTTAGAACCGCAACAAAATCGAGTCGAATATGGCGAGGTCCCCATGGCGTTATTCTGATTCTGGCGACTTCTAGGGATTTAGAGAACTTGACTCGAACTCATGATATCTGGTTTTGTCTACACATGTGTGTTTCTTTGCATTGCATTTGCATTGGTGCCCCTAGGAGACCGTGTTTGCCATATGCCATTCGAACGATTTCTTGGGAGGCTTGTCTTGTCAAGTCATGTCCGTAAAATTTGATCGGCTCTGGGCTCTGACAGCATGGGAACACAAACCCCGGTTTTACCGGGGCACCCTTTTTGACCATTCGACCTAGTGCATATTCGGATCCATAGTGACCAATCCAAACTAGGACAGGTTGCTTACCCGTTTATAGGTTGTTTGAAGCCGCTGCGTGCGTAGTGAAGCCCTAGTTCCTGACAAAATAGGACAGGGAAACCCTACCCCAACATAGGGGTGTTTTGGCTCTCACTTATCTGTTATGTGCTTGTTGGAGTGCGTCTCCACAGGGAATGCATATATCAGTCTATGAGTTTGGGCATCGAACTGCGGGCACCAATTGATATTTCGGGATCTGATTTACGAGGGTATCGACGGAGGCGAAATTTTGGGGCGAAAATTGATGAGAGGCACATCATCTTGTTATGCTCAGATTCTGCTCGGTGAAATTGGTGAGATCTTGTCGCTTTTCTCTTTTGCTAGGGTAGTCCTGGAACCATAGCTTCAGAAGGCTCCACTATCCCCCGAGTACATTGGGCTAGTGCTGATAGACTTTGTGAGGTCAGAGGTTCAATTCAAGGGTAATCGGTGTTTCTTTACGAGGCGAGGTGAAAAGGGCGGTCGAGCACAAATCACCGATTCGGCGATTACGGATCGATGGTCTTTATCCACCCCACCAGTGAACAGTCGGTGAGGTCTCGATTTCTCAGAGGGATAAATACCAGTCAGTCAGATGGATCAGCAGAACACGTCAGGGGTGGAGGCAACGATGCGTCAAATGCAGGAAACTATGAAGCTCATGCAGCAAGACGCTGTCCGCCAAGCGGAATTTTCCAAGCAGCAAGCCGCAATCATGGCTCAGCAGGCTGAGCTCATCACCAGGCTGCAACAGCAAAGCGGCGCGTCTGCGTCACAACAAGTTCCTCCCCCAGCGGGAGCTCCAGCACCTGGGGAGACGCCAAATGTCCAGAATGTTCAAGAGGACACGGGTCTTCCAACGGGGCTGACTCCGCCCCCGCTTCCGCTACAACTGTCCAAGACCCACACACCTGTCAATCACCCGGACTCTCCCTTCGAGTTTGAGGTAGATCATACCGCTCTGAAATTGAGCAAGCTGGAGAAGCTTTTTAAGAAATCACAGGGGGTGAAGGCCATCCCAGATATTGAAGACGGCTATACTGATGTGGCCGTGACATTCTTGACAGATTTAAGATGCCCCAGATCGATCGCTTTGATGGATCCGGACCCCATGGTCCACCTCCGGCTATTCTCGGACATTCTAAGACCAATGGGTTTAACCCGACCGCAAAAGCTTTCCTTGTTCGGTCGAGCTTTATCGGGTGTGGCATCCACTTGGTATGCAAAGCTGGAAGATGATGTGAAAACAAACTGGGATGAGATAGCTGAGGCCTTCCTTGCACAATATTCGTACAATACGCAAATCGAGGTCACAACTCGTGATCTCGAGACAACGAGGCAGGAACCCAAGGAGTCTTTCTCTGACTTCGTAACTCGGTGGAGGGCAAAGGCATCAATGATGACCGTGAGGCCTACAGATAGAGATCAAATCCGGATGATTGTGCGCAATCTCCAACCGGGGTTAATGAAGAAGATGATCGTAGTCCCCTTCCCGACCTTCGCAGATCTACATGATATGGGAATGCAGATCGAGGATGCAATGAAGCAAGGTCTGTTTGACCAAGACCGGGATCAGCCCCGGAGAACCTTCAACCGCAACAACAACACAGGCACAAGCGGTGATGCGGCTGCAAGATCTTCCGAAGTGGGCATGGTTACCACCACCACATCAAAAAAGGCTACCCCATTCACCAGTGCGTCCGGGAGTAACTCACAGATGGCCAAATATCCACCCCGAGTCAAGAGGGTTTTCACTCCACTTCATATGCCTCTGTCAAAGGCTCTAGAGGTCTTACTCCGGGAAGGACATTTGAAACCATTGGAACAACGGCCCCTACCCGATCCTATCCCTGCAAAGCATGACCAGACTAAATACTGTGCCTATCATCAACAAACCGGTCATGACACCGACAGCTGCTTTCGCCTGCGCCATGATGTACAAGATCTCTTTGACAAAGGGGTCATTGCTGCACCAGGTCCTGCAAAGTCTATCGGCACTTGATAAGTGAGCTTGTGGGGATAATGTGATTATGCGATCGGGGGGGTGAACTACCTGCGGGCGACTCTCGATTTACTCCAGCTGTGGTGAATGGCATGCACCGTTTTGAGCAATGTACAAGTGCTGTTAATTTTGCGTTCTGACTTGGGTATTGGGTCAGTTTTGTTGTTTTGTTTTGAGTCTGTCTTTTTGTTTTGAGTCAGTCTCTTTTGTTTTGGGTCTGTCTTGTTGTATCGAGTCAGTCCTGTTGTATAGGAGTAGGGTGATTCCGGGGGTGTTACCTCGGGTGTCACCATTTCGTTTTGCGTTTGCTTTTTTGTTTTGTTTTGAGTCTGTTTCTGTCAGGGAGCCAGTTATGCCAACAGATTTTGAATGAAACAGCAGTGATTTCCATACTCTCGCATTTGCTTCTGCCGTGTGCTAGTTGTGCCGGGATTTGAATGAAATGGCAGTGCATTCCACCTGCTCTCTTGTGCCTTGAAGTCATTGTAATGACCTAAGTTTTTCAAAACTTTTTGAACACTATGGTGAAAACAAAGAGGGAGGAATTCCTCGGGATTTGCAAAACTTTGATCAAATGAGAGAAAGAGAGGCATACTAAGCCCTTAATGAATGAAATCATGCTTGTTAGTGTGAGTACTGAGAAGGACCCTGGCTTTGATCCAGTTGGTCCTACTTGTCTTCAGTGAGTGATTTGTCGCTTTCTTAAAAACTTTCAAAAAAATGTTTTGCGCGGTCCTGCGAAGACATGTGTGGAATCGCTCTTGAGATTGTGCAGCCTAGGATCGCTCTCAGCCTCGAGACTCAACCCCTTTGCTTCTAAGCCTTGACCTTGAATTCAGAAGGTTCAACGGTCAACTATGATGTGAGGCTTGTGTGGCCAAATTTGAGGCGGCCCTTGAACATGAGGCCAGGAAAGTCAGATCAAGAAGGTCAGACCTCATCAGGAGAAGCTTGCAAAGCTAGAACAGAAACACCCCTCGAACTAGGGGCAAACAATATCCGATGTGCTCGAAGAGCCAAAGGTGGATCTTTCTGCAAGACGATACAACAGCCACTCTCCTGGATATAGAGGGCTTCAATCTCAGAACCATTTGGCATGGACTGGTTACATTTTTACCCTTTGAGAGGCTCGCTGGGCCGAAAACCCGGAAGGGCGACCCAGGCAAAAGTTAGAGCAAGAAAAATGCAAAAAAAAAAAAAAAATGCAAAAAAAAAGAACAAGAAAAGAAAAAAGGAAAAGATACAAAAAATTCAAAAAAGAGAAAAGAAAAAAAAGAAAAGATGAAAAGAAGAAATGAAAAGAATGAAAAGAAAAGAAAAACAAAGCTCGCAAGGTTGAAAACCTGCAACAGGCGCCTTGGCAAAAGTTAGAGCATAAAAAGGAGGGTAAATACAGGCGTGCCTTAACCCGAACTACGAAGGCTTGATTCCCATCTTTGGGATACGTAGGCAACTTCATTCGAAGTCGGTAGTAAAACACTTCAATTCATTGCGTCCATGCAATGGTTTTGGTCATCTCGCCTTCTCAGATCCGAAAGTCCGGTTGTGTTCATCACTCAAGATTGATTACAACGTCTTTGCGGTGCCATCCAAACAAGGGCAACTTTCCGTTTCCATTCAACGCGACGCGGTGCCGTTCAAACAAGGGCAACTTTCCGTTGCCATTCAATACGCCATGGTCTTGTTCAAAAGGGGCAACTTTCCGTTGCCATGCCGCTCTCTTCAAGCAGGCGCTTTTCCTTGGATCCGAGGTTGTGCATCTCGAGTAGGTTTCATGCTCGTTGAGCAAGTGGCGTGTGCAAAAATAGTTTTTGAGAATTTTCTTGAGGTTGACTAATTTTCTCGAAAATTGTTCCATCTTTTCCAAAAACTAGGCCATTTCTTGGACCCAAAAAAGGAAAATTTTCAGTGCTCATAGCCTGACTTGCATGATTTCAAATCTAAAATTGAACAAGCATGTTAATCTAACTCTCATTTTGGTCAAATTTTTTTTTAGGAGAAAACCAAAATAAAAAAATGGTCAAAAGGACGAACTAAGGGCACATTTGAGTCAGGTTCTCTATCTTTTTCCCCGTTATCAACATACTTGCCAAAAAGGGCACTCTACCTGCCAACCAAGGCACAACTGAAGGGCACAGCAAGAGGGCAGAAAGCTCTCATCCTCCGACCAACGAAGTATCAAGCCAAGTGCGAAGCACAAACTGGAATGGATCAACATATTCCCATTCCCTCATCTGGGCAGATCTAACCATGTCCAAACTCCCCAGCAGGGCATCATCGATCGATGTCAGCCGCAGATCCGCTACACACCCAATTGTAGCGCAGTCCCTCTGTGGGAGAAACTCACTGTTGTGAACAAGAAAGAAAATCTAGCAGAGTGCTAGGGGCGCGAGCCCACAACTTGCTGTTTATCCATCAACCACCTAGGGGAGGGATTGAAAAATGAGAGATTGAAGAATAGAGATGTGCGATGAGAGAAAAGGTGAAAAGGGCTTTTTCGAAAACTAGAGATTGAGTGCCAAGTGATGTGAGAATCACAAGTGAGAAAGGGTGGGAAACACTACCCGGTGAAACAGGCTCCCTGTGCACGTCTGAGTGTCGTGTCTTTTCGTTTGTCTCATTTCATCCCGAGCATGTCTTGTTGTATTTAGGTCGTTTACCTTTTGTTTTTCTGTGTTGAGTTGTTTTGTCTGTGGTCAGTTGTAGGCTCAATACCCGGTTGAGAATCCTTTTCTCATTTTCAAAAAATAAAAATCGTCTTGTGCTATGAGTGCTGTGCCGTTCTCCACATTTGTGCAAAACAGAATTTGTTCTTTCAGAAAATCGCAGGGTCCACCCCCGATAAGTGTGAACAGTAGAACCAGGACCTATCTGAAGCTATGAGTTTCGGGCTGCAAAGCAAAAGCAAAAGAGGGAAATGTCGGGCATCTGAGTTTGTTCCAACATCAGTAAGTTCCGAGACTATATTAGTGTGTACCTCTTGAGTCTTGCCAATGCTTCGAAGTATGAGTGTGCCTCTGCCTCAAGCTCAAGATCAAGTCTACTTCAAGCCAGAATGGCGATCAGAAGTGCTCTCCTTGAGTACCATTCCCTGCCAGAGGCATCTTGGCTGTGTTCGCAGTGAGTTCCTAGGAGACCAAGCTGCGGTGGAAACTAGAGTTCGAATGGCCGTGGCCTAGAACGCATAAGGTTCGGATTTCGAGACTAAAGTCTGGTTTAAATACCAGAGGCGCCCTCGGCTTGAAATCTGTATGGCGGCCCATAGATTGAGGCAGCGTGTATGCACCTCAATCACGGATCTTGAACCAACCTAGTCTGTCACCCGTTGGAGAATAGGGAAAGTTGTGAGTATGATCGGGAAGACAAGCGGCGTGGCTCCCATGCAGATATTGTTACTTGTTAGCATTCGAGCCTTTGTCTGTGAGTTGAAGGTAAGTGTTGAAGAGCACGAGGAGATCCCGTCGAGTAAGCGGTTCACCGCCATTCACCTCGTGAGGTGCTTTCTAAAAGCGCCGCTTTGTCCATTTATTGCTTTCCGTAAGCATCATGCATTGTATTGCATTGTACCTATCAAGTTTCTTTCTCATTTCACTTAGTGTATCAATCACACTTCATTTATTTAGTGTATCAATCACACTCTCATCACACTTTATCACATTTAGTATATCAATCATACTCCTGTTCACTAAGTGCATCTATCCCACTTCGTGTTCACCCTCAGTATATCCATCATACTTGTTCACTAAGTGCATCTATCCCACTTCGTATTCACCCTCAGTATATCCATCATACTTGTTCACTAAGTGCATCTATCCCACTTCGTGTTCACATTTAGTATATCAATCATACTCCTGTTCACTAAGTGCATCTATCCCACTTCGTGTTCACATTTAGTATATCAATCATACTCCTGTTCACTAAGTGCATCTATCCCACTTTGTGTTCACATTTAGTATATCAATCATACTCCTGTTCACTAAGTGCATCTATCCCACTTCATGTTCACATTTAGTATATCCATCATACTTGTTCACTAAGTGCATCTATCCCACTTCGTGTTCACATTTAGTATATCAATCATACTTGTTCACTAAGTGCATCTATCCCACTTCGTGTTCACATTTAGTATATCAATCATACTCCTGTTCACTAAGTGCATCTATCACACTTCGTGTTCACATTTAGTATATCAATCATACTCCTGTTCACTAAGTGCATCTATCCCACTTCGTGTTCACCACTCAGTATATCCATCATACTTGTTCACTAAGTGCATCTATCCCACTTCGTGTTCACATTTAGTATATCAATCATACTCCTGTTCACTAAGTGCATCTATCACACTTCGTGTTCACATTTAGTATATCCATCATACTCCTGTTCACATAGTGCATCTATCACACTTTGTGTTCGTACTCAGTATATCTATCATACTTGTTCACTAAGTGCATCTATCACACTTTGTGTTCGCTTTTAGTGTATCAATCACACTCTGTTCACATAGTGCATCTATCACACTTTGTGTTCGTACTCAGTATATCTATCATACTTGTTCACTAAGTGCATCTATCACACTTTGTGTTCACTTTTAGTGTATCAATCATACTCTGTTCACTAAGTGCATCTATCACACTTTGTGTTTGCTTTTAGTATATCCATCACGCTTGTTCGCTAAGTGCATCTATCACACTTTGTGCTTGCCTCTTGTGTATCCATCACACTTTGCTCACTTCATTCATTTAGTGTATCAATCACACTTTGTTCATATAGTGTATCTATCACACACTTCCTGTGCATCTATCACACTATGCCTACTTTACGTATCTATCACATGCTCACTTTGTGTATCAATCACACACTTTCGCTTTGTGTATCAATCACACGCTCGCTTTGTGTATCAATCACACACTTTCTCTTTGTGCATCCATCACACTATGCTCACTTTGTGTATCAATCACACACGCTCGCTTTGTGTATCAATCACACACTTTCGCTTTGTGTATCAATCACACGCTCGCTTTGTGTATCAATCACACACTTTCTCTTTGTGCATCTATCACACTATGCTCATCTTGTGTATCCATCACGCTTTGCTTCATATAGTGTATCCATCACACTCGCTCCGCTTTGTATCTATCACAAGTGTAGACTGTATTCACAGTTAGAATTGTAATAATTTTCTTACATCCTTTACGCAATCCTTCGCATGAAATGTGGTTAGATTTGCATTCACTTGCCGACACTTGCGTGTGTCAAACTTTTCGAATTACAGGAATCGCATTGAATATATGTTGTTAGCATATTGTTCTTGTTGAATTTCTCTCTTTTGCAGGCACGATATTGTATGTACGGTTCATTTGAGGCTGGTGCGACCAGACGAATCGCGCAGGTATCGTATCTTCTCCGTGTGAGACGCGACGAGAATTGAATAATTCTCCGCATTCCTAACTGCATGAGATGTAGTTGTTGCTTTGCATTCTTGCTTAAAACTGTTGCATCTATTTGTCAATACTTGCTTCATTACAGCTTGCTGCACTTGCACGATCACTTGACTCCGTGCCTATCATTTGCATTTTGCCCCCCCTGCCTGCGGGCACACATCTCTGTTTACCTTGTATGATTGTCTAAGTCTTCGGCCTTGTCAAAAATGGGTCGTCTCTGGGCTTTGACATTCACTCTCGTCACTTCTTGACTTCCAAGTTACAAAGAGGGCAATCAGAGACGCCCCATTTTTGACCGACCTTAAGACTCAGATGTCACCGATTGAGCGCTCGGTGATATTGCATGCTGTGCTCGTTCAGAAGTCTCAAAGTCGCGGCCGCGCGCCCTGCCTTTGGACTTCCGAACCATCTTCTCTACCTTGTCTCGGTTTGCGAACCAGGCTCGGTCTTCTCTGTTTTCTTTCCTGAGGGAAGGGAGTGGTTCCGTAGACTATCTCCCGGTGGCCGTGAGCTACTTTTCGTGGCCGTAGGCCGTTTTGCCCATTTCGGAGCCCGGTTCCCGGTTTTCGGAGCCGTCAGGCTGTGTGCCTCGGCTCGGGACCGCCCAACCATCTCCGACTTCTCCGATTTTTGGCGGAGACCTCTGTTTTAATGTTCCGAGGAACACTGGGGCCCCTGATGCCCACTTCGCAGCCGAACACCACTTCCGGTGCCCGGCGACCCATTTTCGGGACCCCAAACTGCGTGATTTGGGCCCCGAGCATTCATTTCGCATCCGCTTTCTCCGGTTTTTGGCGGAGACCTCTGTTTTAATATTTCGAGGAACCCTGGGGCCCCCGATGCCCACTTCGTGGCCGTATGCCACTTTCGGTGCTCATAGCCGGTTTTCGGGACCCCAAATTGAGCGGTTTTGGTCCCGAGCATTCATTTCGCATCCATTTTCTCCGGTTTTTGGCAGGTACCTCTGTTTTGTCATTCCAGAGGACACTGGTTATGATACCCACTTCGATCTTGAACACCACTTTCGCACTGCATTTTTCGGGATCCCGATTTGCTCGGTTTTGGCCCCGAACGTTCATTTCTCATTAGTTTTTGTTCAAACTTGGCAGGTACCTCTGTTTCAACATCAGGAAGATCACTGGGGGGTGGGAGGCCAGCAATTATCCCAGATAACCAGTTTCGCTCCTCCGGAGCCCGTTTTGCTCATAGGGCCAATGTTGAACACCTTGGGGTATTTTCTTCCAACCAAAGTTACATATCGTGATCGTGACACACAGGAGGACCCTACCAACTACTGGTCGGCCAGAAACTGTGAGTTTCATTTTTGGGCCTCTCCTTCAAGCTCTATGTTGTGGCTCCGGGTTCAGTGTTGCCAAATTCCGACCTTGGAACCTTGTTCTACACATATGGGAGGACACTTTGGTATGGTGGTCGGCCAGAAATTGTGCCTTTCATTTTTGGGCCTCTCCTTCAAGCTCTATGTTGTGACTCCTGGTTCAGTGTTGCCAAATTCGACCACAGGGCCTTATTCTACACACATGGGAGGACACTCTTGTATGGTGGTCGGCCAGAAATTTTGAAGTTGGTTTTTTGAGGTGGCTGGCCGGCCATAGGAGGTGGCTGGCCGGCCATGGTGGGTGGCTGGCCGGCCACCTTGAGCAAAATTACCTGGCCGGCCAGATTCTTGCTTTACAGCCTGTCCCAGCTGTCCGGATATCTTCCAACATATCCCGGGGCATCCGGGGGATATTTCGGGAGGGAAAGATTGGGTGCTTTCCCTCCCCTTTTACACCCCACTTCTTGCCTATTTGAAGGCCCCTCCCCCTCCTTCTTCAAGGTTGGAAAAAATCTCTTCAAGAACACCAAGGCAAAAACCCTAATCTCCATAGCCAAAAGCTCCAAAAAGCTTCAAGTTCTTGCTTGATTCCTTCATCAACCCTAAGCCTCACCATTCCAACTTCGATTCCAGCAAGGAAGTGAATTTCAGAGGTTGAGAAGCCACAAATCCAAGCCAAGAAGCAAAGAAAGACAAGTCTTCAAGGGTAAGTATTCAAAACCAACTTTTAGGGCATTTTCTTGATCCTTTTCTATACTTTAATTGGTTGAGAATTGGGGCTCCGACCCTACTTCTTTTATTAGCTAAAATGAGCCCTCTACAACTTTGTAGAAGGGCTCAACCTCATTTGTGTTTGTATACACTAGTTCCTTCAATATTCTTCAAGTTGGTAACATTTTTGCATGCTAAAATTGACCTATTTGTGTTGGTTTTGGGGCTCCGACCCTACTGGTGTTAATACTTATTTTGAGCCCTCTACAACATTTTAGAAGGGCTCAACCTCATTTGGCCATTCCATATACCACCTCTCTTGGAAATTCACTTTAGGCCCTAATTCTTGCATGCTTTGTTAGGCTTACTTGGCTCCGGATTTCAGCCTTCATCAGGCTTAGAAATAGCCTTGTTTTTGTCTCCTTTCCATGTTATGTTGAGGGCCTTAAGCCATTTGGTGTATATTTTGGTACTTCCTTTGAAATCCATCAAATTTACCGTATTCTTGCATGTTTTGTAGCCTCTTGTGCTTTTGGTTTTGGCCTTTGGTCAGAACTTAAAGGGCCTTATTTTGACCCCTTTACATGTTTCATGAAGAAAATTTTGTCATTTGGTGCTTTCTTTGCATGACTCTTGTTATAGCCTCTTTTGAGCTCCATTTTTGCATGGAATTGTTAGCATGATTTTATTCTGATTTTGAGGATGTCATCTTCTGCAATTGTGCCTATTTTAGCTCATATTCAATGTTGTAGGAGGAAGTTTGCCCATTGGGGGTTTGCATGTGTCACTTGTCTCAATCCTCCTCTTTTGGCCACTAACTTTGCATGCTATTGTTGATCTATCTATGTCTACATTTTGGCCATCTTTGTTACTGAAATAAGCTATTTTTGGGACTGCCTTGCTACTGGTTTTGCTTCCATGTGCTGTTTTTGCATGATTAGTAGGGCTATAGGCCATTTTGGGTGCATATTATCACATTTCGGGATGAATGCATGCTTGGAGTGTCATTTCAATTGTTTCGGGGCTGTTTTCCCTTTATTTAGGTGCTGAAATTCCATTACCATGCTTGCATATCATTTCCGTGCCATTCAGATCATTTTGCATTGCCTCGGTTTGCGTGCCAATGGGCACGCACTTCGAGGCACCTCATTCTTATCATTCCGGCAGCCTATGTGAGTGTGGTTGAGGCCCTCTCATGTTGGCGTAAGCCCAATTTGCATTTTCATGCTTGTATGCCATTGCCTCGGTTTGCGTGCCCGTGTGCGCGCATTCCGAGGCACTTCATTTTTATCCGACGGCCTCCTATGTGAGTGAGCTGAGGCTCTCCCATGTTGGTGTAAGCCCATCGTTGCATTCCGTATGCCATTTCATCTCATTTCATCATCGCCTCGGTTTGCGTGCCCGTGTGCACGCATTTCGAGGCACTTCAGTTTTATCTGATCTCCATTTTAGCTTCGCCTCGATTTGCGCGCTTGTGGGCACGCGTTTCGAGGCACTTCGGTTTTATCCGATTTTCTCATTGCATCCTCGCCTCGGTTTGCGCGCCTGTGGGCACGCACTTCGAGGCACTTCGGTTTTATCCGACTTTTCATTCTTTCATCCTCGCCGACGTTGCGCCTATGGGCACGCCGCCGAGGCACTTCGGTTTTATCCGACTTTTCATCCTTCATCATCGCCTCGGTTTGCGCTACCAGGCACGCGCCGAGGCACTTCGGTTTTATCCGACTTTTTATTCTTTCATCATCGCTTCGGTTTGCGCGCTGGGCACGCACTTCGAGGCACCGGTTTTATCCGACTTTTCATCCTTCATCATCGTCTCGGTTTATGCTACCAGGCACGCACTTCGAGGCACCGGTTTATCCGATTTTCATCTTTCAAAGATCGCCTCAGTTTGCGTGCCCGTGGGCACGCATTTCGAGGCATCCCATTTTTCGTAGCATTCATGTGTATTCATCCCAATATTGAGTTGTGCAAATCTGCTCCTCGGCCATCATGCATCGATATGCGTGATTGGTGGCGCGAGGATCGAGACATGCATATATTTGTGAAATACACTGCTATGCCCTTTTCCTGCTCTCCGTTGCAGCAAAAAATGAAGAATTATCAGCTTTCCGGAATCTGGCACGCAATTCGAGGAAAACTGCAAACAGAGGCTAATCAGGGCACCCCAGTGGATTTCTGCGCCAAGCAGCCCAGCATATACTATTCACCAGAAGCGAGGCAGTCCCTAGCTTGCACGCCAGTTCCAATTCTTTTGTAATTAATTTGTTAATTAATTAGAATTTGTATTATTTCGGATCAGATATTCTTTTATTAAGTCTCAGATATTATTTATTCGGACCCTCTGCGCGAGGGCAATGTTGTAATAAGGGTGTGTGAGTGCGATGTATGTCTTCCAACCTCCATTTCTTTCTCCCTTTTATTTACCCGCTTTGAATGGTTAGATATAGGGCATATTTCAATTAGCATACAGTATGACTGCATGTTTGCATCATTCATCTGTATTGCATGCATCGGGCTCGGCGCATCATACAAACTGCATTTGTATTTCAATTCTAAGTTGAATACATGTTAGCCGTTGCATTTCATATGCCATCTCTAGAATAGCCGAGCCTGCTATAGTTGCATTTTTGCATGTGTTGCATTAGGCATTCTGTATATTTTAGGATCATGCATGATTTCTAATAAGCTTTCTGTTTTGGCTTGGAGTACTCGGTAAGTGGTTATGCTTTAGCATCCTTGCATGCGTGTGAGTGTTGCCATGATAGCATGCTTGCCATGAGGCTAAATGCTTATGTGATATAAGCGCCTTGAATGCTGTGGGTGGAGGTTGAGTTATCTGAATTGGAGCAATTCATCAATTGTTTGTTAAGCCCACTAGATTGTGGCAAAATCAGATTTTAAGCCTACTGCGGTAGCAAACCATCTTTCACAAACAAACATGAGATGTTTAGTTCCAAATCGACGGCCCATCTATACTTGTTTGTCGACGCATCACATAGTAACCTAGGCTAATAACCTAATAAGAACATACAAAGTTTTCAAAAACAGATATCATGATTAGTAGAGGCGGTCTTTGACGGCGAGAGGGTGCTCACGATGTGACCTTCCCTAATCGTACCCAAGTTCCCGAGCCAACTTTGGTGATGACGGACACGTGGCCTTTGGCACCGAGTCAGGGTTTCCTAAATTTCCCATTAAAATATTTAGGTGGCGACTCATCATATCCGCAAAGCAGTCCATGTTTGGCACTTCTTTCAAAAAATCTGTTTTTCTTCAAAACGATTTGCCGGATTTGGACTCTTTGGTTCAAGATTTAGAACCGCAACAAAAATCGAGTCCGAACTGTAGCGAGGTCCCCCGCGGGCGTTGTTACACATGTGCTAACACTTGTTGAAACTTGAGAAAAGTTTACAAGTTGAAGTTAACCGAGGTTATGTTATAAGAAGACTGGTTTAACACTTGTTGAAATTTTGAGAAAATTTACAAGTTTAAGTTAAAGCCGAGGTCATGTTGAGTCAAGATTGGTTTAAACACTTGTTGAAATTTTGAGAAAATTTACAAGTTGAGGTTAAGCCAAGGTTACAAGTAAAAGAAGTATCTATGCACGTGCCGAGATTACCATGTTACCAAGACTTGGAAGATAATGGAAGACAGAAGTCTTAAAAAATAAAAAAGTGGTGAGTTTTGAGCAAACACTTGTGAAAACATTTGTTACAATGTTTTCAAGTGTTAAGCCAAGGCCGAGATAAACAAGACTAGAAGTTGTGTCCAAGGTATTTTACCCAAAGAGATTACGCAGTGAAGGTGTACCTTGAAGACATGCAAATTATTTTAAGTATAGAATGCATTCAGAAAAGGAAAGAAGGCACTTCGGCCTAAACATTAAAGAATGATTGTACAGATTACAAAAGTGGCACGTCGGCCAAATTAAAGCTTACATTGTTTCAAAAGTAAGAAAAGAGTACTAAGTACAAAGAAAAAAAAAGATCATAAACAAAACTACTCGGCGTTGGCAACGGACTATGTCTCACCCCCAGAAGACAGCTAGGAAGACTTCCCGGCAACCTTCTCAGCCTCAAGCTTAGCGTCTGTCTCTTGTAGAGTCTGGTCGATGCTCTTCTTGGCGATAGACGCGTCAGATATGGTCTTCTCAGGGATAGCGTCTTTGAGACCTCATCCCCTTCATCCTGAGTCAAGTCGAAGACTTGCTCATTCAGAGTTGAAGACTTGGCCCCAACAGCTTCTTCATTTCTTCTTGGCCTCAATTTGATCCTTGGACTCAGCTTCGTCTTCAGACTAGCTTGAAGATGGAGGGAATGACAGAACGAGGTTGATAGCATTCTTGAGAGCAGAATCCTTAGGGACAGGAGCAGACGGATGTGTTCAAACATGGAAAACAAGTAGAGACAACAAGGTATGAAACTAAAGAGGGGAAAAAAGGAATAACTCACCGAAGAAAATGAAGCCGGTGTTTAGTATGCCGGAGTCAGATGATGGCAGCAATCGAAAAGGATCAGCAAAAGCTTCACCGAAGGAGAAGAATGGAAGTGGTTGCAGAGCTTGAGAACTTGAAACATGGCAGATTTGGGAGAATAAAAAGAAAGAAAGTCTACGGACACAGATAGAAATGAAATGGTTTCACTGGAATTAGAAATCTGGCGCGCTTTGACGCCGACAATGGCGAAGCGAATCGATGCGACACGATGGGGGCGTGATTGGTATGTTCCAAATCTGATGATGATCTCTGATGATAATGTGATCTCTGTTGAGATGTTGAACCTGGATGAGAAAGAACATGATAATTCTTGATTCTTAATTCTTGATGAGTGGACATATAAGTCCTAAATTCTTGGTATCGACAAGCCATGAACTCGGCCGGAGGAGTACATGTATAGGTTCCATCACCTCAGGATGCCGAGGTAATAGAACGTAGGGGATAGTTGTGGGGACATAAATTTTGAATGACAACACATGACCGAGGTGTCACCGAAGTGCCAGCCGGGGTGCCACGTGTCCTAGTCTTGACGCCGAGATGATCTCGGCTAGGCCGAGGTTATTTGCTAAGATACCGGAATCCGAGATAAGCGGATAAGGGACAAGAGTCTTAGAATGAGAGAAGACTTCAGTTTGGATAAAGATAAGACTCTTAGAGAGTTTATCCTAATCCTACTGGGAGTCCAAGATTAGCAGTAATCTTAAATCCATTAAAGCTAGGCTTCTATTGGAACTATGATTGTGTTCGCTATAAAAGAGAAGCACCTCCATGGGTCTAAGGTATGCTTTTGATATTCTGTCTAGGGAGTTAAGCATTATTGGTTATCTTTGAGAGATATTGAGTACTGACTTGATCGTCGGAGTGCCCCCGGGTGGACGAGCCACCGCCGGAGACTCTTCTTTCTATTGCAGGTCGTTCGGGCTTAATCTATTCTGCTGGTACTCTCCAGCTGGGTACCTATTTGGCAGTATGGTCGGAAAACAGCACACACAGCAATGTATTTTTATATCCCACAACTTCAGCAGATTGCTTAGTCCCATTCATCTTCGGCACAGAAACCTTTAAGAAGTGAGTTATTATGCACTCTTTTAAAGGTGGTTGCTAAGTAAACCTCTTGCCTTTCTGTGTACCCCTATCTCCTTTATCACTAAATAGTAATACAAGGACTTTAGCTAGTGATCTAGGTTGTTTTTCTCTCGACCATGAAGCTTATTCCCTATCATCCCATTCAGAGATGGCACCAATAGTATGATAGGGTAATCAATGGAAAACCCTTATTATCACTTTTTATTTTTTATCTTGCATGTATATATAGGGTAACGTCTATGTTAATTGATCCATTATTTACAATTTGAACACTTAAATTCATATCTTTTGAAGGGAAATGATATGGTATGCACCAGTGCACACCATATGCATCCTATCACAAAATATGTAACTTTATTACAAAATTTTGTAACATCAATCATAAAATGCGTAATCTCGCCATAAATTTGTGTAACAAACAATATGGTAACCAAACCATAAATTTTTGCAACATCAACCATAAAAATTTGGACATTTTGTTACGCCAATTTATAGTGAGATTACACATTTTGTAATTAATATTACGAAATTTTGTGATAAAGTCACATTTTTGTGGTAGGATGCATATGATATGCACCCAAATCTTGAACACCCACTTATTTGCTTCAAACTTTGCACATACACGCCATAACCTATGTTATATGAACTTTTCAAAATAAATCAAATACCCCGGGTCGGACACCCAATATTCAGAGAAGAGTGTGCGATATGTGTCAATACTTTCCATTGGACACTTCTCATATATTTATATTTAGCATTATCTTATATGTATAATTTGTTGTGTAATTGCTATAAAATACATTTTCGATGTTGTATATTACATATAATATTATTTTATATCATATAATAGATTAAAAATATAAAATATGACTCTTTTTTACCAAGTTTGTCTACCATTAAATTTGAGTTTTGATGAGTCCAATCTCTAAATAAGAACCTGCACTCAATATTTGTACTTAAGTCCATGAAACATATATCATTCATAATCTCTTTTAATTATTAATAATATAATACTTTCATAAAAAAACATCACGAGCCCATAAAAATATTTCAAAAATTGTAGTGTTATGACATAAGTTGAGGTAATGTGACCTAGTTTCAAAAGTGCATCTCGTATATATATTTTATTTTTTGAATACTTGTCTCAACAGTATAAATACGTGTTGAATCATAACACTAATTAAATTCCTTCAAGCTGCATCAAGACAAAGCCGAGTATATGACTCGTACAAAGCAATTGCAGAATTAAATATAAACAATAGTATCAATAAATTTATTTTTTTGTTTGTGATATGAAAAGAGCAAATTAAAAGATTTAGTAGAAATGCATGATAGATATCAATAAGTATAATTTTTTTTGATTAATGATTCATTTACCGAATTGATTTGGTTTGTTCGAATGAGACTCTTCCCGATAAGACTTTTCTCGAGAAGAGTGTAATTTGTGCGAATTCAAACTAAACAAATTTAGTAGATGCAGCGGTATAAATTCAGATGTAAATTTTTGAATACCTTCATCAAAATTCCTAGAACAAAAGGAAACATGCCACAAGGTTAGTCAAGGAACAAAAGCCAAGACAGGGTTGACCCAAGGAAACATGCAACAAGGTTAAGTCAAGGAGCAAAAGCCCAATCTCCTACCTCCATTTTAGCCCAAGAATGAGAGGGGCGCACACATGAACCAAGGGTGGGCGTGGGTCAGTTGCGGCCACGGAATCTCCAATCTGCCATCCGTCTGTCAGATTGGCGGATTGGAGAAAATCAATCCGCATCCGTCTGCCAATCTGGCGGATGTGAATTGAGCGGATTGACAGTTTGGTGAATGGATACGAATTTATTTGGCGGTTTAAAAGTTTATAAATTTTCAACATAATTCAACTTGTGCACTTCCTCAAAAAAAAAAAAAAAAAAAAAAAAAAAAAAGTATTACAGTCAGGTCTTGTTTGGGAAGACTAAATAAGTGCACTTTTTGTCTTTTTTGACTAAAAAAGTGAGGTTGAAAATATGGATGTTTGGGTTAACTTTTTGACTTTTTATGGAAAAATGTGTAATAAAAAATTGTAAAAATTGATTTTTAGAGAAAAATTTGAATTGAGAGTTGTGCAGCCGTAATTGTTGACTTTTGGTGAATAGTGTTAACTTTTTAACTTTTTTAGTAACTTTTTGACTTTTTGGATTATTTGGGATATCCCAAACTTAGCCTCAATGACTTGAAAAAAATTTACAATCATTGCGTGCCTTATCTAAAGTAAGAAAGTTTGAAACTTTAGAATATCATAATCACTACATGCCTCATCTACATACTACAATCACAACATACCTCATTCACATAAAGTATTACAATCTGTGTTCTAAAAATATAAAAATAATTTAAACCACCAAAACCATGAACAGAGCAATAGTAGAGATTGTATGCCTCTGTATTGTTACATCTATATCTGTTTTTGAAAATAAAAATCAACCAGCATATATCATATTTTCTATTTATTATTTTTAGAGATAGATTTAAAAACTAAAAAATATAGATAAATAATACGTTTATTTTTTTCAATTCAAAAAAGATATTCAAGTTGAAAACTTTTTTTCAACAGAATATTTAAATTCTTTTTTAATTAAAAACACAAACAGAATATTTAAACAAACTGAAAACACAAAGTCTTATAAATTACTAGGGGTGCTCACGGTTTGGCGGTTCGGTTGCAGTCAAAGGAATCTTAAATCCGCCATTCGTCCGCGAGATTGGCGGATTGGAGAAAATCAATCCGCAACCGTCCACTCGTCATCACGCATCCGTCCAAAATGCAGCGGATCGGTTCGGTTCGGTCGGTTTTGGAGGATCGGTATATCCACTGCTCACCCCTACATGAAACCATGTATATTGGATAAAGAAGCACAATGAAACATATCAGATTGAATGAAATGACAAGCGTCAGAGCAGTACCGCTTGACAATAAGCCAACATCGTAAAAAGGGCGAATTTTTGCTTCGGCACTAGGAATGACAAAGGGAAAGTAGTATAAATAGGGAAGGAGGGTAACAACTGAGGGATGCAACAACATCCATAAAGTGATGAAAAAAGATTGAAAGTTCTAATTGTGAAGGTCTAGACAATTTTAATGGTGTGTAGGTCCCACAATGATGTGATGTTTGTGTCTTGTGTCTTGTGTGTTTTTTTTTTTTTTGGATTGTCAAGTCATTAAAGTTCTATTTTGAGTTTCAAAATTATAGAAATATATCATTTCTGTAAAAAGATTATCAATCAACAATTAGGTTGGAAAGTCTTTAACGGCCTTGTTTGTTTTGCAGATTTCAAGGAGACTCCAAACTCACTTGTTTTCAATCTTATAAGGCAGATTCACTTTCTACAGTCTTAATACCTCGCATCGTAGGCTAGTGGCATTGTTACTAAATTGGCTTTTCAAATTCGATTATTTTAGCATAAAACAAAGTAACTGTTTAATGAATGAATTATTGGAGTTGTCATTTCCTCTTGCCTAAACTCGGTTGGATAGAATTTTTTTTTCTTTTTCTTTTTGCCCTTTCTTTTTTTTTTTTTTTTTCTTCACAAATTCATAATCTAAACAAAATTTTAAGATAGTCCTAGGAACAAAATTAGTGTTTGTGTCCATATCTAACACCAAACACAAATACTATGTGTACATGCGAGTCCACACTTCGGACACGTGGAATGTCAATATTTTTGTTTTATTCTTTTGCAGAACACGTTTAAAATACTTCATGGGCGTGCATGTCCTGACACCTTTGGTATTTTTTTTTTTTTAATATAAGGAAAAAGAGACAGACCCCATTGAGAGGAATCTGGATGCTCTCCTTGAGTTTGGTCCTTGAGCTCGGTTTTTGAGAGTTTTCGGGTCCACTTTGAGGTCCGATTTTAATAATCTGAACCGTTCATATTTTAATATTTACTCAGTATAACATACCTGTAAAAAATCAAGTTGATCGGATATCAGAAAATATGTGTTCGAAAAACTGGGACTACAAATTATTTTTTAATAAACAGTTTTTCGAACACATACTTTCTGATATCCGATCAACTTGAATTTTTACAGGTATGTTATACTGAGTAAATATTAAAATATGAACAGTTTAGATTATCAAAATCGGGCCTCAAAGTGGACCCGAAGGCCCTCAAGGACTGAGCTCAAGGACCAAGCTCAAGGAGAGGATCCAAATTCCATTGAGGATGACCCCAGGATCGAGTGAGATGTGATTGGTGGATAATTTTTATTTATTTTTTTTTTTTTTTCTTGATCCA
This sequence comes from Camellia lanceoleosa, assembly GCA_025200525.1. Lineage (NCBI taxonomy): Eukaryota > Viridiplantae > Streptophyta > Magnoliopsida > Ericales > Theaceae > Camellia > Camellia lanceoleosa. The sequence goes on along the minus strand of CM045766.1, from coordinate 26,822,445 downwards.
CAGTCTCTCACGTGGAGGTGGGGATGCTAGGAGTCCCCAGCACGGCTGTTTATATAATATAAATTACACCCATCTTCCCTAAAGTTAAAAAAATAATATATATATATATATATATATAATATTAGGCCAAGTTTGAAAAGTCTCAAAAAATTCAAAAAGTCAAAAAATTACTTAAAAAGTTAAAAAGCTATCACTATTCACCAAAAGTCAACAATTACGGCTACACAACTCTCAATTCTAATTTTCCCCTACAAACCAATTTTTACAATTTTTTATTACACATTTTTTCATAAAAAGTCAAAAAATTAACCCAAACATTCATATTTTCAACCTCAACTTTTTAATCTAAAAAGACAAAAAATATACTTATTTAGAACATCCCGAACAACCCCTTAATCTCACAAATTTAAAATAATTACATTAACTTTCCCTTTAATAAGGTTAAAGCATTCAAAACTAACACATGGTAAACAGACACTAAAATAAACAAAGATAAATATATATTTTAATAGAAAATAAATGACAATATCATATTTTTAACCATATGACTCAAAAATTATTGATAAAAAATGACTTAAATATTATGTGAATTAAAAACCTAAAGAGAGACTGATATAATTATGTACTCAAGGATGGAATGAATGACGGCTAGCAGGGTTATTGCCATCTCAAAATGAACAATTTGAATAGATGATCTGTTCAGATAGATGAACAATTTGAATCATGGAGGTGGCGATTGTGTTTAGGCCCACAAAGCCCAAAAGTACCCAATTTATGAACCCAACCACAGGAAAGAGAGCGTTGTCAAATTTTGTGCCAAATTTGGTAAAATGCTTGACAACGCTATAATTCGGCATACACTTTGGCAGATCGTTGAAGAATTTTTTAGAAATCTTGCTGTAATTTAACTTAAACAACTATTATAACACGCCGCAGAAGTTGCTCTAACATAAATAACACCAGCCTGCTTTGGGTTTCACACACATTCCCAGGAAGAGAACATCACTAATTTACAAATACAACCTGCCACTGCCACAGCAGAAGCTGTTTTTAAATGTTTGTTTCACTCCCCAACAGCCGTTACACTGTTGAAATGCAAATCTTCTTGGGAGTTTCCTACAGTTCCTGTGACCAATCATTCATTCATATTACTACACTTTATCGTCATGGAACCACCATCGTGTCTCCTTGGGAGATTTCCTACAGTTCTTCACATAGCGATCATTGTCCGTAGGACGTTGCTGCACAAGGACATAAGCCAAAACCCATTGAGAGCATGGAGAGAATGCTGCACATGATCAAAGCATTAAACTGCAGAAATCTAAAATCAAACCTTAACAGTGGAGCTTGACAACATGGAGAGAATGCTGATGCAGATGGAACTAACAGTCATTGCTGGGGACCAAGAATCATACAAAATATCTGTAAAAGAGTAGTCATCATACAATATGGCAGTAGTAATTAGAAGACAATAAAATACGGGTAAAAGAAAAAAGAATAACTTGTATTTAGGCAATGAAAATGTTTAAATTTTGGATTCAACTGATCACCACAACACTTGATCATGAGCTTTAAATTTCTTCATTTTTTCTTTTTAATAAATTTGCAAGACCAATATGACTATTAGCTACCTTTTTTTCCTCCATAACCAAGCAACCAAGAGGAGTAAAGTAAAAGGTCAAAGAAGCAAAGTTAATAAATAATCATTTGTGGCCAGAAACAGCGACAAGATTGATGAAGTACAGGAACTAGGCAAGTTTCTCTTTGTTTTGCTATCCACGTATGAGGTTTTGGAGAATGTCTCTTCTTAAGAAAAATATCATATGCACATAGATAGTCCAAATGATATCCCAAATCAAACTACCAAAACCTAAACATCAATGGATTGAAATTTGTCTTAACCAAGCCTTATTTAACAGATCAAATATGAATCATTATGTCATTATGTGAAACGTTAAATTTACAGTGGGAAAAAATTCAATTTCTTACACAAGATTCAAAAACAAATGTTATTCTACATCAGAATGTATGAAATTAAGACTCATCCATGGTAGCACCTGGTGGTTGGATCTAAGGTTCACAGTCATGCAACTTATGGTTAGACACATGGTTCGGAGACACCTCATTGATTCCCACAAATACAAGCTCACAACCTTGCTTTCTAACCAACTGCTACTACCACTAGCATTATTATTTTTCCGTGGATAGATGGGACCTGGGCATGTCAAACATTGGCACACACATGCAGTGCATCTCGTGCTTTTAGGCTCAAACGTTGACAACTCCAAGGCATTTACCTCATCTCATCATACAAGCGAACAGAGGGAGGTTTTCACTGACAAAGTTGAGGCCTGATTTCTTTTCTGCTTTGGTCACTATGAAAGTTCTAGTTTCATTTGAGTTGTGTGATCAACTCAAGACAGAGTTCGAAAAGTAGGATTTGACTGAACAGTATATCATGCAACACACACATAATGAAGCCAACTGCACTTATGGAATTAGTGTCCAGATGACAAGAGCACACATACACGTAATGCTAAAAATGTCACAAAAAATGCTACAATGAGAATCACTTTACGAACACTCTTTATTCGGATCCAAAATCTGCGCACAAAATCCCATCACTGAAAGTATTGATCAAAACCTATGAAGCACGGGTGTGGGTACAAATACTGGTACGGGTACGTAGGTACACCGATACGGCAAGACCTAAAAAATATAACATACAGGTACGGTTGGGGTATGTCAATAAATTTTTTATTTTTTATAATTTAAAATTTGAGATTCAATCTACAAATCAAAGTTCAATACCAAAACTGAAAGGAGAAATTACAAAACCAAAGGAGTTAAGTGAAATTTGAAAACTTAAAACTTCAGTTCTCACTTCCATTAACTTCATCATTGAATAATACATCTTTCATCTCTGGTGCATTAAATAAAGGATTTCCAATTTCAAATAAATCAAAACTCTCTAATAAATTAAACGTATCTCCAATAATGTCTCATAGCTTAGTGTACTCTTGATGTACCCAACTGCCAAAGAATGTATAAAAAGTACTCAGTACATATTTCGAGTACCCAGCATGCATACAACCCTATTGGTATGAGTATCAGTACCCGGTATGAGTACGGCAATATTTTCGAAGTACCCGTGCTTCATAGATCAAAACAAAGTTTATAGAATATTTTGGAAAGAAGGGAGGGAAACCAAAAAAAAAAACCCTTCAAAACTTAATTCAAAGCAAGGCTCAATTTACCCTCACCCTGCCCTGCCTTTGTAGGACCTGTTTTTCGCCATTTTTTCTCATATGGGGCCAGTGACAGTATCAAATGTTGAATCCCCATTTGAATTCAATACAGGAGGGTATGAACCATTGAACCTCGCCCATATCTCCCATGTCCCCGGCCCCAACCCTGATTAATATAATTGCATATGCCCTTCATAAATTTATTCATGAAACAGAAGTTATGCTTAAGAGTAATATAGGCTTGTTGAATAAATTACTATAGTCTAATGAATCCCACATCAGTTAGATATTGAGCCTTAAGGCATTCCAATTTCCAAACTCTAAAAAAATAAGCTTCATGGTTTGTTTTAATGGAAAACAAGGTTCTGAATCTCACATCGGTTATATGCAAAACTACAAGACATTCAACCAACTATAAAAGAAAAGGTTCATGGCTTGGTGGATGTTTGGGCCAACCTTGTGGCTTAAAATTAGTCATGTGGTCACAATGCCTTCAAATTTAGTAATTAAAAAATAGGTTAAACTTTTAACAAACTCAACCTAATGGGGAACCTGATGTGAAACCTTTCCTGTTTAGGGGCGTGGATGGTAGACTAGAAAAATTCCTCATTGGGAATCAAGAACAGTCGACTTAAAATATGCCCCATCGGCAAGGTTGCAAACGAGCCAAGCCAAGTTGAGCTTTTGGGTGTTCAAGCTCATTTGCTAAAAATTAGTCAAGCTTAAATAATTGAGCTTAAGCTCGAGCTTGAAAAAAAAAAAACAAAACAAAACAAAACAAAACAAAAAAAGATTAATTTGTTTATTAAGATAGGAGAAAATTATGATCAAAATATAAAATAATGCTTATTAATAATAAATTTCATCAATCAAATATGTAAACTTATACAAACACCAAACACAAATAAAAATAAATAAATAAATTTAAAAAATTGATTTGATATATTATTAAAAATAAATATTAATTCAATTTCTTTATGTTTACAAGCCTTAATGGGCTGAGCTTGGGTCTACTTGAGCTCAGCTCAATTATTAAACGAGCCTAAAATTGAGCCCGTTCAATTAATAAACAAATTGAGCTCAAACGAACTTTAAATGAGTCGAGCTTGAGCTTTTCATGAATAGTTTGGTTCATTTGCAACCCTACCGGTTGGACATTGGGATGAGAAAAGTAAAAACTGCTCCGCCCCGTAGCCATTCCTACTCTTGATCATTAAAAAAATTAAGATGAAGTTGGTTGATAAAAGAAACTTCTTTATTAAGAATAGGAGATTAAATGCAATCAATGTAACATTCAAAAGTCTTTCAAGTTTCAACATACTTATCTCACTGCAACTTTCAAGCTTTACAAGCAAGGGATGCTATGTGCCTATTAATTTATAGTTCCTTCAAAGTCAAAACTTCTTATTTCTTATCAGTAACTAGAGGTTGTAGTTGGTTAACTGCAAATTTTATGCTCGTGCAATATGGCTAAAGAAACTTTTATGAAAGCTGACCAGCACATAGGACATTTATGCCCCCTTGACGCCGGCATTTCTTCCACTCTTTTTCCCCTTTTCATTTATTTGTATTTGGAACATATCAAATTAAATTTCCTTTGGGGTTTCAGTGATGACTTCATTCCACCTTCTTCAAGTGGAAGTTAGAGCGTGGATTAGAAGGATAGAAGAACAAATGCTTTGTCCATATTGGCAATGAACTGACCTTTTATTATCAAGATGGGCTCCAAAATGGGACTGGGGAGAGTCTATGAAAGAAAATTTAGCCTGGAAATATGGACAATCATAGAGAGGAAATGGGACATTCCTTAAGTAATAAAGAGTATGGTAGGCACTGGACCATGTGAATGGAATCAAATGAGTAAATGGAATAAGCGAGGAATAGCTGTATGGGCTCAGCTCTGAACCTAGCTCTAGGTCTGGGTTAATAACATAAGTAATCACAGATATAATGGGTAGGTCACCAACACTCTCAACTCATCTGGAGCACAATGTAGAGGAGGAAAGAAGACCTTATACTATCCTAGATCCCAATATTCAAGTTAGAAATTGTGATAAATTTTGGTGCATCTCAAGTATCAAGTTCAAGGATGTAAGGAAATCCCTTGCAAAGTTTGAAATGTAGTGCATCTTAGATGCCTCATATGCATATCCATCCATTACTTAGACTGCCTTAAAGGCTTTTAAATAAATTCTGTAGTATGTCCAAAGCAAACAAATAAAATAAAATAAAATGTTTTGAATTTCTTTCCACAGGCTCAATGCCGGTGTTTGGGAAGCCAAAAGCTCACTTTTTTTTGGCTAAAATCCACAAAAAGACAAAATAGGCTAAAATAATCAGTAAGACAAAATGTCAAATCAAACCCATAATCATTTTACTTTTCCTCTCACAAACATCACATCCAACTACAAAAAAATCTAACTCTTCCCAAACACAAATATTTTAGCCTACTAAAATAGCCAACTTCCCAAACAAGGCCCATATCTAGTTCATTACACTTTCCAGCAGTGATTTCTGACCAACTTCTCAACCAAATAATGCCACAAATGTCCAGTACAAAGGATTTTATACATCTGATTTGCTACTATCTTTTGCAACTCCCGATTTTTCAATTGCATGGCTAGGAAACAAAGGAAATTTTACTTCTGCTACCAACCTTAATGTAACATAGTAACATACAGACAAATCAAACTAAATAGGCCATTAAATAGTAAACAATTTACTATATGTAACAAAAAAACACTCCACATGCCAAATTAAACCAAGTAAAACCAACCCAAGTTTTGTGTCCCAATCATGTGGGTTCGGCTACATGAACTCAGTTAAATTAAGTAAATCCATATCATATTTTACCATTGCAATTGCATCCCATTTCAATTCTTCCTCTTACCCCTAACATTCCATTTATGGCAATTATATTATTCTTCCTCACTGTTGCATCTACATGTCTTCATTGTAGATGAAAAACAAAACGCACTGCATACCAATTTAGAAGTATTATCATCAACACAAAAATGATTGTCTATAAATAAAACATAGATAGATAGGAATGGCAGAGAATCAGGTTTTGAGATGGGGTAACCTTCCCAAACCTACACCGGAGAAGAAAAACTATTCCCAAACCCATTAGGAAAGCAACTTGGCGGATTAAACCCAAGCAACTAGAGCCATGTGATCGTGGCTTAAGGCATAGCCGCAAGACAAGGTTACCTGCAGCAAATCAATTCCTGTTGGTTAGTCACCCATGCATAGGGCTGACTACACAATGATTATCTCATTGCCTACGCTCAACACGAGGTGTAGTTTTGTCAAATCAAAGGTAATAATGTCTTTGCATGGTATCGTCTTTTACCTTTGGCCATGTATATGTTGTGTTGGCTATATATAGAGGCCTTTCCCACTCAATCAGTTGAAGAAAAAACAGAAGACAGTTGAGAGAAATGAGAAGTGAGTGAGAGTGGCTTGTGTAGTTCTTGGGTGAAATCCTCTCTCTTGGTCTATATTTCTAAAGACCACCATCTAAGAGCCTTAGAATTTTGAGTATGGAACTTCAAAGAGGTTCTTGTAGTCTCTACGTGGATGGGTAGGTTTTGCATACTGGTGAGGAACCTTGTAATCAAGCAAGATGATATTTTTGTGGGATTATTTAGCATAGGAGGTACACTGAAAATCCCTATTTATTTTTTGTTTAACATAGTGTGAAATTTCTGTTAAAGCCCAATCCACATAGGCTTAACAACAATTTTACCAAACAATCAACCAATTGTGTTTTGGCTATTTGCCTTGAAAGATTCAAGGGCTTCTTTGGAATCAATATAGTACACGAGTAAAAAAAGAAAAAATTTATTAAAACTTCCAAAGTTTACAAGTGAAGAACTGAAATTAAAAGATTAAAAGAAGGGCAAATTATAGTATTCCCTATAGTTTGGTCCTTCTCAATAGACTCAATTCTGACCTTGGATTTATGATTGTCTCAATTTGGTCCAATTGATTACAATTGTTATTGGTTTTTTTATTTATTTATGGAAAATGCGCACATAAGAGGCATGTTATGCTTTTATAGACAAAATTATAAACTTGTTCAACATAGTGAGTTAATCTCAAACAATTCAATAATTATTTTTCTTTAAAAACCCTAATCAGTGTTATCAATTGGACTAAATTGATACAAAATCTAAAATTAAGGGTCAAAATTGAGCTAATTGAAATTATAGTGACCAAAATGACATAAAGGGCAAAATACAGGATTACTGATGCAATTTGCCCTTAAAAGAAACTACTGCTAAGATGAACTACTCCTAACTGAACTAAACTATGCTAAGTTGATGTGCTGGCTGTTGATAATGTCCCTTTTACATTAACCATGAGAGGCTATTTATAGAAAATGTGAGAAATAACCACCAATAACCTCCTACATTCTCCATCTTCATTCTTGGGTTGCCACTTGTCCTCCATCCCTTCAATCTTCATAACTTCTCTTATAACTTCTCCAATTGATTAAGGGAGTGCCAAGTGTCCTACACTACAACAACAACAACAATAATTACAATCAAAGTAATTGATCCAGTTGTAACCATAATTACTCTTTTAAGATGGTTCAAGGTCTGAATCGAAGACCATAATCGATAGGCCACAATCAACAAGATTAGATGTGACCATAGTTCATACAATTCTTGAAGATGGCTCATGAATCAACAAGAAATAATTTATGGTGCAAACAATGCCTTCTCAACTCTTTAAGAATGAGGCGTCTTGAATTCTTGAAGTGCTATATAATCATCCCAAAAATAAATATTACTTGACAATTAATTAATTGTCAACTTATATAATTAGAATAGATCAATACACACATTTAAAGGTCCTCTTGTCCCTTACTATTTTCCGGCAATTATAGTGTTCATATTCCAGCACAACTTGTGGCCTTTCTTCGCCAACATATGACTTTGAAATTAAAATTGGTGGAGTTAGCATCAAAGACATAAATGTCAATATGACTTTAATAAGCGGTGGCCATTACTTCTTGTCATATCGTATTGTACATAAAACAACACCCAAATAGTACATATTAATGTGTGTTTGGGAGGGGAAAGATTGGGCACACACCTAACCTTTGGCATAGTGCACAAAGTGATTGTGTATTGTACACATACATAAATTAAATAGACATCCAACATAAGCGATTGACTAGTTATACTATACTATCTGTCGCAACTTTTCTGTGTAGATTGACCAACTTAGCCAAATGCTTGTTTTCACATAAAAATAATTTACCGTGAATACATGGCCATTGTTACTATGCATTGCACAAAATGAACAAAAACACTCCAACCACAGTCGTTTTGTCAACCATGTCACCATAATTAATTTTTTGAGGAGAGCCACAAATCCACGATTGGTGCAGACAAATAGATGACATGATACCAAATAGCCTTGCATGTTCATAAACTTTGACATTATGAACAACGTTTACAAAAAAAAAATAATAATAATAATAATAATTGTTATACTTATTTATTTTGATGATTTATTTAATTATGTTTTAATTTATTTGAAAGAGAAAAATAGAATCCAAAATTTATTTTGATGATCTATTTAATTATATTTTAATCAAAATTTATTTTGATGATTTATTTGAAAGAAAAAAATAGAATCAAAATTTATTTTGATAATTTATTTGAGAGAGAAAAATAGAATCAAAATTTATTTTGTCCCATTATTTCTCACCTAAACCTTTATCCTAAATGTTGTTAGAATGTATTTAATATTTGATTAAATCAGGAGTTCATACAGCCCAAAACAAAGGTTCAAACAGCCTAGCACAGCAACAGGCCAAAAGGTTCAAAAGGTTCAAGTGGAAGATATTCAAATTAGTAATGATGGAAGTACAGCGGCTATAAAGGTTCAAAAGTTTCAAGTGGAAAATATTCAAATTAATAATGATGGAGTGGAAGATATTCAAATTGGTAATAATGGAAGTACAACGGCTATAAATTCAAATGACTACAACGGCTATAAACGGCTATAAATTCAAATGAATACGACGGCTATAAACGGCTATAATTTTCATTATATATACCAAAGCCTCTAATGTAAACAAGTCACAAAAAAAACCTGAAAATATTTTTTGATCTATAATCACTCACAACTATTCTCAGAAATTATACACTGAGCCTTATAGCTTTAAGCCCATCTTTCCTGTGTGAGATTTACAGAAAAATCAAAGGTTCATTTTATATATCTATCTTTGAGAGATATTTATTGTAAACTTTCTTTGAAAGCAAAAATACCATTTTATCTTGTAAAAGTGTTGTAAACACCGTGTTCTTGAAATCTTGAGAGTGATTGTGAATTACCTAAGATTTACAAAGGTTTGGACTTGTTAAGCTTGTGTAAAATTCGTGGAGGATTGCTCCATTTGTAAAGAGGTTGCTAGTGCCCCTATGAAGCTAGAAGATAGTGGAAAATCTCAAGTGAAACTTGAGGAGTGGGGGGATCTCCTCGGCAAACCATTCCCATGGGGCAGACTGTGATGTTACAACTCAGGTACGAAGCCCTGGTGCATAGGCATCATTGGTAATTATTGCAATAATGTTTTTAAATATAACCAAGGGGGAGTCAGAATTGCCCGTAACCATTGCTTAGTGGTTGAGTAGAAATGGTGCTCCGCAGGTAGTGACCTAGGTATACATGATCAACTAACTCTATGAGAATTAAAAAGAAAGGTTGGTATAGTTCCTATAATTGATAAACTGTTTCTGTATGTCCTTATTCTTATTTTTTATAATTAATGCTTAATATTTTTATTTTGCCTATCTACTAAGTGTTACTACTCTATTATTACACTATATGCATTATCTGTGATTGTTATTATCGAGGTGGATAGTTTCGGATAGTTTCAGGTCGTAGTATCCTATTAGGCTTCGCAGCTCATGATGTATTATGCCAGGTACAGAGGAAGCTTAGGGAAATGTGGGGACATACGAAGGCGATGGCTAGCCTTGGCTAACTTGAAGTGTGCTCAAGCCCCATCAACCTTTCCTTAGCTAAAAATAGTTTTTAAGCTATTTTTCTAATTATGAATGTATTAAGACAAGTTTTAAGTTTATTTTGGGATTGTGATTTGATAATCGCAATTTCCATTATTAAAATTGATGGATGATGATGAGCATTTTGGAGACAACGATTAGAAGCACGTAATTAAATTAATTTTCAGATTTAAACCATATTAGAATGCTTATAAATTTTGGGCCGTCACAATAACCATCCTGGCATTAGCCTATTTCTCACTATATTTTTTTCATAGAGGAGTGTGAAATACCTCTTCATCAGCGGGGATTTCAGTAGATTGAAGATTGCCCCCCTACTCCAACATTTTGCCTTATTGGAGAAAATTATATATTTTCTTTCACCCTAATAGGAAATAAATTGACATAAGCCATCCCTTTTTGTGGGTTTTCTCTACCGACCCTAGTTTGGCCTTGATTTGTTGGAAGGCCTTCATCAATCATGCTTTTTAACCCAATTAACAATTGTTGGTGTTCTTCCCCTTGGAGGCTTAACAAAGCCTCCCTAATCTGGGTTAAAATTCATTCTACTAGAAGGCCACTTGATTGGCCTTGTCTATTGCCTTCTTGGAGTATGTTTGCACCATAAATTATTTATTGTCAATTTTGGCATGTTGATTCACGAGCCATCTTCAAGAAATGTATCAACTATGGCCACATCTAGTCCTGTTGATTATGGTCTATCGATTCAAACCATGAACCATTTTAAAAGAGTAATTGTGGTTACATCTGGATTTACTATTTTTGTTAAGACCCTTGTTGTCAAATTCCATGGAAAAACTAAGGTTGAAATCGAGTTGTAATTTTTTAGTTTTTAGTCTTCCCGCTCGAGCAGGCAAAGTGACGCTCGAGGGGAGTTTACACTCACAATATTTTGCGTGTCTGCAAAAATACTGAGTGATATGTTTTTACGCTCAAGCGTGGGATCTTCCGCTCAAGCATGAACCCTGGTTTGGAACACGTGATATAGTCCCGGCTCGAGCGTTCATTCCCACGCTCGAGCAGACCGCGCGATCTCTGCCTCTATAAAAACACTTGTTACTCTAACTCTAAAGTTACTTTTCCTAGATTTTCTTTAAGGGTCTTAGGGTTTTCTTTTGGGATATTTTTCCCGGTTTTCCTTGATGTTTTGATTGAATTTGAACTCATGTTCTAATAAGCACACATCAAGGAGTTTGTTTGATTTTTCTTTGAGAGTATTCTTCTTCGGTGGAATCCGAAGATTCAAGCACAAAGTAATCAAAGGAGTTTGATGCATTGTGTAGTCGTTTATTCGACAATTGATGTTGTGGATTCAACATCAAGCTAATCAATTCCGTGTGAAGGTTGCAGTGAAAGACATACAGAAGATTTGAAGACAAATTGGAAGCGGTTCTGGTAATTTGTTTGGTATCTTTGGAATCTTTATTTCTTCAATAGTGGATTGATTTGTGGCGTTTTGCCGGTGGTTTTTTATCACAATTGAAGGTGCTTCAATTGTGGTTGTTCCACATAAAAAATCATTTATGTCAATTCATTGTTTTTTAAACAACAATCTAAATCACTTTCGTACATGCTTGATGATTTAGATTGTGAGTTTTATTTGGTTGGGAATTGAAACAATTAAATCTTGATCTAATCATGAATCACTTAGGTTTTTCAATTTTTATTGTAATTATTATTAATATTGTTGTTATAGTGTAGGACACTTGGCACTCCCTTAATCACTTGAAGATTATGATAAGTTATAAGAGAAGTTATCAAGATTGAGAGGATGGAGGACAATCGAAAACCCAAGAATGAAGATGGAGAATGTGAGAGGTTATTGGTGGTTCTTGTGTGGTGGTTATTTCCTACACCTTCTATGAATAGCCTCTCATGGTTAATGTAAAGGGACATCACCAACAACTAGCAAATCAACTTAACATAGTTTAATTCAGTTAGTAATAGTTCATCTTGGGAGTAGTTTCTTTTAATCTTGTTATTTTAGTTCATCACTTGTAAACTTTGGAAGTTTTAATATAATTTTTCTTCGTTTACTCACGTATTCTTGTGATCCGAAGAAGTTCATGAATCTTTCAAAGCAAAGAGCCACAACACAATTGGTTGATTTCCTTTTGTTGTTTGGTAAATTGTTGTTAAGCCTTTGTCAATTGGGCTTTAACAGAAATTTTGCTAACAATTTTGGCATGCCCAGTGGGACACGTTCTAATCTGGAATGATGACACATACCTGGAGACAAGATGAAGTTTGAACAAAGGCAAACAACATGTGGCAGTGCCTCACAAGGAATTGTGCAAGCACTCTGTTAGCAAAATTTCTGCAAGGCTACAATTGACGGAAGATTTGGCTACTAATTTTGCCAACATCACAAATAAATTCCAACAAGTGGTTCAAACTAATGTTATTCTACTCCTAAAGATTGACATCAACTACTCCTAAGATATTTTATGGTCCCCTTTGTCTCCTCCTTTAGCCTATTTACAGACTTATATTCAGACAATGTCCATTTAAGTAACTGCTCAAGGCAGTTTCCATTCATGTGCATGCTGCCACTTTATAAGAAGGTAGTCAACATCTTCAATATTGTGCCACACTTGGCCACTATCTTCTAACCCATTTGATCTTTGCAAAGTTGATAATCAAGTGGGAGATGGATGTTGTTGTCATGTGTCAATTATAATAAAACAAATAACAATAATAATAATAAATGTGGCCATATTTATCAAAATAATAATAATAATAATAATAACAATAATAATAATAAATGTGGCCATAGTTACTCTTAAACGATGATTATGGTTTGAATCGACTGACCATAATTGGCAAGGCACAATCAACAAGACTAGATGTGGACATAATTGATACAATTCTTGAAGATGAGCAAGGGGCTAAATCGACAGGGCACAATCGACAAAAAAAATTAATTAATTTATGGTTCAAACACATAGTCACACCTTGGCCATAGATGAAATGCTTGGAACAGTCGGTCTATAAAGCTTGAGCCTTGAAGCACAACATATTATTCACTAGATATAACTCCTCCAAATGAAAGTCAAAAATTGCATATCATGCGAACTAAACCAATGAATTAATCAACATATAACATTAATTAACAAAGAAATATACTTGCACCTTGACTTTCTAAGAATTAGGGATGAGTATGAGGTAATAAGACAAACCTAAACAGATATGGCCGTTGCTATAAATGTGAGGGTGAAGTGGAGCCGGAGCAAGAAAAATAACCTGCCAACCAACACAGAACCACCCAAAATTAATAGGACCACAATCATTTGGAACACATTTAAACAAGCCAAAGAAATGTGACCTAAGAATATGATTTTGATTTTAAATTCTTTGAAGTAAAAATGCAAAACTCCAATAGCAAAAAAACAAGGGGTACTTACCAATTAGTCCTATTAACTAGACTTATTTACCTACAGGTCTTAACTAATAAATTTAACACTATAAAAATAAGAAAGTGATAAATTTATCACTAAAAATTTATTCATAAAAACAAAGAGACTGATAAATTTATCACTATAAATTTATTTATAAAAATAAAAGACTGATAAATTTATCTTTATCACTTAATAAATTTATCAATAGGACTTAATGGGTAATAAGTCTCCAAAGTAGGACCTATTGGGTAATAAGTCTCCAAAGTAGGACCTATTGGTAGTTTACCCAAAAAACAATATTACACATCCACACAAAAATCCAAAAACTATCCCCACAAATGAAATATGTTATTTGGACAAGATTTATTCTAGGTGTGACCCACACTACACTACACTATATTTAAATATACACATTTTGGGATAATTTTTGGGTAGATAGCTTTTTTCCAAAGCAAAAACCTCCACTTAAGTGCATTTGTTCTTTCCTTCTATTCTTTTCAAATAAGACAACAAACATTGGCTGTCACACACACCCCGAATTTCAAAGATCAATTAGGCAGAAACTAATTAACTCAAGCGTGAGCTTTTTAAGTAAAACTCTCTTTATTACTTAATTCATACTTGAAATCACTTTCCTCAGCCAATTCTCATTAAATTCTCAAAATTAGGTTTGTCTCGTAAAATGTGCCCAATGGTCTTAGATTGGATGAGGTTGGACAACATGTCCGTTTTTTCTTTATAGAATCTAACTTAACTTTTGGTGACAAAACAAGTGTTTTTGATAAAATTCGGCTTGCATTGAGAAATGTGCCATTTGATAGCTTTTGAAATAATTCATCCTTTAAGTTCAAAAACTCTAGTGTTCTTGCACATACTAAACACATCCTCACTTGGCACGCAAACCAACAAAATGATGTACATCATGCAATAACTAAAATAGATGTTTAAGTTACAAACTCAAAATTAATTAATACAATAATCCGACAAAAGGTATAAAAGCACGAGGTCCAAATTAACCTAGGGTCTATACTTAACAAAATAAACCATGTCCTGATGCTCATGTTGATGGATGTCCATCAGTAACTACACAATGCAGGGGGGTGAGTATTGACACTCTCACCCCACAGTAATCTCATTTCTTACTAAGTAAACATGTTAGTGTCGTAACAAGTAAAATTATGCAATGAAATGTCCAATTTTAGATTCACTTACTTAATCTTATTAATTCCAATCTTATTTAATTAACTCACACTAGGATAATTAAATTAAAAAAAATAATCCGAAATCAATAACCGCCAACAAGGCATCAATAACTTGCCAACAAGGCAATAAACCTAGCCTAGCCAACACATATCGTGTCCAAGCCATAAATAAATACATAATAGGTCCTATCCTGATCACGCCCCAGGCTCGCTCCAAGCTGCGTGTCAGAAAGAAACTTTGTCCTCAACCACCGAAAGCTACTACTTTTCTAAACTGTGCAGTGTCTGGGGTTCTAACCCGCAGATAGTTAGATCCACGATCTCCTCAAGCGTACTAAACCTCAACATTGGCTATAAGCCTATAACCCGAGCCAAGCCCGTAAAATCAATAATACCGGGACGCACTCGAAAAACAACTTAGTAAATACTAACACCAGTTATTTAATACTTTAGTTAGATTCCCACTTTTCCATACCTAAAGTAATTTCCAACACTTAGTCATTCTTTTGTTAACAATGCTCTTTCTAGTCAATTTTACCAATTCGCCCCTAGGGCTATAATAGTAATACATTCTTAGTGTGAAATGCCCAATATGCCCCTAACGCACAATTTTATCAAATTACCCTAAGTTTTAATTACCAAAATGCCCTCAAAGCATGAGATTACCAATTTACTCTTCATTAATCCCAAGTTAATTTCCTACGTGGCAATTTCAATAAAATAATCCAAACTATTAACGAATGACCACTTTACCCCTAAAGTGTCAAGATTACCTTTTTGCCCTTATTAGTCCCAAATTCATCAAATGATCCAAATAACTCATAAACGCAACTAAAATAATAAAATAGTTATAGAAACAAATATTTTTAAGAAACCAATAAGCAAAACTAGGGTAAAAATAATGAAAAAATAGTAAATCAACTCTAAATCACACCATCTTTTAGACTAAGAGGTTGTTTGGGGTGTCCTAAATAAGTGCACTTTTTGTCTTTTTGGACTAAAAAATGGAGGTTTGGTACTTTTTGACTTTTATGGGAAAATGAAAAATTGTAAAAATTGATTTGTAGGGAAAAATTCGACTTGGGAGTTGTGCAGCCGTAATTGTTGACTTTTGGTGAATAGTGTTAACTTTTTAACTTTTTAAGTAACTTTTTGACTTTTTGACTTTTTGGCTATATGCCAAACTTGGCCTAAATCATTTTAACCCACGATTAATCTAACTACGTCATTTTCCCCAATTTCTCAACACTTTAAATATTTCTCAAAAATTCAAAGTTGTACAAATCACATGTTCTTTATGCCCTTAGGCCAAGTTTGGCATATATTAAAAAAGCCAAAAAGCCAAAAAGTCAAAAAGTTATTCAAAAAGTTAAAGAGTTAACACTATTCACCAAAAGTCAACAATTACGGCTGCACAACTCCCAATACTAATTTTTCCCTACAAATCAATTTTTACAATTTTTTATTACACATTTTTCCATAAAAAGTCAAAAAGTTAACCCAAACATCTATATTTTCTTCCTCAATTTTTTAGTCCAAAAAGATAAAAAGTGCACTTATTTAGGACACCCCAAACAACCCCTTAGTCATCAAACATGCCATAGATTACACTTTTTGATGTTTGAAGAAAAAGCCCTAAACTAATTAAATAATGTTTTTTACGATTTCAAGATAAATATGACAATATCATGTGAAAAATTCATGAAATCACATACCAAGAACATATTTAGGGATTTCAAGATAAGAATCTAACTCTTACTCAAAAAAGTGATTAGATGAAATATGGATGAAACATATAGCTCATGGATTTGAATATGTACAAAACAAATAATGCATTTCATATACTAATCGCGCCATTAAGTTATGAAATTATGTAATAATTAACTTGAAATAAACCCTAACATGTTTTTCTAAGAAAAAATTGAGAGAACCCCTACCTTTACTTAAAGCTTTCAAACAAATGAGGAAAAAGGGAGGGAAGTTGGATGATCTAGCTTAAGTGTTCCAAGGCTTCAATTTCTTCTACGAGTTTCAAATGTTGCTAACAAACCCTTTCACAAATGCATACTAATCTTAAAAGGATTTGAGCTTCCTAACCCCTTAAGTACAAGAGAAGGATCACCAATCTAAAGGAGGAGGTTGAGCCAAAACCTTAGCACTTACAATGGTGGAAATGCAAGACGAGAGAGAGAGAGGAAAATGGGGGAGGAGGTTGTCTCGGTTTAGGCCCGGATGCATGCAAATTGAGACAATTGTTGCACTACATTTCTCAACACGCAATTAAATTCTATTTGTACAGGATTGACCATATGATTATATTAACACACCCGAGAGAGTCTGTCCCTTAAGTCCCAGATTGGCTCGAGAATCAATGCACACAAACCGAGACAATCAGTTGCACTGAAAATTAACTGACGGATGTCTAAATTGAAATGAATAGAGAAACTTATGAGCTTAATTATAATTAATTAAACTTAATTAGTACTTGATTATATTAAATAAAAGTTCAAATTTTTTCCCAGTTGTTGCATTGGCCCTGTTTGATGCAGCTTATGGTGAGTTAAAAACTGATAATCAAGTAGCAGAAGCTAAAATCAACTCTTTCCCAGCTTATTTAATTTATTTATGCATAATAAGTTGTAAACAAAAATTGTACCAAACAGTCTGGCATCTAAATTAAAACAAGCTATAAACAGGTCATTTAAACTATAATATTCACAAAATTTCGTTAAAATTCACTCAGCTTTTTTTTTTTTTTTTTGGGGGGGGGGGGGGGGGGGCGCCAACAAAACACAGGGCAATAATTAATTATACAAAAATCAGATGTATCACTTAATATACATTCACCTGTGGAGCCTCCATGGGGTAATGCTCAGGAAAGTCAACCTGAAGCTGGAAAGTCTCATTCGAGTACAAAGTCCCCGGTGCACCGTTGACTTCAATTACCCATCTTTATAACCCCCAAAAAACAAATAATCAGAAGATTAATTTCCAAAATTATTCAAAAGAAAAATTAAATAATTAAATAGGAAGAAGAAAAGAAAGGGAGAAGAGAACCTTTGGAGATTATCAGTGACTTTGTGGTTGAATCCTGATGGTGGATTAACCTGCCATTCTGCGAGCTCCTTCTGGAGGCGATTGCAAGCGATCTTGCTCAGACCCTGAACACGATTTAAGTCAAAAAGAACAAAATGATGCACACAAACACAATCAAAGTTAGGGATTATAAACGATATTGCATTTATATAATAAATATATTTATATATTTATATTTATAGAGATGTGCTAGAGAGAGAGAGAGAGAGAGAGAGAGAGAGAACCTTGCGAGAAGGAGCGGAGGTGCCGGACATGGCTTTGGAGTGGGGGAAGAAAGAGAAGGGTGTAAATTAAAGATTTTTAAGAGGGTATCGTCGGTGTTGTCTTCATTCAGTCTTACGGTTTTAAGTTTTAACCCCCCTCGTCCGGGCAATTCTATTTTAGCCCACCATTTATATTTTTGGTAATTCTATTTGCAAACTACCAAAAAAAAAAAAAAATTAGAGTTAATTATCTAATACTGTGTTTGGTTAAGAAATTTGAAAAGAAAATAA
The DNA here is from genome assembly GCA_025200525.1 of Camellia lanceoleosa. Lineage (NCBI taxonomy): Eukaryota > Viridiplantae > Streptophyta > Magnoliopsida > Ericales > Theaceae > Camellia > Camellia lanceoleosa. The sequence goes on along the minus strand of CM045766.1, from coordinate 26,803,961 downwards.
AAAAATAGATGACATATGATTAAAATATACTTATATTTTACTTAATTTTCCCTTTCCAAATTCATTCCAAAATCTCTAAATAAACACAGTGTAAAAGTCCTATTTATAAATATTATGGTAACTCAGGTTCTATCTAAAATTTTTTGAACTAATAAATCTTATTTAGGCCTCGTTGGGGAACATACTATTTTAGTAATTTTTTGACTTTTTACGAAAATATATTCAAAAAAATAGATAGAGTAATGTGATAACTTATAGCGACTTTTTAGCTAAAATACTTAGTTCCCAAACACAGCCCTAGTAAAATTGAAAATTTTATCAGTTTTTTGCCAATTTTTAAAACTAAGAATATTATCAATTTTGCATAATAATATTCTAAATAATTATTTCACTAACTGATAAAAAAAACGGAGAATGAAATTAAACATTTTTGTCCTTCTACTTATTGGTTTGATTCAATTATTCAATAAAACCGAGAACATTATTAATTTTTTTTAGTTTTCAAACTGAGAACATTGTCATTTTATTTTTAAAGTTTTTTTTTTTTTTTTTTGATTTTGCACATCAATGTTCCATCATTATACCCTTTATAGACACAAAATTTTAGTTTTGCACAAAAAAAATAATTTCAGTTTTTTCAAATTTTTTTTCAAAAAAAAAATTAGTTTTTCAATTTGAAAGTTGATATTTTAAAATTTTGAAAATCAAAATAAATATCAAATCATTATGTTCCTTTATAGATAATCATAAATGATAAACAATTATTGTTTAAAGGACAATTTCGACTATTAAAAATTTAATAGAAGTTGAAGGTTCAAAAAATCTTAGTTAGAACTTAATAGAATATAAATTCATAAATTAGGATTTAAGTGTAATGTCCCAAAATTTTAATACACACTCTTTTATACTGGTTGACTATAATTTTTTAAACAAAATAAAATGTTTAGATATAAATTTATTAGCAAAAGCAATTATTCAGATATAAACACTTGAACGGAATATATATTTGAACATTCGTGTTTTGTTCAAAAGTTTATATTCAAACAAACAAATGATATATACTGAGATTTCCTGTGACATGTAAATAGAATTTTCCATTAAGGAAGTTTTTTATTACAATTTTATCATGAAATAAAATAACGATTATGGATATCAATACACACTAAATATTAAAATTAAGTTTTCTTTGTACACAGTTGTTGAAAATAATAATTATCCATGTGCATCTTTTGAAAAAACAAGAAACTAAAATCAAAATTGTTCCTTCATTGTTTTTAATTTTTCTTTATTGCTACACTTTGTTGTCCTCAATGTTTACAATAAAATCATCTGATTTTGCTTCATTGTTCACTCTCTTTGTGTAAGTTCATACTTCATTCTACATTTTTTCCATTAAAATCCAGAGTCATTCTTGATTTGGATGATTCAGATAAGAATACGACTATTTACAACCAATGCAATAATGAAAATGTGAACTTTTATATGCATAAGTTAAACCAAACCAAAGCAAACCAAACTTGTCACGATCCAAACCCGCCCCTATGGGTTTTGTACCGTAGCCGGCCAGTAATCCGTGATTACCGAAGGCCTGCTTAACAGTAATACAAAATACAGGGGCTAGCAGAAGCCAAAATAGTAAATGAAATATGTCCAATGAGCTGTGACAGTCTGTATGCAAAAAAACTTTTCATAACACATTCACATTCAGAACAAAAGCAGTATGTACATACATCATATACAGACATTCAGGTTAGGGACCAAATCCCTACCATGACAGTACAGTACAAGTCTATACAGTATTACAAAACAGAGACAGAATGATGAATTGAGACACCCCAAACGAGCCTAAGCTTGAACACACTTGGAACCTCGCAGTGAGGCGCGTTGGTTGGCTTGACAAAAAGGGAGTTTAACCCAACACTCCTAGCTTCGATCTGATGCTTGGACACTTACATTTATATATAAACAGTAAGTTAAAACCCAGTGAATAATAGTTGTGTAAAGAGGTTAAGAATGAATGTCCTTTTAGTATTTAAAACAGTCATTTACAACAATATATCAGTCATTCAGTCTGTGCCTCATATTTCATGCCATAACAGTCATTTATAAACCATAATAGTCATATGTGGTACATCCAATAGCAAACAGTACAGTAAATCTTAACAGACCGAACAGTCAGTTGATGGCCATCATATCAGTAAACAGTAGTGGTTCCAATACAGGAATCGACAGAGATCTCTGTGACAATAGCAGTAACAGTACAGTAACAGTAAATTGCTATGGATGCCACGAATACGTTTCAATAATAGGACAAACATTTATTCCGTAAGAAATATCATTTCAAAAAGCAATACAGTTGATTGTTCAGAAAGTATTCATGATTGAACATATCTTTACAACATTATTACTCACAGAATGCTGGGCTATAGAGAGGCTAGTGAGCGTCCTTGGATGCCAACCCTACACAGTTACAGAATGAACACACAGTAAGTTACACACTTGGGAATCAATGACTTAGTCCCTATCTTGACTCAGTGTGGTTCTACATCAATAACCTCATTAAGATGCCTTAAACTAGGCCTAGGAATGCCTAGGATAAAATGAGGATGCAAAGATGTACTTTAAAACACTTTTCAAATTTTGCTGAAACAGGGGTCCACGCTCGAGCGTGGCTTTCTACACTCAAGCGGACATGCAAATAAAGGAGCTCCGCTCGAGCGGGACTTTCCTCGCTCGAGCGGACTGCAAACATAGGCAAAAGTACTAGATGCATGCAATTCACGCTCGATGGGTGCTCGACTTACGCTCAAGCGTGAGACACAAGTCCTCGCTCGAGCGTGCATTCCCTCGCTTAAGCGGACTGTAAACGTATGAAAAGTACTGGATGCACGCATTTCACGCCGAAGGCATTTTCCGCCGAAAGGATCAGATGAACTTCAGAGTGTACGCCGGCGTGAGTTCTCGCTGAAGGTGGATCCAAAATCTGGAATTTCCAGATTTGTCTCCAAGCACAAAACTCAATCTTTAAAGCTTCAAATTCGATCCTTTTGGGCCAATTTTTTGGAAAACACTTTAAAACTCATAATATGACATGTTTCAAAGGTCAATTTGCAAAATCAAAGCCCAAAGGTAGTTCAATTAAACGCAAATCCAACAAAACTTCATGAATATGATGAACATAAGACATGCATGTGTTCAATTGAAATCAAAGCTTCCAATATGTAATCAAATGAGTCAAAACTTCCAAAAACATGATGAATTCATGAACTATAATCAAGATATGGACATGCATGTAACAATTTCCATGAAAACAACCTCAAAATGCTAGAACATGTAAATGCATGCATGGATTACTACTCAATTCAACATTTTGAAACCAATTCTAGACTTAGATCACTAATGGCTCATGGACCATGCAAGATACAACTAGAATTCAAGTTCAAGAAGATGATTCTCCTACCTTAGGTCTTCAATTCCAAGTATGGAGGCTCAATTATGCAATCTACTCTTCAATTCTTCTAATTTTCCAAGCAATTCTTGTTGAAACCAAAGCTCTCCTAACTCTCTCTCTCTCTCTCTCTCTCTCTAGTCGGTTTTGGTCTCAAGAATGAACAAAATGATGTAACACATAAGCTCTAACAAGACTTAACAAAGTGGCCCATTTCTATGGCATTTTGGTAAATAAGCCAACTAATGTAATTTACCATTATTTAATCTAATTTAATCATTCTAAATCACATTTCAATCAAATCTACCATAAAATCATATAAATTCTAATTAGCATAAAACATTAATCGATTTTAGATTCGGCCGCCGATAAGGCCTTTAATTTACAGTTCAAACTTAAAACATGAACAGATCAATTAACAGTCAAATAGATAGAAATGCGTTTAAACTAATACACTCAATCAATCAGTTCAGAATGTCAGTCAAATCAGTTACTTAATCATGTTCAGTCACAGTTTAGCAGTAATCAGTGGTATTATCAGTAAACAGTGGTGAGTGTTGTCACAAAACTAAACCAAGCCTTAAGTCCCATCAAATAGGGTCGATTACATGAATCTTTCTTCTCCACGCGGCCCTATCAAAGGCCATTTCGTTAGTCAAATTAAGTAGATCCATATTTCTATTTACAACGCTAACCAACGTTAATCTAGGTCTACCCCATCCCCTAACACTTCCATCTACCTTTACAGTATCGCATCTCTTCACTACTGCCTCTGTTGGTTTCTGTTGAACATGACTAAACCATTTCAATCGATTCTCTCTCAACTTATCTTCTATTGGTGCTACTCCTACCCATTCCCGAATACACTCATTTCTAATTATGTCTTGTCTAGTCTTGCCACACATCCACCTTAGCATTCTCATCTTAGCCACACTCATCTTATCTACATGTTGTTTCTTAGTTGCCCAACACTTCGTCCCATACAACATCGTTGGTCTAATAGCCATTCTATAGAACTTACCTTTAAGTCTAGTGGGTATTCATTTATTGCACAATATCTCAGATGCACTTCTCCACTTACACCATCTCGCTTTAATCCTATAGGCCACATCCGCATCAATCTCCCCCACTGTTTTGATAATCGATCTTAAATAACGAAAATGTTCACTCTTAGACAATTCTTGATTCTCAATTTTCACTTCTCTTCTGCTTTCATTGTTGTTGTTACTAAATTTACACTCCATGTACTCTGTCTTAGTTCTGCTTATCCAGAATCCTTTAGATTCAAGAACTTTTTCTCCAAATCTCCAACTTTGTGTTAACTCCTTCTTTAATCTCATCTACTAGCACAATATCGTCTGCAAAAAGCATACACCATGGCATGTCATCCTAGATATTTCTCGTTAACTCATCCATAACTAAAGCAAAAAGATAAGGATTTAAGATAGATCCCTGGTGTAACTCTACAGTGATAGGAAATTCATTTGTCTTTCCAACAGGTGATCTAATAGTGGTCACCACCCATTCATACATATCTCTAATCACAATAGTGTAACCTTTTGTCATCCCTTTCTTCGCTAACACCGACCATATTATATCCTGAGACACTCTATTATATGTTTTCTCAAGGTCAATAAACACTATATGAACGTCTCTTTTCTTTTCTCTATACTTTTCTATTACTCTTCTCAAAAGATAGATCACTTCCATTGTTGACCTGCTAGGCATAAACCCAAATTGATTTTCTGACATCTCTATTATATCTCATAATCAGCATTCTATCACCCTCTCCCAAATTGAATTTTTTTTTTTTTATTCGAGATTCTCAATTGGCAAACCAATGCCAAATATTTTCATTCTATTTGGAAATCAACAACTAAAATAATTTCATGATTTTGGAAATTAACTTCTGAAAATTATAAATTAATTTGATTTCCAATTGCTGAAATATGGGTAAATTACACTTACCACCCCTGAGATTTTTGACAATTATAGAGACCTCCCCTGAGGTTTTGGAAATTACACTGATCTCCCTTTCTTTATCTGACAATATACAAATACCTCCTTTCTGTTAACTTTTCCCTAGACGTAGTTAACTTTTGCAATGAAATGTCAAAAACACTCTTTATTTGCTCTTTTCTTATGTCTTTTCCCTCACTAACCATTACCTATTTCCCTTCCACTTTGCAACAACCATGTCCACCACTCTCTGCCTATAGCTCAATTTCTAAAGTGAAATTATTGTATGCTAAAAAAATTAATGATACAATTATGTAATTTTATAATAATGTTACATCATTTTTATCGAAATATTACTCAATGATGTAATCTATTATGATTGAGTAACATTTTAATTAGTGCATAACTATATCACAATTGTTATAACAAACAATATCTAATAATAAATTATCATCACAGTATTAGAAAATTAGCTAACATTTGTTACAAAAATTTGTAATATTTATCCAAAAGAAATACATAATAAAATGGTGTGGTGGTGATGGTAATTGTATCAATCAATTTATGTCTCCAAACCAACTGATACCAAAAATGAAGAATTAACATGATTTAATTTTATGGTAAGTTGAATAGTGATTTTGAAATCAAATCCATCTAGGTTTGGTATTCTTGCTAGAGCATGAATGTTTGATTGAATAAATAAATAAATAGATTTTGAATGATGAATCTCAATTAGATGAATGAGAAATCAAAAAATAAGAATTGAATTGATCAAATTTTTATAGTGTACTATAACAAATTGCACTTTTGGTGACCAAATTTGGTGACTAAAAAAAATTTAGTCGCCAAAAGTTGTGAAATTGGCGACCAAAAATTAAATTAGTCTGCAAAAGTACAATATTTAGCTACTAATTTTTTTTAGTCAGGGTATATTGATTATTGGCGACTAAAAAAAATTAGTCGCTAAAAATGACACAATTAGCGACTAAAAAAATATTTTAGTTGCCAAACTGTTAGTTTTGGCTACTAAAATTATTTAGTCGCCGAATGAAAAATAAAATTTTACTTTTTATCTTTGGCGACCAAAAGTTTGGTCTCCAAATATTTATTTTCAACGACAAAAAAATATTTTAGTCGTTGTATAGTTAGTTTTGGCTACTAAAATTATTTAGTCGCCGAATGAAAAACAAAAATTACTTTTTATCTTTGGAAACCAAAAGTTTGGTCACAAAAAATTTATTTTCAAAGACAAAAACATATTTTAGTAGCCAGAGAACTAAAATATTTGGAGAGAGACATTTCAAATTTTGGAGGGATATATAAAATTAATTGGCGACCAAAATGTTTATTCATCAATTGTGTAAAATGACCAGAAAATACACTTTTGGGCGACAAATAAAAAATTAGTATCTAAATGTACAATCTTTAGCTACTACAAATAATTTTGTCGGTATTTATTTAACTTTTAGCTACTAAATTTTAGTCGGCAATTGTAATTAAAAATTTTTGGTGGAGGACTTCAAGTTTTGGAGCAATTTCTAAATTAATTCGCTATTAAAGTATTTAGGCCTCGTTTGGGAACAGGCTAATTTAGTAACTTTTTGGCTATTTGGCTAAAATAGTCACTCAAAAAAACTAGTATATTTGGGATGACTTTTTGACTTTTTACGAAAAGATGTGCAAAAAGTAGAGAGAAAAGAGAATCTTTGACTTTTTGGTATGGGTTGTTGGCTTTTTGGCTAATTTAGTAACTTTTTGACTTTTTGACAAAAAATGATGCTTCCCAAATGAGGCCTTAGTAGGGGAAAGAAATGTTTGTATTAGTTATTGGCGACTAAAAAAAATTAGTCAAGGAAAAAAATACAAATGCGTTTGGGCTTAAAAACGTGTCTGTCTGTCTGTCTGTCTGTCTCTGCCTCTCTCTCTCTCTCTCTCTCTCTCGTCTGTCCTCCGATTCTCTCTCTCACTTTTGTCTCCATCGCCATCAGTAGAGAAGCACCAACCATCACAAACCAGCAGCCTATATCGTCTTATCTTGCAGTCACGATCCACCATTGAAGCACTACCCAAGGTATGTCCTCTCGATTTCTCTCTCTCTCTCTCTCTCTCTCTCTGACTTTGTTCCCCTAATTTCAGCCTCTAGGGTTTTTTTTTTCTTCCATCCGCATACCTTCTTACCCAAAATCGACCCAGCCACCGCCATTCATATAGTAGGCATATGGTTTCCTCAACTCTTCCCGTCTCCACATCCATATCTGCGAAATCCATTTTTGAAACCCCTCTTCAAACCTTCATTTCCTAGATAATCGACAACACCAAGTGTTTATTTTAAATGTGGTATAAAAAGCATGATCTGAGATTAAACATTTTGATTTTAATTGCCTTATATTTGTATGAAGTTGGGTTAGCTCTGAAATGTCCACAAATAGATCATTTCTTAAAAAGAAGAAGATCAAAATTGCAAGGTAAGTTCTGAAATGGTAGCATCTATTAACTGTTCATGGGTTTAGAGTATAAATTTTTACCTAATAAAAACAATTCAGACTTTAAAAGACAAAATATTTGCCTAATGCTATTTTGTATCTCGTAGGCCAATCTAGAACCTTCTTGTTCGTCGACTTCCATTGTCATCTGATGTGAATTTTTCTTTTTCCATTGCTTTAGTAATTGGCTCTTAGTAAATATTTAAATGAGAATTGTTACAATGTTAGTTTCTATTAATTTTGTAGACACAGTAGCCTATTTTTGCTTATGTGTTCTATAAGCTAGTGAAAATCCATTAGAAATTCTTGCTCTCTGTTTTGCTATTCTAACCAAGTTTTTTGGGGAAATAATCATGCTGTTGTGTTCCTTCTTGTGTATGTTATTACACTGTTAATAGATTTTGCAAATTCAGTTCTATAGCATAGACATTCTACTGATATTGCTGAATATAATAGATCTACTATCCAAAGGCATGTGCTTAGTTGAGATGTATCTTGAATTTTGGTTTAACTATAATTCAATATGTTTCAAGTAATAAATGATAAAGAGTCTTGTTGGAGTGCATACACAAAGTTATTAAGCAAAATAGAGAATGTATGATTATGATATATACCTATTTGATATTTTACTTATTGGCTGCTTATCTTTCCTTTCATTTTATGCACAATAGATCTTCATTCAGTGTGTTTAAATCATGGTTAGAAACTTGCTACCAGTGTCCTTGAATCCTTGGTTCTGAAATATTGTCTTATGATAGATATTTTGGAAGATGTGCCTAATTATTATGGGGAACTGTAGTCTTGCTACATATGGTGACAAGTCATATTAGCTTGGTGCTACGGCATATTATTGTTTGTTTGAATATTGTCTAATTCAAGTATTTGCACCAAATGCTTGTATTATCTAGTGTATTTCCATGTGACATTTGATTTGACTTATATAGTTGCAGGATGTTTATTTTGATTCAACCTTTGTCTCCTAAATAGTACAGTAGATGTGTGATAATTGATACATAGATCAGCTATTTTGCTAAAATTTCCATGTAAATGAGCAAGTGAAGTGTTGGTGCCCACCACTTGGGAGTTTGTGTAACATCAAGTGGGGAATGAATCTAACATTAGGGATTCTAAAATATTCTTCTTTTTTTTATTTAATTTTTTTTGTAACAATTTGTTAATTAAATTCAGCAAGGATTAGGATGGTCTACCAAGATTATCTTAGAGATTCACATGGGCTAGGTTTATGGATGGGCACTAGAAAGGTTAGCAGGAGTGTTCCATGCTAATTGGTTAAAAATGTATTAGTTAATAGAATCGATGGATAGCAGCAATCTCAACCCTCCATTCCTCTCACTATGGATCAAAACAGTCTTCCTCATGCAGAGGTCCAACCCCATGGCAAATGACTTTCCTGCTAAGTGGCTTTGGACTACTAGTAGTTGGAGCCAGTGGCATAAGACCATGTAACCTAGCCTTTGGAGCAGACCAATTCAACTCCAACACTTCTATTTTGTGATTTGTGTGTCTGTGCATGAAAGTGTATGGGTTTCGTATTTTGTTTTTCTCAAATTCATAACTACAGTTTTATTAATTCGTGATTTTCAAATCAAATGTTAGATGATTAGCAATATGTATGACGGAATAATGAAATATGCATGAGGGATAAACTAAAGGTAATCCAGTTGATGCCATGATACAGTTAGGCTAAATTGAGTTTTGGATTCTTAGTGGTGAGAATTCAGTTGTCTTCTAACGCTCTGAAAATAGTTTCATTGTCATCATGTTAAGTAAGGTGAGTTTGGTTATATGCATGAGCACCACCTACATCTACTTTAATCATTTTTGTTCATGATTTTAGGAATAGGTAGGCATGTAAGAAAGTAGAGTTTTTGCATTTGAAAGTGTGCAGAAAAATTGTATTAATTGCTAGAAAGTTAGAATTATTAAATTTATAATTGTTATAATTTGTAGAGTATAATATATCAGAATTATTAATTTTATAATTGTTATAATTTGAAATGTCAATTTTATTAAATAAGTGCTAATGGCTAATTTTTTTTTTTTTTTTTTTTTTTTTTTAACAGATTGCTTTTGCATGGACTATTGTGAATATTTACTTTTTTGTATGAAGAGCATTTGTTTTGTATATGGACAACATTTATTTTTGTACTCCTCTATTTTGGAAATCCAGTGCTTTTGTATGTAATATTTAATTTAGATGGATTATAGTTGGTTGGTATCGATTTATATAATATTTGGAATATGATGTTACAAGTTAAAGTTTTTGGATAGTTGATAATGAAGTGGGTATTATTGATAATGGATTTAGATTATAATTGATAGATGTATTATTCTGTACATATACTACAGGTTACATGTTGCATTGATAATAGAATGTATATAATTTAGAAATTAATGAAAAATATTCAATTTGTGCATTTTAAAAAAATTAATAAATAGAGCTTTTGGTGACTAAACATTTAGTAGCCAAAAAATAAAAAGGGAACTTGTTGGCGACTAAACAGTTAGCAGCCAAAAAAAAATGAAAGTTTTTGGTGACTAAAAAATTAGTATCTAAAATGGAGCACTGCAGACACGCCATTTTTGACTGCCCATAAGACTTGGGCGCCTTAAGTTGAACATTCGATGATGAAAAGTTATGCTGTATAATTGTTCAAGTTTTTCAGCAAAAGACTTCAATTTTGGAGTTTCTAAATCCTAACCTTATGTCCCATTTTTTACCAAAACTATTTCAGACTTTAAAATCCTCTTTTTCAAAATATTTTTTCAAATGCTTTTACGATATTTCAAGGCTCGCATTTCGTTTAAAATATTGCACTTTTTCATAAACCGAGTAAAGGCAAAGTGGACATAAATGGAAGGGAGGTGAACTCTTTGAAAAATATTTAAAAACTTCTTATTTATAGGTTTGGAGTTGAAGGAAATAGGAGGGGAGGGAAGAAAACTAGTTTAGGAAAGGTTGGGCATCAAACCGTTAAGAAAGAAATGAGCAGCCTTCACTAAATTAGATATATCTCTTTGTATACTTAGAATTTAGATGTGTGGTCACCACTATTGGAAAGTAGACTTCCAGGGCTTCAATTTAGACTCTAGAATCACCTACAACCAAGTCTAGATGAGGGAGATATGACGATTTGAAATCAGGCTTGAAAACAGATTTTTTTGCAAGTAGCTAGACGGCCACTTAAGTAGCAGGCCGGCCACTAAAGCCGGCCGGCTAGTTGATGAAAAATTTGGCCATTTAGAGTGGATTGGCCGGCCAGGTGTCTCCATAGGCCAATTTTAATGGTCGGCCGTCTCCTACATGGCCGGCCGGCCAGGTGTTCCGGTAAAACAGATATTTGTTGCCAACTGTCCCTCCATGTGCATGCACTACACCAGCTGGTTCAATAGAGATATTTCCGACTGAGGCATCTATTTTTCTATATATAGATGACCACCCCTCTTGAAATTAAGTTAGAAAAAATTCCTAAAGGACCAAAACTTATAACACACACACACACACACTCACTCTCTCTCTCTCTCTCTCTCTACACTTCTTAAACCAAAAATTTAGCTCTTCTTGCTGAGGTTCTTGAGCTCAAATCTCAGCCCTTGAGAGTGAGAACTTGTTGGTTTGTCAACAAAGGAGTTACCTCTCTTCAAAAGGTATAATTTTGAGCATCTCTACACTACTTCTTTTCTCTCTTTTCTTGTTGTTTTTGTATTGTTTTTACATTTTTTTTATGGGTTGAAACTTGTGGCTTAAAGCTATCAAAGGTGGAGGGGTTAACCACCCTCATTTAAACCTTGTTTTCTAAGCTTTCGCACTTATGTTTCCTATTTCTTTCTCAACTTTTTTCCAACTTTTTACCACAATTTTTTAGAGTTTTTCAGAGGCTAAAAATGTGGTTTTGAGGTCCAAAAAGTGGAGCGGTTAGCCACCCCTCTTTAGGTTTGCTTACTAGCTTTAATTCTCTCTCATTTTGGCTTACATTTTTTAGCTTGTTTCAAAGTATTCCCAGCACTGTTTTGTTATTTTTAGGGCTGTTTTAGGGTGTTGACTTCGTTTATGCTTTGAATATTAGGCTTGTGTTGTTGTAAGTCCTCATAGATTTAGTGGTTTAGACCATAGACACCAACCTATTTGAATTGATAGCTTTTATTTCTTAGTTTTCATACTTGTAGTCACACTTGCAATAATCATATCTGAAACCTCCCTCATTTCTTGGTTTTCTTTCTATTTTTGTTAAGAGTTGTTTCAAACAATTGAGGTTGTTTAAGGCATGCGAAAGAGACCTTCCATGCTCAATGGTTTAATCTCTTCGAAAGTTTATTACCAGGGCATTACATCTCTCTCATGCCAAGAACAACTTCTTGTTTAACATTTGTCTTCATTAGTGGACTTAACTATCACTCTTTGGACTAAAATGATTAAAGAATGGAAAGGTAATTAAAAGAGGCCAATAAAATTGGACTAAAGTGGTAACAAGAGTAATAAAATCAAGTCGGGTTCAATCGGACATTAATTGAACCTATTGAGTCTTGAGTCATTTCATACTCTCTAATGATGATAATGGCTCAAGAATCAATGTTTACCACCTCCCTTAAGGTAACTCCATGATAGAGGGTAGGTTTTATTGGTTTTTACTTTTCATTTATTGAGACTTTGTCCCATTGATTCATAGATCATCACTCAATGAGTTTGTGTCAATTGATAGTTTGCGAATCGAGTCTACTCCTCCCTTGATCTATTTCATAATAGAGAGTGGCAGAGAGGATAAACATCCTCTGGAAATACTCTGTTTTTGCTCTATTTCCATTTTGTTGTAACAGGGCAGTACCAAAAATTAGTGGCCGGCCAGTAACCCTACCATCCCACCGACCACTTTCCTTGGCCAGCCGGCCACTTTTTGTTGAGCAAACAGTGGCATTTTTCTTGCAAAACAGAGTAAAGGTTGGGGTGAAACCAGTTTAATTTTCTGACTGCAAAACAGAACAAATCAGGCAGCAGGACAGAGGCATTTCCAGGAGGATGTTCTTTGTTACACGCGTGTTTCATCGACTCTCATTTTAAATTAATTAGCTTAATTACTCTTAGATTAATTAGTGTGTTGTAATTAATTAGTTAGTTCAATTCTAATTTGTAATAATTGGCTAGTGTAGTTAATTCATTTATTTAGGCAGTGTAATATTAGTTAATTTGGTAATTAGCTAGTTTAATTCGAATATTTATTCAGACCATCCTGCGTGAGGGCAAGTTGTAATATTGTGTACGTCTTCCAACCCCCATTATTTCTCCCTTTTATTTATCCGTTTATAATGGTAGCATCATTTCTTACATTTTTCATATCATTACCATGCTTAAAATATCCATTTTTGCATGCATGAGGTTCGGTTAATCATTCTAACAACATTGTCGTCTACTACTTCCGTAAATACATGCGCTACAACATACTATCAGATTGAATCACATGACATATTAAAACCCAAATCTATTAAGTGCATTTTTGTATGTATTGCATTAGGCACTTGCATATTAGAGCATGCATTTTTCGAACAATTTCATTTTTTTTTACTTGTCTTAGAGTACTAGGTGAGTATTTATTGCTTTAGCATATTGCATACGTGTGATTGTTGCCATGACAAGCATGATTACCATGAGGCTAAGTGCTTAACTGATATATCTCTTGAATGTCTGTGGATAAAGACTAATTGCTCAAATTGGGATAATTTGATTAATGAGATCACTTTTTCAAGTGGTAAATATTCAAATTACTTTTTTAAATAAACATAAAATCAAAAGTTCCAACTTTTACAAATTAGTCTATACTTTTGTGCATCACATAGTAAGAATAGCCTAATAATTGGAACAAGAGCATATAATGTAAATAAGAATCAAATCATGATTAGTAGAGGCCGATCTTTAATCAAGTGAGTGGGGTGCTCAATTCATGACCTTCCCCTCTCATACTTAAGTTCCCGAGCCAAACACTTTGGTGATGACGGATAAGTAGCATTTGCCACAAGTTACGAGTTTTCTAAATTTTCTAAAAATATTTAGGTAGGGACTCTAAAATCTGGCAATGCAGTCCATTTTTGATTCAAAATTGATTTTTCAAAAGATTTGTCGGATTTGGACTCATTTGTGTTTATCTATTTTACATTGCACTTGTGAAATCAGATTTAGGACCACAGGAGTCTGAACTATAGAACTAATCATATCCGAAAGGAGCACAAAAAGCAACCTACAAGCACCATGATTTTAGCGACTAAAAAATTGGTAGCCATAAAGGAGTGCCACGTTTTTAGCGACTAGAAAATTGGTAGCTAAAAAACTAAAGATGAAAAATATTTTCTTTTTGGCAACTAAATATTTTCTTTTGGGTGACAAATTTTTAGTCGCCAATTGGCGACTTTCGGCGACTACAAAAAAATTAGTCACCAATTCTTTTGTCGACAATTTGTCAACGACCAAACGGGCGACAAAAATTTTAGTCGGCAAAAATCTTTGGTGACTAAGAAATGACTTTTGGTGACTAAAAATTTAGTCGCCAAAAGTATAATTTGTTGTAGTGGTGGGTCTAATGATTTTTGGTGGAAGAAGTTGTATGTTCATCTTTTATAGACAGTTAGAATTTTTCCACAAGAGAGAAAGAGAGAGAGAGAGAATATAAAGATAGTAAAAAAAATATGAAAAATGTGTATATTATATGTATTTTATTAGGGAAATTTTATAATATACACACCATTTTGGAGTGTGTATCATATGCCCAAGCTATGAAGTTTGTAATTTTTGGTTATGACCTCTTTTGGTGTTAGTGATGATTTGGTTATAACTCATTGTAGTGTTGGTTACCTATTATAATTATTATTTTGATTATGATCGAAAATGTCTTTAGTTATATCTTATGTTGTGTTTGGTTATTGTAGACACCCCATTTTTGACCGTTCTCAAGACTTGGACGTCACCATTTGAATACTCGGTGATGATCCATGTTTGTGTTCGTTTGGAGTTCTCGGAGTTCTCGGCTACGCGCCTTGTCTCAGGATCTCCGAACTCGACTGTTTTGTGTCTGGTTTTGCACCAAACACTTGTGTTTTGCCTTGGAAGGGCAGGGAATGCCTTTTGAGGCATCCCCACACACCACCGGCACTAGCTAGAGGCTACCAGCTGGTTTTTCTTGCCACCGGCAATATATATTGCCGGTCGGCACTCTTTGTTGCCGGTCGGCACTCTTTTTTGTCAAAATAACATTTTTGGCCAGCCGACTACTATTCATCTGCTTTTTCAGATATTTTAGGACAGCTGTTTGGCATTTGGTTCCCCTCCATACACGTGTATGGAGGGATGCTCTTCTTGTTAGCTTTCTTGACAAGCTTTACAAGATTGGTTGACTATAAGAGGAGCCCTCCTCTCTTGGCATTAGGGTTAGACATTTAGAGAGGAAAACATTGCTAGAAGCTCTGGTTTTAGGGTTAGAACTCATATACATTCTATCTCTATCTATTTCTCTTTTGAGTGTTCTAGGTGCATTTGTTCATAGTATTGCATACAAACACCTACCATTACACCTTTCCTTGGCTATTGAGGTTCTAAGGGACTATTTTCAGAGTTTTGGGGCTGGTTTAAGCTCAAGGAGGCAGCTGGTCCTCCCTTTGTGAAGGTGGTCTTCAAGGGTGAGAAACTTCTCTTTTATTCCCCATTTTTGCATCCTATTTCTACCTATCTTAAAGCTGTTTTTGTGTTTAGTGTATAACATAAAAAAGTTCTGTTTTTAGGCTCTTTTAATAGTTTATTAGAGTGTTTTGTGCTTTGGGGAGGTTTGACCCCTCTTAGGCCTTGTAAGGCCCTTGTTTTGTGCCATTTTGTGCAAGTTTCGAGACTTTGGTGTTTGGGCCTCTTCACCATTGAAATCTTGAGGGATTTCAGTGGTGGAGATGGTGCCTTGAAATCTTCAAAAGGGGAGGGCCACCCCCCTCTCCTTGTTGTCCTTGAAAAGGACCATTTTTGGTCTCTTAAGGAAGTCTTTGTTCAAGTGTGTGTTGAGCATGCCATGGCTGTATTTTATGCTTATATTGCCATGCTATAACTTTGTATTAAGTTGGTTTTGGTACTCCATGCATGTTTAGTATAGTTGCCATGTAATGCCTCCTTGATCCCTTAACATGCCTTAGGTTGTTAACCTTTATTCGAGCATGTTTTAGGCTTAGCCTTGTGAATATTTTGTGCTTATTTTGCCATGCTTTAGGTCTTTCCATAGTTGTTTGGATCAATTTTGGCATGCTTAGTATAGCTTCTTTGCATTCGTGGCTTGTCGGGCTTGTATGCCTCAAGTATGTGAATGTGTAGCATGTGTTGATTGCATCATTTTGGTGGTTTGGGACCATCCAACATGTAATATCAGTCCCTTTGGCATGCTCATATGCTTGCCTTAGTTGCTTCTTTGTTGCTTTGAGAGCATGTGTTGTATGCCCTATGTTTTGACCATTGTGCATGCCTTTGAATTTGAGCCACTTAGATGCCATCTAAGTAGTCCTTTGGCCTTGTTTTAATATGCTAAAAGTCTGTTTTTTTAGTTGTTTAATGCATGCCATGTTTGTTGTGCTAAATGTGCTTCAAAGCTTCATTACCTTGCTTCAAGTATTTGGGCCATTTGCATGCTAATGTTAGCTTCATTTGAGTTGGTTTGGCACCACATTCTAGTATGATTTTCAGAGTTAATGTTGCATGCTAATTGTTCATATTTGTGCCCTTTTAAATGTGTTTAAAATTTGCCCCATTATGCTTTAAGTATTGGACCATGAGCGCTTGCATGTGTGTGTGCATTTTGGCCTTCACTTCCTTGCTTTTGGCCACTGTTTTAGGCCTATTTAGAGTTTCTTAATTCATGTTTAAGTCCCTCTTTTATTTGGTTTGCATGCTTGCCTTGCATGCTTGCTTGTATGCTTGTATAAGTGCCTTGCATTGTCCATATTGCATGTTAGCCAACATGTCTAGGATTGCCTTGCATGAACATGCATGCTTAGCTTCTTGAAGTGAGTGTGATAGAGGTCAAGTCCCCTTTATTGGGTCATTTGCATTACATTTCATTTGAAATTAAAGTTTCACACTTGATTCTTTGGGCCATCATGCATGGGAATGCACGATTGGTGGTCCAAGAATTAAGGACCACGTCCCTTTGAATCATAAACATGATAAGGGACTTGTTTGGTGCATAAATATCTTGAATTGCATTGCCATGCAAGCCCCTGCCCTCTGCTGTTGTGAGTTGCAGGTTCTGCAGGAACTTATTGCCGACTGGTAGTATTTAGTGCCAACCGGCAGTCAATCGATGGCTGGTGAATCTATTTTGTGCCGATGGCCACAATTCACTACCGGTGATCATTCTACTTAGCCGGTGGGATCCCCCAGTATCCTGATAGGCATTTCTGAGACTTTGGCAGTTTTCAGAGGAACAAAATAGGGAAAACAGAGGCAGACTAGGCATGGTAGTGCAATTCCGAGCGGAATTCGAGCGCGCGTGCATTGAGCCCTCGCCCCGAGGCGGTTTACTGTTTTTCTTAGCGTGGTTAATTTGTTAATTAATCAGGCAATTTGTAATATTTAATTAGCTTGTGTAATTAATTAATTTGTATTATTCTTTTGGTCTCTCCGTGTGAGGGCAAATCTGTAATAAGCGTGTATGAGTGGTGTGCATGTCTTCCAACCCCCCCACTTCTTTCTTTCCTTTTATTTACCCGCTTACGATGGTAGATTAGGGCACGTTTATTTTAGCATACCTTATGCTATGCATGCGTGCATACACACATTTGTCTTACATGCACCGGGTTCGGTACATCACACAAACTGCATTGTATTTTCAAATCTAACTTGAATACGTGCACCGAATGATTGCATTTCACATGCCATTTTAGGGTTAGCCGAGCCTGTCTAGATTACACCATTGCATGCGATGCATTAGTCACTCTAACATGAACTAGGACATGCATGTTTGCTAACTAGTTTATTGTTTTGGCACGGAGTACAATGTAAGTATTTATGCTTTAGCATATCGCATGCGTGTGAATGTTAACATGACAGTATGATTACCATGTGGCTAAATGCTTATATGAGATAAACTATTTGAATGCTTGTGGGTGGAGGTTGGATTGCTTGAGTTGGAAAAACTCGTTGAAATCCGTGTTTTAGCCTACTTGCGAGTAGCAAATTTCGAAGCCTTTTCAAAACAAACGGATATGCAATGTTTGTTTCCAAATTAGGCAATCTAGTCTATACTTGTTTGCTACGCGCATAACATAGTAATTCTAGGCTAATAACCGGAATAAGAACGCGTAATGTTTTCAAAATCGGATATCACGGTTAGTAGAGGCCGGTCTTCAGACCGGGCGAAAGGGGGTGCTCATAGCTGACCTTCCCCGATCGTACCCAAGCTCCCGAGCCAAGACAACTTTGGTGATGACGGACACGTGGCCTTCGGCAAAGCAGTCAGGGTTTCCTAAATTTCCCATTTCAAAAAAAATATTTAGGTGGCGACTCTATATCTGGTAAAGCAGTCCATGTTTGGCACTTCTTTTCAAAAAATCTGTTTTTCTCAAAATGATTTGCCAGAGTTGGACTCTTTGGTTCAGATTTAGAACCGTGACAATTTGAGTCCGAACTGTAGTAAGCCCGATATGAACGGAACGGGGGGAGTCATCCTCCCGGGATGCGTTCGGGGACGTCTACAGTTATGATTAATTATTTTTCAGTTATGACATTAGTGATAAGCACCAGAAGTATCATAATTTGCATAAGTATTACCCATTTTATTATGTATTTTTTTAATAAATATTATAAATTTTTGTAGCAAATATTGTTTGTTATAACAATTGCGATGCGGTTATGTGCTTTTATGGTAGTATTTTTTATTTATTTTTTAATCAAAATGTTACTCAATCACAATAGATTATATCATATTCCAAATTACTGAGTAATATTTCGATAAATTAATAATAAAAAAAGGTATAACAGTATTATAAAATACATTAAAAAAAATAACACATTAATTTCACTTTGGAAATTGAGTTACAGGTAGGGAGCAATGGTCAAGTTAGCTGCAAATTGGGAGGGAGAATAGTTAATGGTTGGTGAAGGAAAAATGATAAGAAAAAGGGCAAATAGAGGGTATTTTTGGCATTTCATTTCAAAAGTTAACGGTGTCTAGGGAAAAGTTACAAAAGAGGGTATTTGTATATTGTTAGATAAAGTAAAGGAGGTCAATATAATTGTTCAAATCTTAGGGAAGGTCCCTGTTGTGGAGGCCGAATAAAATTAATTACGAAAGAGCAAGAAATTTGATCGACGTCAAGCCAAGGACAATTCGGCCCTGACCAGGGGCTCATGAAGCTGAATATACGAATCGGCCATATAAGGAGTCAAGTAGGAACCAACACACAACTGGAAGGCCGAGTAAGCAACCATGTGCGAGATTAAGAGTGGGCCCGACCCTTGGGCCCAGATGTAGTATAAAAAGAGGAACGTCAATCAAAAAGATGTATGTGAGAATAAACAAAATAACTTGACATAAAAGTAAACTTGAGAGAATACTAACTTGTTCGTCAGAGTGCTAGTTCCGGCACCCCTGACCGGAGTGTTCATCCCTTTTTTAGGTAACAATCAAAGGATCAAGGACGTCTGACTGGATCTTTGAGTATTTCCAAACCACTTCACCACAATTGGCGCTGTTTGTGGGAATACTCAAGTGCATCCATGGCAGGTGTAACAGATGATCCTTTGGTAGCTGTTGATGATGTTACGCCAAGAAACGACAACACTCCAAGAAACATGCTTGGACCGGAGAATATCACCGCGCGACAAGCCCTGAACTTCGACTCAGTAGCTCAGACCTCACCCTCAATTTCTATGCAAAAGACTATACAGACAATCATGGATCAAGCAAAGCGAAATGAACAATGTCTAGAAGATATGATGGCTGAGAACAAGTGCTTGCGCCAGGAATTGGCCCTAGAGCTAGCCAAATCCTAACAGGCCGCATGCCGTGACCAAGGTTGATCCTCAGGAAAGAAGGATGATCGATGACATCGACTTCGGAAATATGATAACAGCAGTGATTTTGACTCACCATCCCAGGAACCCAGGAAGAAGGCACGAGTTGATGTATCCAGCTCATCCGAAGGAAATCCGTACGTATGGCACAGGCGAGGTAAATGAAGTGAAGATTTGGATGAAGAAAACAGGCATGACCCTTTCGTACGACACATCATAAGGGTTGTGTTGCCTAAAATGTTCAAAGCACTGACGTTCACCTGATATGATGGAAAATCAAATCCCATTTACCATATTCGTCATTATAAACAAGCGATGATGTTGCATGCTGATGATGAAGCCCTCATGTGTCGAATGTTTCCAAGTAGCCTGGGACTGTTGGCTGTTAGATGGTACTATAAATTAGAGCTGGTGTTAATAAAAAGCTTTCATCAACTCCGAAAATCCTTCAGGGCAAGATTCATCACCAACGAAGTTCAGCCAAAGTAAGCCGACTCTCTCTGGGTAATGCAAATTAATCTAGAAGAGACCCTCCGTGAATATTCGGCTTGCTATTGGGAATGTTTCAACTTGGTGGATGATGTTTGCAATGATTCCATGGCCATTACCGCCTTTAAAATAAGATTACATCCTGATAGTCTTCTCCGCAGTTCGTTGATCAGACGACCTCCCAAAACAGTTTGGACGCTAATGAAGAAAGTTGAAGAATATTGCAAGGTGGAAGACGATGCCCTACGGGTCAGGGCTGGATAGAAAGTTGTAAAGTCGGCTCCATTTGGTCTCGTTCAACAGATAAGCGCCATGCCATCAAGGAGCCCCGAACCTCAAACTCGGGCTAAACGAGACAAAAGGCGATGATTCTCGCCGTTCAAGCGATCTGTGTTCGCATCGATCAAATGAACAATATCAAGTGGATAACAGGTGCACAAGACGTTCAAACAAGAAGTATACGAAATTGGTAAAGCCGATCAGTAAGATCTTGTCTAAAATCCAACATCTTTCGTTCTTTAAATAGCCGTCCAAAATGATGGGGCCTCCTAATACAAGGAGAAGGGATAAGTGGTGTGAATATCACAAGGACCATAGCCACGATACTGACAGTTGTTACACATTGAACGACCATTTGGAGGAATTGGTACAAGATGGCTGGCTGGCGTAATACATCCGAAAGAACAATCCATCGAACACGGTAGCCTTACGGCCAAATTCACCTCCACTTGGTGTAATTCACATGATATACAGCCTACTGTCGTCAGCCGAGGTACATACAATTCAGTTGCAACCTAGCCTATCCAAGCCAATCACACTAGCCAAACGACCCCATGAAACTGGAAGGATTAGCTTCGATGACACCGACTTAGATGGAGTAACTTTTTCCCATGCCGATCCCCTCGTCGTCGAGCTATGCGTGAACAGATTCACAGTTGAGCGCGTTCTTATCGATCAAGGAATCACCTCGGAAATAATGTATTACAAGATGTTTGCTAAACACGGCTTCACTGATTCAGATTTGTTGCCGGCCGATTACCCATTGTTCGGCTTCAACGCCAACCTTGAGTATTTCTTGGGTAAGATCACACTACCAGTACGGGCGGGTACTAGATCAGTAGACGTAGAATTTCTGGTCATCAAACTCCCGTCACCGTACAATCTCATCATGGGAAGAACTTGGTTACATACCATGCAGGTTGTGCCGAGCACCTACCATCAACTACTCCGCTTTCGAACTGAGTATAGCATCGAGCAAATTCAGGGTTCTCAAAAATTGGCACAAGCATGCTATCTTATTGCTACTACAAAAAGGCTAAAGGAACTAGAAATAAACTCGATTGAAGTATCGGATCGAGAAAGCCTCGAGGAAATTGGAAAAATCCCCAGCGAAAAGGCAACTGAAGATCTTGATCGAATCAAAATCAATGGGAGTCCTGACAAATTCTTCATGATCGGTACCTCCTTGAGTGAAGTTGATAGACGCAAGCTGGTATCCTTCTTACTCAGCAACCTTAACATATTTGCGCGGACACCGTACGAGATGCCAGGGGTGGATCCAGTCATGGCCCAGCATCGTTTAAACGTTGATCCAAAAGTCAAACCAATCATTCAGAAAAGTCGGTGGTCAGCCGCGGAGCATGCATCAGCCGTTGTTGATGAAGTTGACAGATTACTTATGCCGGGGCAATTCGTGAAGTCACTTATCCCACATGGCTGTCCAATACTGTGGTTGTAAAGAAGAAAAATGGATCTTAGCGCTTTTACATTGATTTCCCGGATTTGAACAAGGCCTGTCCAAAGGATTGTTTTCCTCTCCCTAGAATTGACCAACTTGTGGACGCAACGGCGCATCATCAGCGCATGAGCTTCTTGGATGCCTACAAGGGTTATCACCAAATTGCCATACATCCGGAGGATCAAGAAAAGACCGCATTCCTCACCCCAAGGGGAACCTATTGCTACAAGGTCATGCCCTTTGAACTGAAGAATGCGGGGGCAACTTACCAGAGACTGGTTACCATTATCTTCAAGAGCAACTCGACCACACCATGGAAGTATACATTGATGACATGGTAATGAAGTCCAAGGAAAAGCATGCCCATCTAGCTGATTTATCAGAGACCTTTGGCATTCTCCAAAAGTACAAGATGAAACTGAACACCTCAAAATGAGCATTCGGCATCGGATCCGACAAATTTCTCGGCTATATTGTCAACTATCACGGAATAAAGGCCAACCCAAGGCAGATCACAGTAATTCTAGAACTCAGCTCCCCTCGGTCGGTCAAAGAAGTTCAAAAGTTGATGGGGATGGCCGCCGCCCTGAATAGGTTTATCAGCCATTCCTCAGATTGCTACCGACAATTTTTTATACACTTCGGCAGGGCAAAGCATTTGAATGGACTCCCGAGTGCTAGGTCGCACTAGACAGCTTGAAAACTTATCTCCAATCAACACCACTCTTTGTAACTCTATCGGTAGGTGATCCGCTCATCTTATATCTAGCAGTATTGGACCGGGTGGTCAGCGCCGTACTACTAAAAGAAGAACTCGGGGAACAGCGACCAATTTATTATGTAAGCAAGGCCATGGTCGACACCAAAATGCGATATCTACCACTAGAAAAGCTCATCCTTGCTCTCGTGGTGGCTGTAAGGAAATTGATGCACTATTTTCAAGCTCACACCATAGGGGTATTAATGGACTATCTCCTCCGATCAGCGCTCTGCAGCGTGAAAGCATCAAGGCGGGTCTCCAAGTGGGCTTTGGAACTTAGCCAATATGATATCTAGTTTTTGCCTAGAATTGCCGTCAAAGGGCAAGTGCACGCCGACTTTGTAGCCGAGTTCACGGGATGCCATGCCGACCTTAAGTCCGATTACATGCAACCTAAATCCGACTGGCAAATATATGTTGGAGACATTTGGCAACTGTACTGTGACAGATCATCCAACCAACGTGGTAGTAGGGCAGGCGTAGTAATCATGACCCCCGAAGGGGCAATAATCGAGCAAACGGTCAAACTGGACTTTGATGCATCAAATAATGAGGTCGAATATGAAGCATTGCTAACCGGCCTTCGTAACGCACTTCACCTTGGTGCACGGCGATTTCTTGTTTTCTGTGATTTGAAATTAGTTATCAATCAGCTAAAAGGGGAGTATACAACTAAAAATGACCGCATGGTAGCCTATATGAAAATGGTGAATTCCTTGCTCATGAAATTTGTAACAACCCTCGTACTGATTACTGCTAAACTGAACTGATAATGACTGATAAGTGAACTGGATAAACTACTGAATAGACTGAATGAAACTGAAACTGAAACTGAATGAGTTTGTCTATTGGATTGCGTGTTGCATCTGTTTGAGTGTATGATTATCTGTTTGCATTTTATGTTTAAACTGCTAATTGAAGGCCTTATCGGCGGCCGATTTAGAAACCGTTTGATGTTTTGTAATCAGCATAATATTTGTGATTTAATGATATTTTTATCTGAAAATTGATTAGGAATGATTAAATTAGATTGAATCGAGTTAATTGCAAACTTAGATATATTTACCGAATTGCCATGAAGTGGAGCTTTGTTTATTCAATGATATTGAGCTTTATACACTTAGAGACAAACTCTTCCTCAGCCATTTTTGCTTGCTTCCACCGAAATTAGAGAGAGAGAGTAGGAGATTGGAGAAATTCATCTTGCATGCTAGGAAATTGAGAAGAATTGAAGTGTAATTGGCATAATCTAGCTTCCACACCTTGAATTAACACTCTAGGTAAGAAATTCATGGTCTCCTCCTTGTCTATAAACTTCATTATGCATGGTTCATGCTAAATTGTAGAACCAAGCCATGTTTTAGTGCAAATATGTGGAATTGAAGCTCAAATGTTACATGCATGTATATATTGATGAGTTTGAGTTGAATTCTTGGAGAATTGTCGCATGCATGTCCATGTTGTTATCATAGTCCATGTTTTCAACTTGCTTTT
Organism: Camellia lanceoleosa; assembly: GCA_025200525.1. Lineage (NCBI taxonomy): Eukaryota > Viridiplantae > Streptophyta > Magnoliopsida > Ericales > Theaceae > Camellia > Camellia lanceoleosa. The sequence continues at coordinate 26,779,541 of CM045766.1, read as the reverse complement.
CAAAGAATTGGAGCTCATTTGAGCATGATTGGAAGCTTAAAATTGGTTTAAAGATCATGCATGTCATGTTTTGAAAGTGTTCTTGAAAATGGTTTGAAATTGAGTTTAATTGAAACACCCTTGGGCCTTGATTTCTTAAATTGAGTTTTAGAACTTGTTATTCTATGTGTTTGAAAGAGTTTTCCAGGAAATGGGCCCAAGAGGATCGAATTTGGAGCATCAAAACTTGGTTTGAAACTCAGAGGTCGAATCTGGATTTTCCAGATTTTGGACGTCCGTTTCGGCGAGAATGCATGCTCGAAAGATTTTCTTGCATTGTTTCTGATCGCTCGGCGGATTTTAACGCCGGCGGAAAATCGCGATCCAAAGATTTTTGCACCTTTCATCAGTCCGCTCGAGCGGCGGAATGTACGCTCGAGCGTGGGCCTTTGTGTGCTTGTCCGCTCGAGCGGGGAAACCTGCGCTCGAGCGGAGGCCCTGTTCACTGAAAATTCTGAAATTGTTTTCTAAGTGCATTTTTGCATCCTCATCGCATCCTAGGCATTCTTAGGCCTAGTTTAGAGCATCTTAATGAGGATGTAGACATAGAACCACACCGAGGAATTTAGGGATTTAATTATCATCCTTTCCAACTGTAAACTTAGTGTGTGTTCTATTTAATTGACTGTTTAGGGTTGACTCTCGGGGACGCGCTCTAGCTACTGATAGCCCAATCACTGTGAGTAACAGATTGTGTAAAGATATGTTCAAATGGTTATATTTTGAATACTGAACTGAACTGTTTATTGAACTGATATTACTTATTGAATGAATGTATGTCCTGCATTTCGAACTGTATTGTGGCATCCTTAGCACCTACTGTTATTGACTGTTACAGAGCTCTGTCGGTTTCCTTGTGGAACCATACTGATTGATGGCCATCATTATTGTTGGGTCTGTAGGCGGTCCTTTTGGACCCTCTGTTTATAGGCTAATGGATGTACCACATATGGTGATTGATCGAAATCTTGATTGGTGAAATCTTGAAGATTGAAATCTTGTATAATGAATTGATTTCATTCTCGTAGGACATTCATTCATAACCTCTTTACCGTATGTTATTCACGGGCTTTAGCTCCTGCTTATATATATATATGTAGGTGCTCAGCCACCAGACCGGAGCTAGGAGCGTGGGATTGGTCCCCAGTTTTGTCAGCCAGCCTTCGTGCCTCACTGTGAGGTTCCGAGACGCCATGCCATGGCTTGGGGTGTTTTTGCGTCCCCACTAGTCTCCTACTTTTGTCTTGTTATGCGTTCTTGTATAGACTTTTCTCAGATCTTGTTATCGAGGATTGAGTCCGTCTTGAATGTCTGTAATGATTGTGTATACTGTACTGGTAGTGAATGCATAAAAGTATGAAAAATGTTTTTGGCATACAGATTAACACAGCTCTATGGACACTATTTTTTACTGTTTTGGCTTCCGCCAGTTCGAACTCAGATTTCTTGTATTCTTGATTGGCAGCCTTGGTAATCTCGGATTCTTGGCGATTCTGATTGCTAAACCCATAGGGCCGGGTTTGGGTCGTGACAAAATTTGACCACCACGAATTGAATCAAATAACCCCGGGATCAGAACACACATGTGGATGCCCTTGCTTACCTAGCCTCCGCCATTAACTCAAAAGTCAAACGAACAATCGAAGTAGGGTTCATCCCAAAGCCGAGCATCACCTCTTCTAAACTAGTTCAGGTTAACATCATTGAACCAGGACCTAGTTGGATGGACCCTATCACTACATTCCTTTCCTCAGAACAGCTCTTAATGGATAAGAAATAAGCCCACAAATTGCGAAATAAAGCCTTGCAATACTACCTAGATCCGCAGGAAAAGCTTTACAAAAAATCTTTCTCTGGGCCGTACTTATAATGTGTTCACCCAGATAAAGTTGAGGAACTCTTGGCCAAAATACATGAAAGTAGCTGTGGCGCCTACTCTGGAGGACGCTCATTAGCCCACCGAGCCGTAACACAAGGGTATTATTGGCTAACCATGCGAACAGATGCTGAGAACTATGTAAAGAAGTGCGAACAATGCCAAAAGTTTTCCCCTTTAACTCATTTGTCTGCCGAAGAACTAAACTCCATTACTAGTCCTTGGCCGTTCAATCAATGGGGACTTGATATTGTCGGACCATTACCACGGGCTCCAGGGAACAAGCGATTCCTAATCATTATGATAGATTATTTCACAAAGTGGGTCGAAGTAGAGGCACTAACACATATTCGAGATATTGATGCTAAATGTTTTGTATGGAAAAACATCATAACACGATTCGGCATACCGAGAGCATTTATCTCTGACAATGGCACCCAATTCGATTGTGGCGTCTATCGAGAATTATGCAACGCATATGGTATCCAGCCCTACTTTTCCTTGCCGACATACAGCTTCCAATAAAGTGATCTTGGATGACATCAAGAAACGGCTGGAAAAAGCCAAAGGCAAGTGGGTCGAAGAATTGCCAAGTGTGTTGTGGGCCCATCGTGCTACTCCAAGACAATCAACTAGGGAAACGTTGTTCGCTTTATGTTTTGGAACACAAGCAATTATCCCCCTTGAGATCGGCCTACCCACGTTGAAATCCAAGGTTTTTGACATAGGCCGTAATGACATGTTGTTGGCCCTAGATCTGACTCTGATTGAAGAATGTCGAGATCGTGCTCTTGCGTGCATGGCGCGGTATCAACAGCAGCTCGCCAAGTCATATAACCAGCGCGTACAGCTGTGATGTTATACACCTGGAGAACTAGTCCTCAAGAAAGTGCTTCCTGCTACTAAGAATTCGGCAGAAAGTAAATTAGGCCCCAACTGGAATAGCCCTTATCAGATTGATTCAATTACTAGAACAAGGGCGTACCGGCTTTCAGACATGGTTGGCAAAAGTTTACCATAACCCTGGAATTCCACACATTTGCGTAAATTTTATCATTAAGCTAACCTATACAGTGTGCTAGTTTGTTTCTAATTTTTGTTGATATGCTAACATGAAATGTCTACAAATTCCGCAATGCATTCCCTTTTTTATCATTATCTCATTAATATGGTAGAATAATGAAAAAGTCTCCGAATTCGGAGCGTCCTTCGTGAATATCACGTTTGGGCTGAATAAGCCTCCGAATTCAGAACGCCCTTCGTGAATGTCATGATTGGCCAACACAAAGACTCCGAATTTGGAGCACCTTCGTGGATATCACGTTTGGGCCGAATAAGTCTCTGAATTCGGAGTGCCCTTCGTAGATGTCATGATTAGCCAACACAAAGACTCCGAATTCGGAGCACCTTTCGTGGATGTCACGATTGACTAACACAAAGACTCATAATTCGGAGCGCCCTTCGTGGATATCACGTTTGGGCTGAATAATCCTCCGAATTCGGAGCACCCTTCGTGGATATCACAATTGGCCAACATAAAGACTCCAAATTCGGAGCGCCTTCGTGGATATCACGTTTGGGCCGAATAATCCTCTAAATTCGGAGCACCCTTCGTAGATATCACAATTGGCTAACACAAAGATTCCGAATTCGGAGCGCCCTTCGTGGATGTCACGATTGGCCAACACAAAGACTTTGAATTTCGGAGCGCCCATCGTGGATATCACAATTGGCCAACATAAAGACTTTGAATTCGGAGCACCTTCGTGGATATCACGTTTAGGCTGAATAATCCTCTAGATTCGGAGCGCCCTTCGTGGATGTCACGATTGGCCAACACAAAGATTCCGAATTCGGAGCGCCCTTCGTGGATATCACGATTGGATAACATAAACACTCCGAATTCAGAGCGCCTTCGTGTATATCACGTTTGGGCCGAATAATCCTCGGAATTTGGAGCGCCCTTTGTGGATATCACAATTGGCCAACATAAAGACTCCGAATTCAACGCGTTTTCGTGGATATCACGTTTGGGCAGAATAAGATTTCGAATTCGGAGCGCCCTTCATGGATGTCACGATTGGCAAACACAAAGACTCCGAATTCGAAGCGCCCTTCATGGATATCACGTTTGGGATGAATAGTCCTTTGAATTCGAAGCGCCCTTCGTAGATATCATGATTGGCCAACATAAAGACTCTGAATTTGGAGCGCCTTCGTGGATATCACGTTTGGGCTGAATAAGCCTTCGAATTTTGAGTGGCCTCACTATATGATCACAAATGGCTGAGCATTTGGCAATATAGCTGCATAGAACCTATAAATATGCAATTACCACACGAATTGATACAAATATTAAACAAAGCAGTGTAACAAATATTTATTTATTTCACCTAAGAGGTACAAATATATAGCATTGGACAAATTCAAAAGTACAAATAATATGTTTCTTAATATCTAAGTCTTTTTTGGCATGGCATCGTATTCGTCATCGGTTTTTTCGGCGTCGTAAGCTTCGAAGGAAAACTTGTAATTTTGAAATAGTGGTGATGCTGAATCGATGCCCGTGGCTCGTAAGGCCTTAACCCAACTATGCTTGAAGTCGTGGTTCTCGCATCGACAGACATCTTCTGCCAATTTTTCTTTAGTCTTTTCAATGCCAATTTTTCGGCCATCAAAAAAGCCTTCTTCATAGGCCTGAGTCCCTATAGCCTCTTTGGCAAACATGTTTGTCGTCTCTTTATCGACCATAGCATGATCTAGCAGGTGTTGGTTAACTCTGTCCGTGACAACTGGGTTTGCGGCACATGCCGACTGCGTCTCAGCCACCTTGGCCTTTCTTAGCTCATTCTCGGCTTTTTCCATACGGCACTCCAAATCTCAAATGCACCCATTCTTTTGCTCGAGCTCTCTTTTTGCCGCACGCAGGTACATGCCAATTTCATACGCCCTGTAAAGTTCTTAAATCGACCCATGTATACCTTCCCTGAAAATTTCGTAATCACCACGGTCGACAAGCAACTGCTACACCTCTGGCGGGAATATCTGCCGCGCGAATTTCATCGCCACATTGGGGTCACGGACTATTGAGTCCGCTTCGGTCATTGGTTTGTTCCCAATAAAGATCGAAAAGCTCAACGAGCACGGAGGTCTGCTCGGCTCACTTTGCGTAACGGTATGACCAGCGGTATGATCCTTCCTTAGGGGACTTCGCTACTTCGCCTCTTCTGGGGAACCTGCTCCGATGTCTGGGCAACCAACGTCTCTCTCTCCCCTCTACTGTCACGTTCCCTGTTCTTTGAGCTCCACCTCCAGCAGCGCAATGCATTTCAGCGTCTAGCTCAACCAAACTTCTTTCTTCTCCTTTACTATTGAAGAATAATCTCTGAGACATCTACGGCCCAACTCACGACCATCGTCGATACCCAAGTTTCTTCTAGTCCTCAAATTATCGACTGTCCTTTTCGTCATCTATGCCAGATCTGTTCCACAATGCTTAAGACCTCTTAAATACTAGACACCTCGTTTATTAATTACAAATGCAACATTTCAGATACATTCCATAGCTAATCCCGCATCTGTAGTAGGGTTTGAAACATGTCCAAATTGGCACAAGCCATATGTTTTATTTGGCTTTGGAACGACATGTCCAAATAGGGCAAGGGCAAATATACTATTCTACTCGGAATTTGATGTTATAGCGGAATTACAATACATTACCCCACTTGACCAAACGAGTTTAGCATTGAGCTGTATATTTTATTCAACAGATAATGTTACACATTGCAAGCCGTATATTTTATTCGGCTCTAGAATGACGTCCAAATTGGCACAAGCCATATGTTATTCGGCTTGGGAACGACATGTCCAAATAGGGCAAGGGCAAATACACCATTTTACTCAACATTTGATGTTATAACCAAATTACAATACATTACCCCACTTGGCTAGATGTGACAACCCTCACCTCTAATTAGTGCTAATCTATGATTAAGCATAATAAGTAACTGATAAGAATGATATCCTGAATCGATTGTATGAGTGTATTGTTTCGAATGCATTTCTATCTGTTTGATTTCTGAATGAATCTATTCATGTTTTAATTTCGAACTGCAAATTGAAGGTCTTATTGGCGACCGAATCAAAAATTGATTAGTATTTTATGCTAATTAGAATTTATGTGATTTTATGGTAGGTTTAATTAGAATTCAATTTGGAGTAATTAAATTAGTATTATTGTTAAATTAATTGAACCAAGGTTTATTACCTTTTTGCCATTGAATGGATTGACTCAAAAACCCACCCTCATTATGTCTTATTCATATTTGATGCATCATTTTGCTCATCCTCTAGACCAAACCGAGTGAGAAAGGGAGAGTAAAAGAAATTGAGTTCATCAAGAAGGATTTTGCTTGAACTTACAGGAATTGAAGAGGTTTTGCAAATTTGAGCTTCCATTCCTAGAATTCAAGACCTAAGGTAGGAATTCATCTTCTTACTTGTGAACTTAAGTTGTTTCATGCCTAGTTCATGGAAATTTGGAGTTTAAAGTCAAGAATTAAATTGAAGAGTTGAATTGTGAGCTACTTCATGCATGCATGTACATGTTCTTGCATTTTGAGGGTGTTTTCATGAAAAATTCTTACATGCAAGTTCACATTTTGGTTGTAGTCCATGAATTCACCATGATTTTGAGTTCAAACTTGCATTTGGTTATGTTTTGGAGCGTTGGAGTTCTTGGAGACTCATGCATATTATGTTTTTACATGATTCATGAAAGTTCCTTTGAAATTCTGTGCAATGGTCTCACCTTTGGGCTTGATTTTACAAAATGGATCTTCAAAACATGTTATAATATGAGTTTTCAAGTGTTTTCCAGAAAATGAGCCCAAAAAGTTGAGTTTTGATGTGTTGAATGCTTGGTTTGAACTTGGGAGGCAAATCTGGAAATTCCAGATTTTGGCTTCCACGCTCGAGCAACCATCTTTTGTTTAGAGCTCCGCTCGAGCGAAAGAATGCTGGCTCGAGCGTAGATTGCAAGCTCTCAGATTCTTGGTACACACAGACGCACGCTTGAGTGAAGAAACCTACGCTCGAGTGAGGACTGTGTCTCATGCTCGAGCGAGCATCGAGCGAGCGTCGAGCGGAGATTTTCAACATCCAACACTTTTTGCATTTTTACAGACCGCTCGAGCGAGGAAGTCTACGCTGGAGCGACCCCTCTTTTTTGGCACGTTCATTCAAGCGTAGAAGGCCACGCTCGAGCGAGACCCCTGTTTCAGCAAAAATATGAAAAGTGTTTTAAAGTGCATCTTTGTATCCTCATTCCATCCTAGGCATTCCTAGGCCATGTTTAAGGCATCTTAATGAGGATAATGTTATGGAACCACACCAGTATAGTTAGGGGCTAAGTTATTAATCCCGAGTGTGTGTTCATTCTGCAACTGTAGGGTTGGCATCCGAGAACACTCGTTAGCTTTTCTATAGCCCAGTGCTTTGTGAGTAACAATGTTGTAAAGATATGTTCAATTATGATTATTTTCTTAATGATCAACTGTTCTGCTTACTGAAACGTTATTGTTTAATGAATGAATGTTTGTCTTATTTATAAACTGTATTCGTGGCATCCATAGCAATTTACTGTTACTGTACTGTTACTACTACTGTCACAGAGATCTCTATCGGTTCCCATGTTTGGAACCACTACTGTTTACTGTTATGATGGCCATCAACTGACTGTTCAGTCTGTTAAGACCTACTGTACCGTTTTGCTAATGGATGTACCACGTATGACTATTATGATTCTAAATGACTGATTTACTGATGCAATTGACTGTTTTAATTACTGAAAGGATATTCATTCTTAACCCCTTTACGCATATGTTATTCACTAGGCTTTAGCTCACTGTTTATATTTAAATGTAGGTGTCCAAGCACCAGATCGAAGGTAGGAGCGTCAAGTTAAGCTCTTGTTTTGTCAAGCCAACCACCGTGCCTCACCTTGAGGTTCTGAGTTCGTTCACGCCAAGGTTTTTTTGGGGTGTTTTAGATTCCCCCTTTTGCCTCTGTTCTGTAATAAATGGTTAAGTCTTGACCGTACAGTTATAGTTAAGGATTTGGTCCCTAGAATGGATGTTTGTGCATATGATGCATGTACATATGTTTTAGTTATCAATGTGGCATGTTTATAAAAAGTCTTTTGCATACAGATTATCACAGCTCATTGGACATCTTTTATTTACTGTTTTGGCTTTCGCCAGCCCCTTTACTCTGTATTACTATCTTTACTGTTACGCAGGGCTTCGGTAATCACGGATTACTGGCCAGTTGCGATGCTAAACCCATAGGGGCGGGTTTGGGTCGTGACACCAGACAAGTATAGCATTGAACCATATATTTTATTCAGCAGATTATGTTGTCACGCTGAAAGTCGTATGTTCTATTCGGCTCTAGAACGACTTATCTAACTGGGGCAACGGCAAATGTACGATTGTACTCGGCAGATTATGTTATAGCCAAATGTTGCATGGGTTAGCCATTAATTTAATACTGAATTGTGCTGTATTGTCTTGGACATTAATTTAAATTATTTACCACTGAATTGCGTTGCATTGTCCTACTTAGCTATTAATTAGCACATGCAAAAGAGAGAAAAAAGTGATTTTCATTAATAAATTGAGTACAAACAATTGTCATTTTACACATGAAAACTGCCCTATAAATGACTTCTAAACAAAATAAGCAAAAATCTACAAAAACTACATACCAAAAATACCAAACATAAAGCAAAATTACATTAACACTACTTATTCTTCAGGGTCAGACTCCAACGGCTCAACCTCTAGCTACTCGTATGGAATTGGCTGCTCCAATGTCACATTAGCAGTCGCAAGGGCTTTAAGCCAGCCGTGTTTGAAGCCCCGATTTTCAAACTTGGGTACTTCCTCCACATACTTTTCCAAGGCCGCGTTCTCTCCGACATCGAACGCCTTGGAAATCTCGGAGTCAGCGATCTCTTTCGTCTTCTTCGATTCTTCCAAATTAGCCTCTAAATTCGCAATCGCCTCCTTGGCCAACTTGAGCGCATCGTCACTCGTGTTTGCCCTCTCCTCAGCGGCCATCCTGAATAGATCGGAGCGTTTGGCTTTCTCTTCCTTAGCATTGGCCCTCGTTCGCTCTTCCTCTGCTTTCCTCACTTCAGATTCAGCTCTAAGAGACACCACTGCCAATTTGGCCAACGCCTCTTTAGCCTTGCCCTTTTCGATTTCGATCTTGGCTTTAAGTAAGTCAATTTGCTCGATGACGTCATAGTGACGGCAACCAATTTCTACAATTATGCCCGTCCCCTGAAACAAACATGGGTAAGTTAGTCGGCATAAAAAAATAGACGAAATATTTTAAGTGTAAATTACGTACCAATATTGTCGACTGAGTAGCTAATGCTATCGACACCACGTCTGGTTCTGCACGGAACGCAGCCTTGTCCATCAGCAAGGAAATCGACGAGACCACGCTTAGGGCTATGGTGGGGTCTTTCAAAACTGACGCATCAGCAAAAACCGATGCGTTCTTTATTCTAGGTTGGATAATAAATGGCATCGCCAAGTCTTGTAACTCTTCTATGCATGGCTGTTTATCGGTTAAGTCTTTAGAAGAGCCCGCCTCGATCTCGGTGGGTCGTTTCTCCCCCCTCTATTCAGCCACCACAATTTGCTCCGTTTCCTTAACAGGAGCAGATAGAGAAGTTTTAACCTCAATAGGAGCAGGTGGTAGGGGTTCAGATCTGGCTGCTTCGGCCCTCTTTTGGGCTGCCATCTTCTCGGTATTTTTTCTTCTGGCCATCTATGCGAGCGATTCCCCAGCCATGTTTTCAGGATCTATGCCGAGAAGATCTCCTAGGTCAATGAAAATATCGTCTTCTAACGATGTGTCAACTTAGCTTAAAGTCGATAAGAGGTTGAAGCTAGGGGTGCAACTTGGGCGGGCTCAACTCGAGCAACCCGAGCCCAGCCCGAGTTTTTTTAGGGCTTGAGCAACTATATCTTGTAATCTGGATGGGCCTGGGCAGATTTTTGATGCCCGAATTGTAATTAGAGCCGGGCTTGGGCAGAATCAATGGTCAACCCGAGCAACCCGAACCCGAATTGAATTTAATATATTATATAAATTATATAATATATATAAATTAAATAAAAGAGTTATTCTTAATTTTTATTTTTTATTTATTTTTTGGTTAGTCTTTGTATTTTTTTTTTCATAAGCTTGTTAATTCTTTATTTTACCTTTGTATTTTAAATATTGGATTTAGGGACTGGACACCATGGTAGGCGAGCATGGGACTCAATTGTCTGGTGGACAGAAGCAGAGACTTGCCATAGCCAGAGCAATACTAAAAGACCCATGAATTCTACTCCTAGATGAAATAACAAGTGCACTAGATGCAGAATCTGAGAAGATTGTTCCATAAGTCGCGGATCCTCTGGGGCAGGAAATAGCAGCCGCCACCTTTCAGTTTCATTTGGTCTACCTACAGGTTTCTGGACTTGTGAATTTCGGACAATTCGGGCAATTCGGGCTAACCCGAGTTCAAAATACAAAGCTTGGTCCGGGATTGGGCACTGCCAAATACAATGCGGGTTGGGCTTGGGCAAACCCCCAACCTGACCGAACCCGCTTGAGTTGCACCTCTAGTTGAAACTGACTTCCTCAAAAGCCAAATAAAGAGCCGCGTCAACTTCCTCCCCTAAATGATCCTCAGAACTGTCCAAGTTGGACTGGTTCGGCTATTTAACAACCTGATCACCGACTTTACCACCTGGCTCTGAATCTGAACCTTTAAGACCAATGTCCCTAAGGCTCTTGAAGTTTGGAAAAATTAGTGCCATAAGCTGCTGTTCACCCCTTGGAATAGAATGTGATCTACAGCTGAAAAAGTAGCATACGTTGGTTCGTATTGCAATAGCACATGGGTGGCCCACTCTTGCTTTTGGAGGTTTGGACGGCCAAAGAATTGGAGCGCAGTTTTAACTTGCTCAAGCACAGTGTCGTCGGCCGAAATAAGTACTTTCTTCAAATCGTTACCTGTACAAATGAAATGATAAGTACATGGAATCTAAGCCAAATAAACGTATAAGAAATGCACAAAGAAATGGGATTGTATGACCACCTGGTTCATCTTTTTGTCTAGGCACAAGATCTAGGCGATCTTCGCTCTCGCTGAATTCCCAGTTGCCTCGGATAACGACCATGACGTCATCAACACGCTTACCAGAGCTGGCAAGCATAGTCACCAAATGGTGATCAGTATCCTTGGCCTTAAGAAAGTAGCGTCCCTGCCAACCAGAAGATTTTGCCAAGGTATAATAATGCCAAATAGCAGGGATTCCTAGATTAATCCTAAGTTGACGATTTAATTCTACTATGCCCATTATGATTTGGTAAAAGTTTACTTTTGGCTGTGAAGAGAGTAGACCCCAATAGTGAAGGATGACCCTCAAAAACGGGTGAAGAGGGAAACGGACTCCGACCTCAGCAATTGACAAGAGGGGAAAAATGATCGTACTCACATCAGTCCTCTCCATGTCAACTACGCTGTCCACCACGAGTGATAGATGGAGGTCATCTGGAATCTAAAAATGGCATTGAAAGGCGGGAACACGGTTCGCAGAAAGAAAAGCTTTCAAATGTTTCACCATTCGAATCGGAATAGAAAATATGCTAAACTAAAAATAAACAAGAAAATGGAAGCTGGAATGAGGAAGAAATGCAAAGAAGAGAAGAACTTACAGGTTACAGAGGGAACGGCAATAGGGAGCACATGAAAATCGCAAAGGTCATGAAGTGAATGAAAGATGCTGTGAGACAACCAAAGAGCCTTGCATATTCAAAAAATATTCGAAAGGACAGCACGGTTTCATATCGCATTAAATGAGCAACGTGTACGAAGTGGTGGGAAGTTATAATGATTTCTAAACCGTGATCGTTCTGATGCTTCAGTATTGGAAGGAGTGCGAGCACCGTATTTTTGACTTCCCATACATAAAATCGAACATGCCAACTAATTGGAGTTAGTCGGATGTTCGGGGGCAATTATGGAGGCCGAAAAAATTAATTGAGGATGGGCAAGAAATTTGATCTACATTAGGCCAAGGACAATTCGGCCCTAACTAGGGGCTCATGAAGCCGAATATACGAATCGGCCATATAAGGAGCTGTGTAGGAACCAACACACAACTGGAAGGTCGAGTAAACAACCACGTATGAGATTAAGAGTGGGCCCAACCCTTGGACCCAGATGTAGTATAAAAAGAGGAACGTCAACCAAAAAGATGTATGTGAGAATAGACGAAATAACTTGACATAGAAGTAAACTTGAAAGAATACTAATTTGTCCGTCGGAGTGCTAATTCCAGCACCCCTGACCAAAGTGTTCATCTCTTTTTCAGGTAGCAATCAAAGGATCAAGAACGTCTGACTGAATCCTGGAGTATTTCCAAACCACTTCACCACACCTGCAATTCTCAGAAAGCTCAGGGAGGTAAGTGTAATTTACCTGTTGAAATATATATAAAAGTTCAGTTCTCAACTGCTAAAAATATTCGAACCATTTAGCGATGAAGTTTTGAACTTTTTTTTTTTTTTTAAAGATTTCATCCACTGAAGGAAATGAGTTTCGATTTGATATGGTGATGGATTGTACTAATCAATTTACAACTAAATAAGTAACCTTTGGCAATAATTTCTTAACTTATAAGTTTTTTGTTTGTTAGTTTGTTCTTATGAAAGTTATCTTACATTATATATAGGTTTTTTTTTACAATAAAGATGAATTGCTTGCTTGGGTACGTGATATTGAAAGGATGAAATGGCTTTGTTATTGTTATAAAGATATCAAACTATGATGGCAATCATAAGAGACCAATGATTTATCTTATGAGAGGAATGGCAAGTATAAATCACGAAAGATATGTTGACAAATGGGTACAAAAAAGTGTGGATGCCCATTTGATTTGAGGGCATACAAGTTGAAAATAAACGATGAATGAACATGGCATGTAGTATGTGAACTGCATAATCATCCAGCTGCATAGTATTTCCAAGGACATTCATATATAGGGAGATTGTCATATAATGAAAAATCATTGTTAATGAATATGTTAAAGAGCATAATAAGACCAAAAGAGATATTAATTACACTAAAATAGAGGGATGCCCTTAATGTAAGCCCAATGAAGACAATTTATAATGTACGACATTGATGTAATGTTATAGAGAAAGCTAGTAAATCCAAAATACGACTCTTGGGTGAATTAGCAAAGTATAATTACATTGAGCGTCATTGATGTGAGGAAGACACTATTACTATCACTAACTTGTTTTGGGCACATCTAGTCACTTTGTATTTACTTCATACATTTCCTCGTATGTTGACTATGGATTGCACCTATAAGATGAATCGATATCGACTTCCTCTTCTAGGAGTGGCATCAACTAACATGACGTTCTCTATGGCTTTTGCATACTTGTAGTTTGAGCGGGTTGGTAACTATGTTTGGGTGTTACATACATTTTGCAATCTTATAGATAATAGTGTTTTTCCTGCAATCATTATCACAGACATAGAGCTAGCCTTGATGAATACCATTGACAATACCTTTTCAAATGCCTGAAATTTGTTATGTTGTTGGCATATTAGTAGGAATCTATTGACGAAATGCAAGAAAATGTTTGGGAGAAACGAACATGAGAAAAGTTTAACATCACATGAAACTATTTAGTATATTCATCGATTGAAAAGGAATATAATAATTACATTGCTACGCTTAAGGATTTTAGGTGAACACCTACAAGCTCATCATCCATGGCATTGTTTGGCATAACTGGTGCATCATCATCATGCACTCTGGCATAACTAGTATGGCCACAACCATGTTCAGTATGTCCACTACTACATCTACACCCAATATTTTATAACTCACTGTAGTTGGTTTTTCGCGCTTCTCGGAGGGGTTTAGTCTCCTCGGATGCGATTGCCCTACAGTTCGGACTCCCGTAGTTCTGAATCTGGTCTCACAAGTGCAATATGAAACAGAAAAATGAATGAGAGTCCAAATCCGGCAAATCCTAGAAAATCCATTAATCATCAGAGATACCAAAAATGGACTGCATTGCCAGATTTCAGAGTCGCCACCTAAATATTTTTAAAAAATTTAAAAAACCCGTGACTCGTGCCAAAGGCCACTTATTTGTCATAACCAAAATGTCTCAGTTCAGGAATTTAGGTATGAGAGGGGAAGGTCATGAATTGAGCACCCCACTCACCCAATCAAAGATCGGCCTCTACTAATCATGACGTGAATTTTATGAACATTATATGCTCATATTCTAATTATTAATATACTAGCATTACTATGTGAAGTAAGCAAGCATAGACCACGTCACTTGCTTTGAAATGTTTTGATTTCATGCTTTCATGAAAAGAGTTTTGAATATGTGTAACTTAAAATAAATAAATAAAAAATAAAAATAAAAATGAGCTCATATGTACAATAATCAAAGTTATTCCAACTTAAGCGAAATAGCCTTTATCCACAGGCATTCAAAGAGGTATTTCAAATAAGCATGTAGCCTCATGGTAGTATGCTTGACATGGCAACGTAAACACACGTGTAATATGCTAAAGCAAAAATGCTCACCTAGTACTCAAATAAGGCAAGCCAAAGAAAAAAAAATGGTTAGAAAAAGGCATGATCCTAATATACAAGTGGCTAATGCGATGCATACAAAATGCAACTAATAAATTCGGCTACTAACATGGCATATGAAGCAACTCAAAGCATGAGATAGTGGACATAATCATCTAGGAATTGATAAGAGCATTATGTATAATGAGCCGAATTTTTAATGTATGTAAAAATGGATACAAAGCATGGGAATGGTAAAAGAAAACATGATGCTATATACAACCACGGTAAACATGTAAGTAAAAGGGAGAAAGAAATACAAATATTACAAATTTGTCCTCATACAAGAGGATCCGAATGTCCTAATTGACTAATTATTACAAACATAAATGAATGAACTAATTAACTAATTATTACCTATTATTGCAAAATATGAATCTCAAAGCTACTAATCTAAAGGACTTGAATGAGAGGCGGGGAATCGCATGCGCATAAGCGAAAACATCCTCCGAAAACCTCTTTGTTCGCAGTCAGAAGATAGTTATGTTTTGGCCTCAAGATCTACTCTGTTTTGCTAGAAAATTACCACTACCATACAACATGCTTGACCGGTCGTCCTGATTAGATGGTTAGCCGTACAGAATAATGGCGGACCGGCCACTGTTTTTGAGGAAAATCCTACTGCAACAGAACTGGAACAGAGCAAGACAAAGTGTTTTCAAAAGATGTTCATCCTTCTTATTCCCTCCTGTCATGAAGATTTTCAAGGAGGGAATATGTTTGCTTCCCAAATCATCAACCATCGCAAGTTTGTTGTGTGATGATCTCAAAAGCAATAAGAGAAGACTTAGCTAAATAAAATAAAATAAAAAGTCTATTCTCTTTACTTCCTTCCTATCATGAATTTATTTAAGGAAGAGGTAGACATGCTTCACAAATCATCAAACATCACAAGATAGTATGTGATGATTATAGAGCAACTATAACGAAAAATAATAACAACTCAAAACTTGTTGTCAACTCCTCTCCCTACTCATGAAATAAAGGATGAAACATCCATTTTCATGCTTCAAAGTGGAAATAGGAGAGAGTTTTCAATACTTTTTGATAAAGAGCTCTCTAGGAGTAACAAAGCAAGTAAAGGGGGGAAAAAAAAGAAAGAAGCAAGCTATCTATCAAAACTTAAACACACAACTCACCAAAGTTGATGACAACTCCTCTTTTATTCATGGAACAAGGATGAGACATCCATTTCTATGTTTCGAAAATGATCGATAAGAGAGTTTTTCAACCCTTTGAACACGGAAGCTACTACCTAGCTTCCAAGCTACTACCTAGCTTCAAGGTGGACAACAACAATATGAAAATAAGAAATTTATCACTAGTTATGCAAACTTGTGGCGGGGTGGCTATGCCTAAGCTCTAATCCTTCCATGACCATAAGATTCCAAGATATATAAGGAAAGCTATAACAAAGTAAAAATGATCAACTCAAATGGATTGGTCACTATGTCCTAAACATGCCAAATCCGGGAGGACTTACAATAACATAAATATGATATTCAAAGTATAGGAAGTAAGAGCACATGTAGCAAGGAGGACGAGGACCTTTTTATAATATTCAATTCATATCGCACAAAAATAATCTAAAATAGTGCTAAAAGTGCTGAAATTTAACCAAATGAAGTGAAAAGAAAGTGGAAAAAAAAAATGAAAGAAAACAAAGCGTGCACAACTAGTGAGCTAGCCAATAAAAGGATGGCTAGCTCACTCACTTTTAATAAAGTTTTAATCACATTTTAAGCTTAAAATAACTCTAAAATTAGTATGTAAAGACAAGAAAAATAAGAGAAAAGATGGTGAAAAAGGTTCAAAGTTCACCTCTTGAAAGAGAGGAAGATCTTCTTAGTTAACAAACCTCACTCTAAACACTCTCAAATATTTGAAATTGTGTTCAAAACCTCAGCAAAAGGCTTCAACTTTATGCTTATATGGTGTATCTATTGTGTATCTATATTGCAAGAGGGTAGAGAAGTGTGTTGGACAAGCTTTAGGCTTTTGGCAATTTTTTCTAACCCTAAACCATGAAGAGAGGTTCTGTATTTATAGAGTTTCAATTTCTCACGTTGGAAATATCTCCAAAAAAGATCGCTGGTCTAAATCTCGTGCATGGGAGCAGCTGACTACTGCAAAATATCTACTTTCGCCAAACATGGCCGGCCGGCCATGAGGATGTATGGTCGGCCCAATCAAAATGGCCTGCTGGCCATCTATTGGCTAGCTATTCTCTAAGTGGTCAAGCTAGAAAAAATAAGGTTTTGGTCAAAATGGGGTGCAAGGTTTAGGTTTTAAAGCTTGAAACTGAATTCTTTTGCTGAAGATTCGAACGATTTGTACATCGTAACATTTCATCATTGAGTGTTCAGAATGAAGCGCCCAAGTTTTAGGGGCAGTCAAAATGGGGTGTTTACACTCACAAAATCTTCTATTCAAAGTTATAGATGGCCAACATTGACTAGCATCAACATCCATCTGCATAATATTAACAGGGGAAGAAAAAATTAAAAATTTCATTCAAAAATACAAAACCGAAAAAACATAAACAATTTGGAAGTAAAAAATAAACACATATAAACAATTCAAAAATACAGAATTGAACACAAAAACAATTTGACAGTACAAAACCGAATGAATCCAATATTTTTTGGAAGTACGAATAAAATCAATTGATTTGAAAAACCAATTTCGAATGGATTATTTTCGTCTCATCACGAACAAACATCGAATGACTACCGAAATTGGTAAAACTATAACTTATTTTTGCAGATTTATTCAATAATAACCACGAAATAGGCGGTAGATAAACATTCCGTACCTTCAAGAATGCAGTGGAGTTGAATCTAGGTCTTCAATGGAGTCGAGTATTGCTGGAAACATATCGAATTGCTGGAACATGATTGAAATCATCGGAGTTAAGGGTTTGGTGTGCACAATGAAAACGATTTAGGGGTGTCAAGGTGTGGTATGTGGAAATGGGTTTTTGTGTGGTGTGTACAAATTATGGGTTAGGGCTATGTTTGAAACATTTGGTGTGTGGAATGAGAAAATAATAATATATTCAAATTTATAAGTGTATGAACTAAGATATGATGTGCATAGAGGTTAAACGGTGTATGAAAATAGAATTTCTCCCCTCATTCTCTATATTGTAAATTACAAATACTTAGTAGATTTATTAAAAATATATGTTTTCTCTTCCTCGAGTAATTTTGTTTATACTTCAATTTTACTTTATTAGAGCAATTCCAATCATACTCATTTTTTAGTAGCTAAAATATAAAAAATGTATATTCTTTATTTTGCTTAATTTCTTTTTATCTATGTATTACAATGCTACTCTTTATTTTACTAATTTATACACAAATTGTTTAAAGAGCCTCTCAAGGCTCTTCAAATGTAGCTAGTTGTCACGCCCTCATAATGATACATAAAACCCATCACTTTTAACATGCATTGATATATAAAAGACCTTCATTCTTTTATTCATCAGAGTAATTCATTACAAAATGTATTACATGTTAACAACAAACAAATGCCCTACGAGCTTACAACTTTCCAAGTTAACACTTGGTTACAAAAAAAAGAGTACTAACTCAATTACACATTAAGCCCTTGGCTTGAATCCACATGTAATACATCAAAAGAAAGAAAGACAATAAAGTCTGCCCGCTTTAAGCCTCCCAAGCTATATCCTTGGAGGTGGCAAGCTACATGCACTGAAAATGATATTCCGTATAGGGTGAGCTATGACCCAAAGAGAAATACACTAAACCAGCTATGAACAATGACTAAAAGATTAACAGTTTGATAGATGGTTAACACTTTTACATTCTTTCATAACACATTACAGTTTCATCTTCCATTCCTTTTCAATTCTCAAATCATAACCATAGTTCAGAACCTGACCAAATAACTGATATGAGACAGTAACTCATATTAAACCTTTCCTCATTTCACAATGGATAAGCATACTAGCTATATCAACACATCAACAGATAAGCATATAAGCTATATCAACATTCCCACTGATAAGTATAAGAACTATATCACACTTCCAAAGATAAGCATATGAGCTGTATCTACGGAGTCCATCCCCTCTCTTCTCCCACACAACACCCGGTTTAGAGGTTCATCCCCTCTCTTCCCCTAAACCGTGGAGTACATCCCCTCTCTCCTCCAACACAATACAATGCATATAAACAATTATTATACACATCATCAATCAATACATAAAGTTAATGTATTCTTTCAATCGTCATACTCAATGACACATTCTAGTGATTAGTTTTAGTTTACCTAATCATCATGCATTGTCTACAACAATCAAGACTATCCTTCACCGATAGCCTAAAGCAGTTATTTCTAAACAGAAAATAAATGCACAAAATGAATATAAAATCAACATTTCAACTAGATGAGTAGTAAATTGCCCCACTACATCCTTTAACCCCATACATTCCCAATTTCAACATTTCTCTATGCTAAACATGCATATAGGTTTATTATAAATAAAACCCCAACTTTTGTAAAATTGCACAAAAACCCCATACTTTCTCAAAATTACACAACTACCCCCAACATATCAAATTGCTAAAATTTAAAGACAAAGCTCATAAAGAGGAGTAGGTTATCCCAGCTCGGCACAACTAAAATTTATAACTCAAGCTCAGTTCGTAATGGCTAATTAAACCAAGAAAGAACCATAGAAGTTGGTAAGCTAACCCTATGCACTTGTACCTATATATAGGAGTTTGTCCACCTTAAAATGTGTCTTGTAACCGATGTGGGACTTCCAACAAACACACCAAAGGTTCCCAAAATAGAATGAAGTCTTGTAACCGATGTGGGACTTCCAACAAACACACCAAAGGTTCCCAAAATAGAATGAGGGTTCCAAATACATTTACCAAAAGCCTTAAAAGGCACAAGTGCTACTGTCGTAAAGAATTCTGATAAAATAGTTATTGTAATAGTTAGCCCGTTCAAATAACTGAAATATAATGATGCTAGCTATAATTGTAACATGTCTTGTTTAAAGAGTCCCTTCGAGATACTTGAGTGTTTTAAAAGGGTTGTTTAAAAGATTTGTTGGTTATTATAATTAACATCATTCTATTTTAGTCACTTAAATGTGCTAGCTATTACAATAGTTATTTTAACAAAAAAAATTTCAATGCTAGCAAAGATTTAGAGAGCCTTGGAGACTCTTTAAATAGTTTTTCTTGAGATAAATATAGGTAAAATAAAGATTAGCATTGGAGTATATATATTCGGAAAAAAAAATATATATGCAAAATAAATAATATACTTTTTATATTTGAACTATTAAAAAATAATGAATACGGTTGAAATTGCTCTTATATGATTTTTCTAATTACACATCTCTCAAAATTTTAAAGATCTTATTTTATGTCTTGATAGACCCCTTTGTTTCACTTATACTCTCGTTCTTAACCTCCACACTTCTCTTCACATTCAAAATCTTTCAAACCCCAATTCATCCATCTCTAACTATTACAAGTATTGTCACCACCACCACCCCTCAACACCCCACTGTCGTGGCCACTACCTTGTAACCCCCAAAATTATCACCTCGCAACCTCGCCGCCATCGCAACCACCACCTTCATAGCCTTCCAAGCCATTGTCATTACTACCTTTTTTTGCAGCCACTGCACTTCTATGGAAACCGCCCCCTTTCTAACTCAAAGATCTGTGTGCACTTGAGTGAGTAAGAGAGAAAGAGTGAAAGAAATCTAAGGTTTTTTTTGAGAATAAAAAAAGACGAAGAAATAAAAGATAAGGTGGTGTCAAAGGTGGTAAAGAGGGAAGAAAATGTTAGAAAATGGTGCCAATAGCAGTGGATGGCGACATCAGTATCGACAATAATGTGGTGGTTGGTGGAGATGGTGGTGAATGAGTGAACGTATTGAGAAGTTAGGGTTTGTTGATTTTGAGTTTTGAGTAGTTTTTGGTAATTTTAGATTTGGGTGGGATTGTAATAAAAAAAAGTGTAATGAGATAAAAATGTAGTACAATTAGAATTACCACTCATTCTCCTGTATATCTATTTATGAATAAATTACAAATGCATTTCTTGAGGTTTATCAAAATTGTAGATTTCTTCCTCAATATCACTTGTCAGAATTTATCCTTCATCTGATCTAACATAAAAACATAAAAATTACCCAAATATCTTCTAATACCAAAATAAAATTATCATACTACCTCATTTTCCTCCACTATCTACCAAATCCTTTTCTATACACCCTCACAATATTCTCTAAGGCTGAGTAAAGAATCCGTGAAATCCGTAATCCGACCCAGTCCAGTCCAGTCCAATCCGATAGGTTTGGATTGGTTTTTTGAATCCGCGGTTCGGTTCCGAATTGAAGAATTAAAAATCCGTAGTTCACGGATTGGTTCCAGATTGAACCCCACGGTTCCGAATTGGAACCGATCCGAACTGTATATAAATAGTCTATATTTTTATTATACATCATCCCCTATAGTATCTTCTCTTATTCTATATGAAATCTAAACTCAAACCTAAAACCGTATAATATCTTCTTTTATTACTTTTGTTTGTTAGTTTTTAGTTTTAATTTGTAATTGTCTAAATACTTATGGTGAAACCAATTTTCTTATGGTTGTTTAAATTCTAGAACATTATGTCGCTATTATAGAAAAACGTGTTGCTATTGTGAAACTAATATAGCGCTATGTTTATATTTTTATGAAATTAAAGTGTTATATATATATATATATATTTTTTTGTTATTTAATTATGTGAATCCGTGGTCCTAAACCGATCCAATCCGTATTTAAATGGATTGGTTCGGATTGGTTTCATGATTTAAATGGATTGGATTGGTTCCAATTTTTCAAGAATCGTAGATAATGGATTGGTCCTGGTTTTACCTCAATCTGGTCCAATCTGGTCCAATCTAGACTATGCTCACTCCTAATATTCTCCAACCCTCATTGACGACACATCAAATGCTTGCAGACAAAAATGACTGTGATGATGATTGAGAGTAGGAAAGAGTGGTGCAATAGATGGGCAAAGTAATGTTACTAGTTGAGAGAAAATGAAAAATAAAGAAAGTGAAATAGTAAAATAAAATAGAAAATAAAGTATTTTAACTTCATCAAGGTTAATATATGTATTTTTATATTAAACAAAAAAAATTTGTAGGCTACATTGTATTTCCTGTTACTTTAATTTAACGGTTGATTAGTGGATGATGACCCTTTGTCATATGATTGGAAATCTCAAGAGATAAAATGTAATTGGCCAAACTATATGAAAATATTATTGATATATTTTAAAGAGTGTATTTATAATGAAAAATGATCCAGACCGCCACAAGGGGTCACTTCCACGACCCCCACTGGTCTGTGATTGGTCATTTTTTTTTTTCCTCCTTCTCCTCCTCCTCTTCCTCCAATCACCAACCCCCACGTGAGAGAAGGGGTTGATGGGGGTGGGGGGAGAGGGGTCTCAATCACTTCCAATTTATAATTGAGGAAGATTCAATGGAAGACCACTCCGTATAAGTTTTCAATGGCATAAGCACATTGACAAAGGAAATTTCTGCAAAAGTCCTTTAACATTAGAATATAACATTTTTACCCAAACTACCCTTATGGTTAGTGTGTGATAAAATGAAATTGCCCAAACTACATGAAAATATTTTTGATAAATTTTAAAGAATATATTTATAATTTTGGGGGATTCGGTGGAAGGCGCCTCCGTACAAGTTTTCAACGGCATAAGGGCATTGTCAAAGGAAATTCCTACAAAAGTCCTTTAACATTAGAATACTAGCGTATTGCCCGTGCCTAAAGGCACGGTGTAAATAATATTAAGATTAAAATGCAATTATAAAAATATATTTAACAGACTATACTCTACAATTTCAAACAAATCAAATATAAAAAAATTAAAATATTAAATAATACACACCAGTCAGTGCTCTGCAATTTAAAAGAAATTAAAACTTAAATGCACACCAGTTAGTGCTACTGCCGCTAATCAAATTATAACTACATAAGAACCAAGTTTGACTGACAAAAAATAAAAATAGATAAATAAAATAAAATCCCAATCAACAAATCCAATTGTATAATTGCATTGTATCATGACTTAGAACCAAATTTGACTCAAAGGCAACACCGCACCTCATTACCAAACTGTAGATACTAATCTTAAAATGCAAGCTCCCATTGAGAGAGTGAGAATATTTTACAAACATCAGGGGCATATTTATAATTTACCCTTTTTTAAGATTTTGTAAAAATTTGAGAATAGAAATTTAGAGGGCTGCGATCCATCACATTCTTACAGTATATTGGCATAGTTTTTAAATTTCTTTTGTCCGGAAACCGACCAATAACAATAGACGAAAAGATAATCAAGTGGTTTACTATAAATCTAGGATTACATCTCTTTTTAAGACAGGTCCCTAGGTAATCAATGAATTTCAATCAAAGAAGATAGAGAAACAATTGCTAGATATGAGTATCCTAACAATTGTTAAATGCAAAGCAAAGCACTAACCAACAAACTCAACTTCAGAGAAAGTTTCGGATGTGTAATGACTTCACATCAACCATCTCCTCATCTTTAAATTCCTCCCTGAAATATATTGAAAGCATTCCATCAATTAACCATAAAAAAATAATAATAACAATAAAAATAAATAAATAAAAACTGTATACAATAAATGTTAATGGTGTAGACAAATGCATAGTAATTGAAGGGGAACACTAACACACTGGGCATAATAACAGTTGGTAAAGACCCAGCCTTTCAAAGCAAGGGTCATGGGCTTGAAGCTCTATTAATGGGGCTATGGCGGTGTTAAAATGAACTGGTGCACAGAGCAATATGCTATACTATTCAATTCACTTAATTTAATTCAAAGAAACACATAAATATCCCATAAACACATAAGTAACTTGACTTTCAATATATTAAGAAGTTTTAACATTCAATATATTAAGAAGTTTTAACGTTGTCCCTCTGTTAAATGCATTCACACAAACCTAACTATCTTGGCTTTGTTAAGCATTTTAGGAGATCAAAATAACAATGGGGAAGAGTCTAAATAACATCAATATCAACTGCACAACGAGGAAACAATGGATTACTCAACTGTAAGGAAGGTGGCTTACCAGGAACAACAGTACCAAAAATGCTCAATTGAAACTTTGCAGAATTCAAATTGCGATTGAAAGACGACACCTGAAACGAAATAAAACAATAATAATAACAACAATGAGAGCAATTTCCATGTCGCACATTGCAATTCATGAGTAGTGAAAACTAAATGACATAATGTTGAAACAAAAATAAATAAATAAATAAATAAAAATAAAAAATACACATACAACATAATTAGGTCAAATTTTTATTTTTGACAGTTATTTTGATGTTAAAAAACAAATTCACTCTAGTTTTTGGATGTATGTATGGTCGACCATACTATCAAGAGAGTAGTTTTTGGATGTAGAAATGGTAGAGACTATTAAGAAAAAAAAATTATGCTCTATACTAAATAATTTTGTCGACCATACATACATTGTATGGAAATAAAATCAGAATATTGAATCAAATCACGAGCATACATAAATTATGAAAACAAAATAATTTTGTTCTATATGATGAAAACAATTTTGTTCAATGATAAAAATATAAAAGTTTCTGAGTTAAGCTCTCAATTTGGGCCCATGAAAGTGGTGGCCCTTTAAACATTATGCAAGCAAGCCATATGACATAATCGTATAATGTGTCTTGTATAATGAGTTAAGACTCCAATAAGGAATGCCTTGTAATATTAAATGTAGTGCAAAGTCATCTATAATGTGTCTCCATTCCTCTTACGGCCTTGTCCAAAGGCCGAGCAGGTAATATAGAAACCGAGATAAAATTAAGGAAACATAAGAAAAGACTAAACTAATAGCGTAAATATGTCCTATCGTGAGGCAACAAAACAATACAATGGGAAAGGATACTATTGCTTGTTTAGCAATCACCAAATCGAGAACTCCCACGCAAAAAGAGTATGTCAACTGACTCATGATTTCCAAATGGGTAGCACCGCCATCCCTCTATCTTAGACACGAAAAACAATGAGCTTCCAAATTTTCGCAAAGATGCAATTTCTAATTCCCCTCCTATTTCATGTGTATATCCCTATTCTATCTCAATATTCAACAGTGCATCTTCAATAAAGAGTGTGGAACCATTTGTTCTAGCAAATTCTGCAGAGTGATTCTTGAATCAAGGCCATGAACGCTTAATTGCGGTGATTTCCTTTCACGGATAGAAGAACGCCATGATGTAAAATTCGTATATTGAGACCCAACATTCTCTAAGAAAGTGATGCCTTATGCACTATATCATGATCTCCATATGCTGGAAACCCAAAACAATGTCAGATAATAGATTAACAATGATCTAACCAAATTAAAAAATTACAGAATTAAATAGCCAAATAATTATTAAACATTTATTCATCTTACTCTTTGAAGACTCATTATGATTTGCCTAGTAGTTAACTTCACCATATAAATTGACTCCAACAGCTATTTATAAAAAATAAAAAACTATCAGTTTCCGGTCCAAATAAAAAATAAAAAATAATTGAAGATAAATTATATAAATAGTCTCTGATCATGATGTTTGCACGATAATTTGGTCCCTATTATAACAATCACATTTTATAACAATCACATTTTATACTACTCAAACAATACCTTTAAAAAAAAAAAAAATTAAAAATCACAATTTTTCCAAACATGGGCAGAAGGTTGATTTACTTAATTAACATGCCCACTATGAGGCTCACCTACCTAGTGCTTGAAACAACCATTCATTTGTAGGGTTTATCCACAAAATAGTTAAATATAAAATTTTTGATTAATTTGGTCAAAGAAAATTGAACGGATAATATAATTTTTAATATAGGTAATTTGTATAAATGTATAAATGTAATCCAATTATATGAATTTCATTGTTCAATAAACTTAATAAACTATTTCATTGGATACTCTTTTCAATAGATTTTACAGAATAAAATATTTGTATCATTCAATCTGGATGGTAAAATGAGGAGCTCAACCCAATTTCATTTTTTGTCTTTTGTTTATCAAAAATGATAAAAATGGGGGGAGATCATATCAGGGGCAGAGCAGACTCCACAAATGGGAATAAAATCTGCTTATCTGGTGGTTCAATGGCATTTGGATCTGTGAAGTACTTAACTTCCTTTTGATGGAAGCAATGAATGAACACATACACATGGAATAATCTACTCTATAAAAAGGATTTGATAAATGAAAAGGAGAGCATAACTACTTTTAATACAATAATGTCCAAGTGTAAAAGCAATTAGTAATACCTGAGACGAAATTCCTAGCTCCACCGAGGAACCAAACCAATTCATTTCCTGCAGATTTCATTCCTACCAAACAGATTTCATTCTCATCAAACAGATTTTTTTGTAGTTAGATGAGATGTTTGTGCGATAATGAGTTTGATGTAACATTTTATCTTATTAGCTATCTTACACTATTTTGTTTTTTTGTGAATTTTAGCCTTAAAAGGCTAAAATAGCCCTTTCCAAACACCACCAATAAAAGTAAAAAATGTAACCACATGTATTAAATAATGTACAATTACAACCAAAAAAAATATTTAAATAAACCAGCAAAACTGTGTAATGAAATTGAACAGTTGGGAGTTGAAAAACCAACTCAACCTCACATGATCATGTCTGCATCTAGTATCAAAAGCGTATAAAAGTTTATCAAGGCGAACTTATACCCAAAATATTGAATATGAAAATGTCTATTATTACCCATAATATGCAAAGCAGTGCGCCTTTCTCCGCACCAATCTCCCATGGTATGATTGGGCCTCGCATGATCATGTCGCATCTAGTATCACAACCCAATCGACATTTTGTGCATCTTTACTATGTTTAAGCCGTGAACAACCCCACTGGTTTGTTGATTGGGATACTGCACCACAATTAACTCCTTTACCTTTTTATTTTCTATTTATTTTTTGGGTAGTGGGGTCTTGTTGGAAGAAAATCAATTGTGCCTTTGTAAAAACTTTCTAAAATGAAAAGCATACACAAACACAAAGAACAATGAAATATTAATAGAAGCAAAGGAAATTCATAGGGAGCATAACTACTTTTTCCTGCAGATTTCATTCCTTCCTAAATTAGATATAACTAATTTCAAATCAAAATTCAAAAACCACATTATGTAATTCCAATATTATGTGCAAATAGACCACATTTGATACAGGGGGTTTGGCAAATAGACCACGTTAAGATTTTTTTGTGCAAATAGACCACATTATGTAATTCCCATTACATAAAAGTGTTTTTGGAAGCAGTTTGACCCTCAAATAAATTTATGGGTTTGATAAAATAAAATGACAACAGTAAACACAATACAACTTCAATGCACACAATTACAAATTAAAAAAAAAAAATAGGAAAAATGCACACATTACAAACTCATGTATTTTTTCTTTTTCTTTTTTCCATTTCATCAATCAAGTCATGTTTTTGGAAACAGTTTGTCAAACTAATGTATGTGTTTGGTAAAAAAAACTCCAATGCACACTAAAAAAAACTCCAATGCACACTAAGATCTCTGGTAAAAAATGAAACCATGAACATTATTCAACAAATCCACAATTACTTGGTATATTTGTGGATTTGTAATTTTCATGGTTGAATAATGTTCATGAATTACTGTTCATCTCAGAAATCCCAATTCACAAATCCACAAACAATATATGAAACCATGAACATTATTCAATAAATCAATATATGAAACCATGAACAATAATTCACGAATTACCAAAAATCCACAATTACCAAAAATGTTCATGAATTACTGTTCATGAACATTAAGTGGTTTCACAGTAATGTTCATGGTTTCATGAATAATCTCAGATATTCATGAATTACTGTTCATCTCAGTAATTCATGGTTGAATAATGTTCATGAAAATTACAAATCCACAAATATACCAAGAAATTGTGGATTTGTTGAATAATGTTCATGTTCATGTTCATGGTTCATCTCAGAATTGGGATTACAGTTCATCTCACAAATATACCAAGTAATTCATGGTTTCATATATTGATTTTTGGGAAATTTTAAAAAGAAAAAACTACAAACTAATTTCAATCTATCGACCATCTTATTTATGGTAATTTCAATCTAGACCATCTCCCAGAAATTCACGTGCTGCATGGATTGCAAATTTCAATCCATCTTATTAAGCCAATAACAAATTCATAACCTAATTGCATGTTCAAGATTGTCACACCTTCAAATATACAAACTACAAACTATCCTCACAAATGTATTTTAATACTTAATGTTATTAACCCAGATCTATAAGTAGAGACAACTCTAAGGAACCAATAAAAAATTTGGCATTAACTGGGCAAAAGAAAGGATTGCTTCATAATCAGTAGAAGAGCAATCACAGCCTTAAGAACATTTAAATTAGAACATCTATCAAAAGATATTAAAAGATATTATGCACATGATAATAGAACGTCCATAAAACTTCTCAACCTATCAATTTATTTTGTTAAATGCAAACATAGCTAGTTAAATTATTGTAGTCCGAGCACAAAGAGGTTTCTTAATTAGAAAAGTGGCGGAAATGAAACAAAGGCATACCTTCCCACTAAATGCACAATTACGGTAAATCTATCATCTTTTCCATTACGTTGTCATCCAAAGGCATACGTTTTGAATCAGTAAGGACCTCAAGAGCATTTCTATATAATTGATCGCCTTCATCAAGATTCCCTATATGAAAATGGCACATGACCCCACACTCAAAAACTTGAAAAGAAAAAAAAACGGGTGATTGTTGAAAAATAGAATTTGGTACACAATATAGTAGGGCCTAATTTGAAAACTTGCTTTTAATCTATTTTAAATTATATCACCTCTATAATTTTTTAATGTATTTTTAAAAAATAAAAAATTAACTTTGACTAATTTTTTAAAACAACCATAAAAGCAAATAAACAAAATTCACTTTGAACTTTATTGGATTGTCGGAGGTACTAAAGCTTCAGATTAAAAATTTCATTCGATTTGTTTATCTTTTAATAATAATAATTGCATCCTCAATTTTCAATTTATACTATAAAAAGGGTTCATATAATAAATTTAAAAGATAAATAAAAAATATTGAAAATTTTAATGCATATTTACCTTTCAATCAAGCTATTTCTTATTTAAATTTCTCTTTGATCAATCAAATATTTAACCTTTACTTAAATTTTAAAAAATAAAATAATAAGAGACTAAAAACTTTTAATCATTTTTAATTTTTCATGACTTGAGGTTAAATTGAACAGCAATTGAAATTATTCTACCAAATCGAGTTCTAACATGCAAGCTGCGAAGAACAAAGAAGAAGAAAATGAAGGCCTCAGAATTGCAGAAAAGTCAGCAAGGCTTTTTAAAGCCATTCGGTCCCGAAAGATGGTGTTATTGTTTTTCTGATATCCTCAGTGGCCAAAACCATATCAACAAAGCAGATCAAAATCAAAAAACAGAGACACACCAAATATTCTATACAGATATAAAAGTGTAAGAAAAATCAAATTCTTGTATATTAATACAGAAAAATCAACAATACTCACAGGGCTGGTATGAATTCTTTTGATGATCTCTGTGGCTATGGGCTGGTATGTGAAGCGCCTCACCGAAAACAAAAATCCGAAGCGCCTCACCTCTGTAATATAAGGTCGATTTGCTATGTATGTGAAGCGCCTCACCTCATTTTTGGCCGATCTGCTGGGCCGATCTGCTATGTATTAAGAGTGAGCTCTGAGAGTGAGAGATGAGGTAGAAAACTCAATTTCAAATTTTGAAGAGAGAGAGAGAGATGGATGGAAGGGAAGAAGAAACCCCCTTATAATTTGTTTCTTGGACATTTTACAGCCGTCGGATTGAATCAATCCAAGGGTTCACATTGTGACAAACGGACAGAAGTCCCATCAAGGAAAAAACACTGAGCTTCCTTATTATATAGATAACATCTTTACCCAAACTACCCTTATAGTTAGTGCGCTAGATTCATCAAGCACGTTCAAGGAAGATTTCATTTGGAAATTATTTTAAACTTTTAAAATGTTATAACTTTTAATTTATACATTTATTTTTAATAAAATTAATAATTTTAAAATTTTTTCATCGAGATCTATCAAATAAGATGTAGGTTGATTATAAATTTTTTTTTTAAAAGTCAAATTTTTACCGTTAAAATTAACATAAATAGTAAAATTTTACTTTGATTTATAGTAAAATTCACTATAAAATTTTAATTTTTAAATAGTAAAATATCATTATCATCATTAAATACCATAATCACAATAATTATTACTAAACAATCAAAAAGATAACTTTAACTGAATAAAATTTTACCGTCATTCTATCACACAAAAATATCTTCACTACAAGTTCAAAAACAAATCATATAAAAATATAATACAAGAGTAAAATTTTATTGTTGTCCTATGAACATATCATCAACCAAAAAAACAAAATATATATTACAAAAACAACCACAATAAATAGAGTTCAGAAATAAATCTAATATAATATGATATCAAAATATGATAAATATAACATTATTGAAGAAAATTATTCGCTATTCATGCGTGAAAGATGTTACAATAAAAAGTGACAGAGAGGCATTTTGGCAAACTGCTAAAAAGTTAGGCTATGTTTGGAGAAGCTTTTTAAACACATTTTCACCCCTTATTTTGAGTGTCATGTTTGTTTAGAGCTTTTAAAATTTAATTTTACACTCACTTTTGAAAACTCTTTCTTATTTTTGAAAACTCTTTTCAAGCCGGAAAAATTTGGATTAACCAATCGTCCTCCCGGTTGACCGGAACCATGCTCTTTTTTTTTTTTTAACAATTGGCACATGTTATTTTTTATATTTTAAATAAAAAAATTTGGAACTTTTAAAAAATTTTATGAGTTTTGAATAGAATCTTAAGTTGTGTATTTGGTTATGAGTTGTAAATTTTTATATCAAATATCATATGTTACATCAAAAATTCTCTACTAAATTCAAAACTTTTTTACTAAATAAATTTTTCACATTCAAATCATAATTCTAAACTCACAAACTCAAAATACAACTCTATTATCAAATCATATTTAGAAAACTCTACAAAACGCTAACTTAATTTTTTGATTTTTTGACTTTTTTGAGTCGCATCACTTCTTTATTTTTTTACACAAAAAGATCAAAAAAGTCATAAAAAAGCTAGAAAATTAACTTTTTACCAACTTTTCCAAACACAACATAAAGCATATCAACTCAGGGCTCATTTGACAAGTGCTTGTTTTTGTTTAAAAATTAAAAAGTTATTAAAAAACTAAAAAGGTTATAACTTATACTAAAAAATCAAAGATTTTATTTTCTCTCTATTTTTTATACATTTTTTTTTATAAAAAATCAAAAAAATCACTCTAAATATACTATTTTTTATCTCATATTTTAATTAAAAAATCAAAAAATTATTAAAATAGTCTAATATCAGACGAGACCTTCGAAAGCAAACAGAGTAATCCTATACACTCACATCTCTTCATAAACCTTCATAGGTCCCACACTGTAAGCCTTTCAAATCAACAAAGTGGGTGTTTGGAAAATAAATTTTTATGTAAGTTTTTTTAATTGTAGGATATTATTAAAGAATTGTTTAGTTTATATTTCTCAAAAAAATTTGAAAAAAATTTTCTACAAATAAGTTTTTAAAAGTAATCAAACCAAATAAATTTTTCCAAAATTTTTTTCCAAAACTTGTTTTGTTTACAAATTTTCCAAACAAATCTCTCTCTCATACACACCAAATCAATCACTTTTTCCAAAACGCTCTTTCAAAATAATTTTTCAAAACATCTTTTAAAAAAAAATCAAACCAAACAAATTTTCGTAGTTTTATCTCAAAAAAAAATCAAACCAAACAAATTTTCGTAGTTTTACAAAATGTATTACATGTTAACAACAAACAAATGCCCTACGAGCTTACAACTTTCCAAGTTAACACTTGGTTACAAAAAAAAGAGTACTAACTCAATTACACATTAAGCCCTTGGCTTGAATCCACATGTAATACATCAAAAGAAAGAAAGACAATAAAGTCTGCCCGCTTTAAGCCTCCCAAGCTATATCCTTGGAGGTGGCAAGCTACCTGTACCTGAAAATGATATTCCCGTATAGGGTGAGCTAACAGCCCAGTAGAAATACACTAAACCAGCTATGAACAATGACTAAAAGATTAACAGTTTGATAGATGGTTAACACTTTTACATTCTTTCATAACACATTACAGTTTCATCTTCCATTCCTTTTCAATTCTCAAATCATAACCATAGTTCAGAACCTGACCAAATAACTGATATGAGACAGTAACTCATATTAAACCTTTCCTCATTTCACAATGGATAAGCATACTAGCTATATCAACACATCAACAGATAAGCATATAAGCTATATCAACATTCCCACTGATAAGTATAAGAACTATATCACACTTCCAAAGATAAGCATATGAGCTGTATCTACGGAGTCCATCCCCTCTCTTCTCCCACACAACACCCGGTTTAGAGGTTCATCCCCTCTCTTCCCCTAAACCGTGGAGTACATCCCCTCTCTCCTCCAACACAATACAATGCATATAAACAATTATTATACACATCATCAATCAATACATAAAGTTAATGTATTCTTTCAATCGTCATACTCAATGACACATTCTAGTGATTAGTTTTAGTTTACCTAATCATCATGCATTGTCTACAACAATCAAGACTATCCTTCACCGATAGCCCAAAGCAGTTATTTCTAAACAGAAAATAAATGCACAAAATGAATATAAAATCAACATTTCAACTAGATGAGTAGTAAATTGCCCCACTACATCCTTTAACCCCATACATTCCCAATTTCAACATTTCTCTATGCTAAACATGCATATAGGTTTATTATAAATAAAATCCCAACTTTTGTAAAATTGCACAAAAACCCCATACTTTCTCAAAATTACACAACTACCCCCAACATATCAAATTGCTAAAATTTAAAGACAAAGCTCATAAAGAGGAGTAGGTTATCCCAGCTCGGCACAACTAAAATTTATAACTCAAGCTCAGTTCGTAATGGCTAATTAAACCAAGAAAGAACCATAGAAGTTGGTAAGCTAACCCTATGCACTTGTACCTATATATAGGAGTTTGTCCACCTTAAAATGTGTCTTGTAACCGATGTGGGACTTCCAACAAACACACCAAAGGTTCCCAAAATAGAATGAAGTGTTGTAACCGATGTGGGACTTCCAACAAACACACCAAAGGTTCCCAAAATAGAATGAGGATTCCAAATACATTTACCAAAAGCCTTAAAAGGCACAAGTGCTACTGTCGTAAAGAATTCTGATAAAATAGTTATTGTAATAGTTAGCCCGTTCAAATAACTGAAATATAATGATGCTAGCTATAATTGTAACATGTCTTGTTTAAAGAGTCCCTTCGAGATACTTGAGTGTTTTAAAAGGGTTGTTTAAAAGATTTGTTGGTTATTATAATTAACATCATTCTATTTTAGTCACTTAAATGTGCTAGCTATTACAATAGTTATTTTAACAAAAAAAATTTCAATGCTAGCAGCATTTAGAGAGCCTTGGGAGACTCTTTAAATAGTTTTTGCAGATAAATATAGGTAAAATAAAGATTAGCATTGGAGTATATATATTCGGGAAAAAAAATATATATGCAAAATAAATAATATACTTTTTATATTTGAACTATTAAAAAATAATGAATACGGTTGAAATTGCTCTTATATGATTTTTCTAATTACACATCTCTCAAAATTTTAAAGATCTTATTTTATGTCTTGATAGACCCCTTTGTTTCACTTATACTCTCGTTCTTAACCGCCACACTTCTCTTCACATTCAAAATCTTTCAAACCCCAATTCATCCATCTCTAACTATTACAAGTATTGTCACCACCACCACCCCTCAACACCCCACTGTCGTGGCCACTACCTTGTAACCCCCAAAATTATCACCTCGCAACCTCGCCGCCATCGCAACCACCACCTTCATAGCCTTCCAAGCCATTGTCATTACTACCTTTTTTTGCAGCCACTGCACTTCTATGGAAACCGCCCCCTTTCTAACTCAAAGATCTGTGTGCACTTGAGTGAGTAAGAGAGAAAGAGTGAAAGAAATCTAAGGTTTTTTTTGAGAATAAAAAAAGACGAAGAAATAAAAGATAAGGTGGTGTCAAAGGTGGTAAAGAGGGGAGAAAATGTTAGAAAATGGTGCCAATAGCGTTGGATGGCGACATCAAGATTTACAATAATGTGGTGGTTGGTGGAGATGGTGGTGAATGAGTGAACGTATTGAGAAGTTAGGGTTTGTTGATTTTGAGTTTTGAGTAGTTTTTGGTAATTTTAGATTTGGGTGGGATTGTAATAAAAAAAAGTGTAATGAGATAAAAATGTAGTACAATTAGAATTACCACTCATTCTCCTGTATATCTATTTATGAATAAATTACAAATGCATTTCTTGAGGTTTATCAAAATTATAGATTTCTTCCTCAATATCACTTGTCAGAATTTATCCTTCATCTGATCTAACATAAAAACATAAAAATTACCCAAATATCTTCTAATACCAAAATAAAATTATCATACTACCTCATTTTCCTCCACTATCTACCAAATCCTTTTCTATACACCCTCACAATATTCTCTAAGGCTGAGTAAAGAATCCGTGAAATCCGTAATCCGACCCAGTCCAGTCCAGTCCAATCCGATAGGTTTGGATTGGTTTTTTGAATCCGCGGTTCGGTTCCGAATTGAAGAATTAAAAATCCGTAGTTCACGGATTGGTTCCAGATTGAACCCCACGGTTCCGAATTGGAACCGGTCCGAATCAGATATAAATAGTCTATATTTTTATTATACATCATCCCCTATAGTATCTTCTCTTATTCTATATGAAATCTAAACTCAAACCTAAAACCGTATAATATCTTCTTTTATTACTTTTGTTTGTTAGTTTTTAGTTTTAATTTGTAATTGTCTAAATACTTATGGTGAAACCAATTTTTTTATGGTTGTTTAAATTCTAGAACATTATGTCGCTATTATAGAAAAACGTGTTGCTATTGTGAAACTAATATAGCGCTATGTTTATATTTTTATGAAATTAAAGTGTTATATATATATATATTTTTGTTATTTAATTATGTGAATCCGTGGTCCTAAACCGATCCAATCCGTATTTAAATGGATTGGTTCGGATTGGTTTCATGATTTAAATGGATTGGATTGGTTCCAATTTTTCAAGAATCGTAGATAATGGATTGGTCCTGGTTTTACCTCAATCTGGTCCAATCTGGTCCAATCTAGACTATGCTCACTCCTAATATTCTCCAACCCTCATTGACGACACATCAAATGCTTGCAGACAAAAATGACTGTGATGATGATTGAGAGTAGGAAAGAGTGGTGCAATAGATGGGCAAAGTAATGTTACTAGTTGAGAGAAAATGAAAAATAAAGAAAGTGAAATAGTAAAATAAAATAGAAAATAAAGTATTTTAACTTCATCAAGGTTAATATATGTATTTTTATATTAAACAAAAAAAATTTGTAGGCTACATTGTATTTCCTGTTACTTTAATTTAACGGTTGATTAGTGGATGATGACCCTTTGTCATATGATTGGAAATCTCAAGAGATAAAATGTAATTGGCCAAACTATATGAAAATATTATTGATATATTTTAAAGAGTGTATTTATAATGAAAAATGATCCAGACCGCCACAAGGGGTCACTTCCACGACCCCCACTGGTCTGTGATTGGTCATTTTTTTTTTTTCCTCCTTCTCCTCCTCCTCTTCCTCTTCCTCCAATCACCAACCCCCACGTGAGAGAAGGGGTTGATGGGGGTGGGGGGAGAGGGGTCTCAATCACTTCCAATTTATAATTGAGGAAGATTCAATGGAAGACCACTCCGTATAAGTTTTCAATGGCATAAGCACATTGACAAAGGAAATTTCTGCAAAAGTCCTTTAACATTAGAATATAACATTTTTACCCAAACTACCCTTATGGTTAGTGTGTGATAAAATGAAATTGCCCAAACTACATGAAAATATTGTTGATAAATTTTAAAGAATATATTTATAATTTTGGGGGATTCGGTGGAAGGCGCCTCCGTACAAGTTTTCAACGGCATAAGGGCATTGTCAAAGGAAATTCCTACAAAAGTCCTTTAACATTAGAATATAACATCTTTACCCAAACTACCCTTATAGTTAGTGCGCTAGATTCATCAAGCACGTTCAAGGAAGATTTCATTTGGAAATTATTTTAAACTTTTAAAATGTTATAACTTTTAATTTATACATTTATTTTTAATAAAATTAATAATTTTAAAATTTTTTCATCGAGATCTATCAAATAAGATGTAGGTTGATTATAAATTTTTTTTTTAAAAGTCAAATTTTTACCGTTAAAATTAACATAAATAGTAAAATTTTACTTTGATTTATAGTAAAATTCACTATAAAATTTTAATTTTTAAATAGTAAAATATCATTATCATCATTAAATACCATAATCACAATAATTATTACTAAACAATCAAAAAGATAACTTTAACTGAATAAAATTTTACCGTCATTCTATCACACAAAAATATCTTCACTACAAGTTCAAAAACAAATCATATAAAAATATAATACAAGAGTAAAATTTTATTGTTGTCCTATGAACATATCATCAACCAAAAAAACAAAATATATATTACAAAAAACAACCACAATAAATAGAGTTCAGAAATAAATCTAATATAATATGATATCAAAATATGATAAATATAACATTATTGAAGAAAATTATTCGCTATTCATGCGTGAAAGATGTTACAATAAAAAGTGACAGAGAGGCGTTTTGGCAAACTGCTAAAAAGTTAGGCTATGTTTGGAGAAGCTTTTTAAACACATTTTCACCCCTTATTTTGAGTGTCATGTTTGTTTAGAGCTTTTAAAATTTAATTTTACACTCACTTTTGAAAACTCTTTCTTATTTTTGAAAACTCTTTTCAAGCCGGAAAAATTTGGATTAACCAATCGTCCTCCCGGTTGACCGGAACCATGCTCTTTTTTTTTTTTTAACAATTGGCACATGTTATTTTTTATATTTTAAATCAAAAAATTTGGAATTTTTAAAAATTTTTATGAGTTTTGAATAGAATCTTAAGTTGTGTATTTGGTTATGAGTTGTAAATTTTTATATCAAATATCATATGTTACATCAAAAATTCTCTACTAAATTCAAAACTTTTTTACTAAATAAATTTTTCACATTCAAATCATAATTCTAAACTCACAAACTCAAAATACAACTCTATTATCAAATCATATTTAGAAAACTCTACAAAACGCTAACTTAATTTTTTGATTTTTTGACTTTTTTGAGTCGCATCACTTCTTTATTTTTTTACACAAAAAGATCAAAAAAGTCATAAAAAAGCTAGAAAATTAACTTTTTACCAACTTTTCCAAACACAACATAAAGCATATCAACTCAGGGCTCATTTGACAAGTGCTTGTTTTTGTTTAAAAATTAAAAAGTTATTAAAAAACTAAAAAGGTTATAACTTATACTAAAAAATCAAAGATTTTATTTTCTCTCTATTTTTTATACATTTTTTTTTTATAAAAAATCAAAAAAATCACTCTAAATATACTATTTTTTATCTCATATTTTAATTAAAAAATCAAAAAATTATTAAAATAGTCTAATATCAGACGAGACCTTCGAAAGCAAACAGAGTAATCCTATACACTCACATCTCTTCATAAACCTTCATAGGTCCCACACTGTAAGCCTTTCAAATCAACAAAGTGGGTGTTTGGAAAATAAATTTTTATGTAAGTTTTTTTAATTGTAGGATATTATTAAAGAATTGTTTGGTTTATATTTCTCAAAAAAATTTGAAAAAAATTCTCTACAAATAAGTTTTTAAAAGTAATCAAACCAAATAAATTTTTCCAAAATTTTTTTCCAAAACTTGTTTTGTTTACAAATTTTCCAAACAAATCTCTCTCTCATACACACCAAATCAATCACTTTTTCCAAAACGCTCTTTCAAAATAATTTTTCAAAACATCTTTTAAAAAAAAATCAAACCAAACAAATTTTCGTAGTTTTATCTCAAAACATGTTTCTCAAATACAAACCAAACAAGTCTGTTTGAGAAGATAGTTAGATTTTTTTGTTGTTAGATGTAATGTTCATAAGAGAAAAAGTGAAATAATTATAGAGTTTGATGTAATATTTTGTTTGAATTTATTTTTTTTTATTTTATAAAAAATTTGTTTTTTAGTAAAAAAAAATAATAAAAAAACCTAAAAAAATTGTTGCCAAACACCGCCTTTCTGCATCCATTCTCACGTGATCGACTTGAGATCTATATGGTGCACGACGTGAATCTCCTGAGTTTCACAAATGAATCAAAATGGGTAAATTCGTCAGTACAAATATAGTTTTGTACTCTCCGTATCCTTCCCAAAAAATAAATAAATAAATAAATAAAAAATAAAAGTTTTATTGGAGTCTATACATTAATAATTGTAAGCGTGTCTGGACGAGGGACTTCTGATCAAATTTCCGTATAATTTATCCTTTATTTGTTGGATCATGGCAAATCTTTTGTGTTTTAGTCAAAAGCAGCAGGAACATATCGAACGGTCTATATTGCTTGTTGGGATATTCTACTGAAATGCAAATGCAAATAGAAATGCAAATTATTTATCTGTGACAGTGAATGCTCGTTTGGGTTTGCCTTTTGTGTGATTTTTAGATTTTTATTTTTATTTTTTTCTTAGTTAAGAAGGTTAATATGTTTAAAAAATTACTAATATACTTTTATTTGTGAATAAAAAAGTTGATGTAGCATTTATTTTTTAAACAATGCTATATGTACTAATTAGTGTACTAATTAATTAGTACATTAATTGGTGTACGTAGTACCACCGTTATTTTTTAGTCGATGATAAACAACTTAATGACCTTTTTTTTTTTTTTTAAATTCCTTTTAACCAAAATTGACTTTTTTTGTGAGGTTCCCAAATGACGTGTAATTCATTAAGGGAGCATTTGATAATTAATTTTTTTTTTTTTATTTTTTTTTTTTTTATGCAATTGAATATGAATATATTATTGATAGATTTGAGGAATGAGTTATACTATCAGATTAGATGGGATGGAATGGAAATTTTGATATATAAGATTATAGGAGATAAGTAATATTGTGACATAAATAGATGGCATAAATTATTCAGACAAAATAAGTGATATATTATGGGATTGTTTGGTGTAACTTATAAAAACTACTAATAACTTTTTTTAAAAAAATTATTTTCAGAATCTATGCCAAATTATTTAGTGTAATTTTTATTTACATCTCATTAGATATAAATAGTTTAAATAATCTGAAAAAAAAAAATAAGGAAAAAAAAAGGGTTGATCATCTAGAGCACGAAGAAGAGATGGTTTTGTCTCTTTATATTATCATCAACTTACAAAAGTTACACCAAATAGGCTATTTTGTTTGGTTAAAATGTCATAGAAGCGTATAATTATTTTTAATCATTTAATGAAAGAGTTTTAGAGAGAGTTGTTTGGTTTATTTTGGGAGAATTGTTTTTTTAAAAAAATTCTAAAATTTTGTTTGGTTTTTTGTTTTTCTCAAAAAAATTTTAAAATCACTTTCTCTTTCTTACACATTAATCAATCACTTTTTTTTTTCTTCTCTTTCTTTCTCAATCATTTTTTCTTTCACACACGTCTACTCAATTACAACAAAATATCAAATCATCTCAAACTTCAAACTCTAAAACTACTTTCAAAATATACAACTAAATAAATTAAAAAAAAAAAATTCTAAACTCTCTCTCCAATTTTTTTTTTAAAAATCACTCTCTCAAAAATAAACCAAATACTAATCCTCCTATTACAACAATTCCTATATTATTACTTAATTTCTATTTTTTCCCATTTAAACCTCCACAAGAATTTTAATGGTGCATTAAATAAACATTGAATAAAAACATGTAAAACTCAATATTCTCCTTTCTGTATCCCATCTCTTTATCCCGCAATAATAATAAAAAAAAAGATTACGGTTGAAATCAGACCACATCTATCCCTTATTCCTTCTCTCTCTTTATCCCGTAATCAAAAAGCATATAAATTTGTAGAATGTTATATGTATCAATTAATATATTAATCAGTGTATTAATAGATAATATGATATAATTTTAAAAATTTTAAGTATTTGTAATCTAATTAATAGGTAGAATCAATAATAATGACATAATACTAATTAATATACTAATTGGTACAAATAACAAAACCGAATAAGTTTTGAAGTGAGACACCACCAATGTAATACTCAATATTCCCTATCTCGTATCCCCATCTCCTTATCCCGTAATAAAAAAGAAGATTATTGTTGTAGTCAAACTACACCTATCCCCTTTTTCTTTTATTTCCTTATCCTGTACTCAAAACGCATATTACTTTTGAAGCGAAACACGATCTATCTAGGGGTGACGGCACGTTGTTCCCGATGGGGTTCCATCCCCTCACCAAGCAAACAAAAAGTCTTAAAATTTTTATTTTTTTTATATTTATATTATTCATAGTTTATTTAATATGGTTTGAATTCTTTAAAAAATTAAGGAACCCCATTAAATAGGGATTCACACTCATTAGAGACTCACTATTTGAAGAGTTTGATAAATCTCTCTATTTGATTAACAATTTTCAAGAATAGTTTTTAAATTTTTTATTTTTTGTGTTTCTTTTGTCTGTTGTTGAACTTTTTAAATATTTTAAGCAAATTCGTTTATTTTTTAAATTCAGTTAATCTGGATATATTTAAAAAAGAAAGTATTTGTGATTTTTTTTAAAATACAAAAAAAGTACTCTTCTTTGTATTTATGATATTTGTAAAGATTTTTCCAAAGAATTTACATTTTAGGTGCATCTGAAAAAAATTTGATTACAATATGACAAAAAAAATACTAAAAATAACAAAATACAAAATACAAAAAAAAAAAAAAAACTTAAAAACTATTTCTAAAAATTTTAAACCAAATAGAGAGAATGTTGTTTAGTTTAAAAGTTTTTATTTTTCCTTTTTTATTTTATTTTATAGAATATTTAGAACTTAAGCTTGTGAGGTATATTTATAAAAATTCCTAGAGCCACCACTATATCTATACCCTCTATAATGAAGCAATGAAACATGACCTACATCTAAATTTATATTAAAGATTATAATTTTAAATTACTTGTTTTTAAACTCCTCATTTTTTTCACTACCTACTTGTTGATGTGTATAGAGAATGTTTATAATTTTTTTATTTTGAAAATTTATATAAAAATGTTTGATACAATTTTTGCTTAGACTTTACGAGACAAAATAACTTATATCAAACATTTATGGGTAATAATCGTCTTAAGAGATATAATGCAATGGATGTTTCTATCTTAATACTGTGTTTGGTTGGGAGATTTTGAGAGACATTTGGAAAGGGAAATGGAAAAGGTAACTGAAATATGAATAAAACATGCATATATTTCACCTAGTTTCACACACTTTTTTTTTTTCCTTTCCAAATCTTCCAACCAAACACAGCATAAGAGAATTGCTGGGTATGAAGGCCCTAACCATTTGGGTTACCTCTTTGTAGCCATGATCATAAGTTGAACTTATTAAAATAATAAAAATAATAATTGATTGAGTTTTCATAATTTAGTTTTTGAAATTAAAAAAAAAATTAATTTGGTGAATAAAATGAAATATATATGTAAAATACTCATTATTTTCATATACTTATGTTTTTAAAACAAAATAATTTTTAAAAATTTTAAAAATATTTTTTTAATATTTATTTTTGTCAAACTGATTTTTAACTTAAAAAATAATAATAATAAATAAATCTGAAAATTTGGAATTTCTTTAGTCCTGTCTGAACAACTATGATAGCCTCTCAATCTCAATTCATGTCATTCACACCTTTCTGATGATTGAGATATTTCTTAAAGTATTCTCTATTCATGGCATTCACATCTTTTTGATGATCGAGATATTTCTTAAATTATTCTCTTTGGCATTGTCATGTCTGATTTATAAGATTAATAGTAAAAGTGTTAATAATTTTATTAAATTAGTGTAATATTTATTATTCAATTAAATTAATAAGATAAATTATTCCCTTATTTATTATTTGATTTGTATTAGATTAGTAAGTAAAAGAGTCTTTTTATTTTATTTTCTAACTTAGGATATATAATCACACCCCTATTCCATTACTAATAATACAACAAATTTGTTAGATTAATTATCCATTAGATTAATAATTCTGAAACAAAATTTCAAAACAAACACAAGATTATTTGGTCGACAAATTAATAATCACAATCTCATACTCTAATCCTATCAATTAAACATTGTTTGGACAAATTAGATAAGGGGGGTTTATAATCCGGCGGACTGTTAGTCCTGGGATACATTGTCCCCGGATTATTTGGTTGGACTGAATTTGTATCTTATGTTTGTTTAGTCATGAATAAGGATAAATGTTCAAAAGACTATTTTACCCTTGTAATTTATAATTTTTATTTAATATATAATTTTAAATTTGTAATCTATAATTTATAATTTAACAACACTAAAATTTTTTAATTTATAAAGCTATAATTTTTAATTTATTATTTTCAATTAAATTAAATTTATAATTTATATTTTTTATTTAATATATAATTTTAAATTAACAACACTAATTTTTTTTTATTTAATATATAAATTTAATTTTTTAACAACACTAAAAAAATTTAATTTATAAGGCCATAATTTTAATTTATTATTTTTAATTAAATTAAATTTATAATTTATATTTTTTATTTAATATATAATTTTAAATTAACAACACTAAAAAAATAATCTATAAATGTTTAAAAGACTATTTTACAATTTTTCAGTTGTTTATTAAGTAATAGAATGAGGATAAAATGGACATTTTACATATTAGTCCCATGAGATACCAATCCTATGGAAATAATCCCACCATTTCCCCTAGGATACGATAATCTCTCATATGAGGGACTAATAGTCCGGAGAGACTATTAATCTAGAGCAAAAAAAATTGAACCAAATAATAGACTATTATTCCATATGAACTAACAGTCTAATCCCATGAAATAATCCCTCAAAACAAACACACTCTTAATGTTTTGAATTATTAATTGAAAAGATACTCAAAAATTACATTTATGAGCCACATTTATTTTATATGACCTATATTACTCAAACTTTGAATCTATGCCACACATTTTAATTGAGATAATTTTCAAAGTAAAAATTCTAATTAAATATATACCTTTTAGAGTAAAAATTCTAAGTAAATATATACCTTTTATGAGCCACATTTATTTTTTTATTTTATTTTTTTCTACCCACCCAAAAAAAAATTTATTTTTTAAGTGTATATATTTCAATTAGTCTATAAGATATTCTTGTATTCCAATAAGTCTTATTATTTGAACATTTGATCTACCAAATCCTAATTCTCATATTTAAAGTATTTTAAAGACATTTTTATCCTTACAAATATTTTTTGAATAGTTAACAATTTGGTGATATGAACATTCATATTTTACAATGTAAATATTTGTGAATGTTCACATTAACTTATAAGCATTCACATTGACAATATAAATATTTATATTAATATGTTAACATTCACATTGATGGAAATATGTGTTGGGTATACCTCCTTATTGGAGTGTGGGACCCAATTGGTTTTGGAAAAAGAGTTTTAATTAGGCTTGGTTTAGTATAATATATTTTTATATATTATATTTGTGGAGGCCCAATCCAATTTAAATACAATTAGGGTTTGATTACAAAACCCTAGATTCATTATATTATATTTTATATATTTGGAGGCATTGTTTTTTTTGGTCCAATACACACAACAAAAAAGTGCAGCGGCGGCTTATTTTTTTCTGGGGAACAGTGCCGAAAGTTTCATACATTGGTTCA
Organism: Camellia lanceoleosa; assembly: GCA_025200525.1. Taxonomy (NCBI): domain Eukaryota; kingdom Viridiplantae; phylum Streptophyta; class Magnoliopsida; order Ericales; family Theaceae; genus Camellia; species Camellia lanceoleosa. The sequence continues at coordinate 26,735,656 of CM045766.1, read as the reverse complement.
ATTTGGTTTTTTGAAGCTTGGTTCTTTGGGCATCTTTGGTTGGTGTCTGGTTCGTTATTTTGGGTCATCTTCAACTTTGGTTCTGAAGATTTTGGTTCTTCTGTTTGGTGAGGTCTTTCCTCTTGTTTATTTGTGATTATTGGAATTCACCTAATGGTGTGTTTGGTTGGGGGATTTGGAGAGGGATTTGGAAAGGGAAAGGGAAAAAGTGTGTGAAACTAGGTGAAATGTAAACATATTTTATTCATATTTCACTAACTTTTCCTTTTCTCTTTCCAAATCCCTCATCAAATCCCCTAACCAAACACAGCGTAAGGGTAGTTTTGTGAGACCATTAGTGTCTCGTTTGTAATCGTTTGAAAACTTATTTGGTTGATAGTGGAATCGGATTTCGATCCCGTGGAACCACGTAAAAATTCTTGTGTTGCCTTTGATTTAATTTTTCCGCATTAGTTTTTATTCCCATTGATTGATTTACTTGTGGGGAATCATCGTTTTTCCCTAACAACTGGTATCAGAGCCAAGTTTATTTGGATCTATTTATTTGTGTAAATCAATGGAGGGGAATGTGGGTCGTATGTCTAGCTTCAATGGAAGCAATTGGGTAACTTGGAAAACTAAAATGGAGGACTTATTATTTTGTAAAGACTTGTATGGACCCATTGAGGGTGATAGTGGCAAACCTGCTGATATGAAAGATGATGAGTGGAAGAGGCTTAATCGAAAAGCCGTTGGTGTTATCCGTCAATGGATTGATGACAGTGTGTTTCATCATGTTGCTACTGAAACTTCACACATGATTTATGGAAAAAATTAGAGAGTCTTTATGATAGAAAATCACCACAAATAAAGCCTTTACATTCGTAAGTTGGTTAATTTAAAATATAAAGAGGCGACCCTATTCTAACACTGAATGAAATAAAGAGTATTGTTAACCAACTTGCTTCTATGAAAATTATTTTTGATGATGAGTTGCAGGCTTTGATGCTACTTAGTTCCTTACGAAAGTTGGGAGACTTTGGTTGTGACGATTAGTAATTCGCCCGATGGAGTTGTCACTATGGGTCAAGTCACTAGTAGCTTGTTGAATGAAGAAACTAGAAGAAAATCAGCGGTACCTCTCATTCGGAAGCATTTGTTGTGAGAGGCGAAGCAAAACAAGGGGAGTAAGACTCCTCATGGTCGTGATCAAAGCCGTGACAAGTCAAGAGATAGTTCTTTTTCAAAGAAAGACGTTGAGTGTTATTATTGCCATGAGAAAGGGCACATGAAGCGAGAATGCCGAAAAGCTCAACAATAAAGAGAAAAGGGTGACAAAAGTGTGGATAAGAAGCAAGAAGACACAACAAAGAAGCACTACCGATGATATCATGGTCGTTTGTGAAGATGATTGTATCAATTTTGTGGGCCAAGAGAGTCATTGGGTGGTTGATTCTGGTGCTTCTTTTCATGTGACTTCTCGAGTTGATTTCTTCACTACCTACACTGCAGGAGATTATGGTTACATTGAATGGGTAATGAAGGTTTGTCCAAGATTATTGGTATGGGTGATGTTTGCTTGGAAACAAATTTGGGCTGCAAATTGTTGCTTAAAGATGTGAGGCATGTTCCTGACATTCGCCTCAATTTGATCTCTACTGGGAAGCTAGATGATGAAAGCTTCAACAACAAATTTGGTGATGGAATATGGAAGCTCACAAAGGGTTCTTTGGTGGTGGCTAAGTGCAAGAAGACTCATACACTTTATTCGATGCAAGGAAAAATTTGTAAAGGTGTTGTCAATGCACTTGAAGATGATACTTCTACCGAATTGTGGCACAAGCGGCTTGGCCATATGAGTGAAAAGGGGCTGCAAGTTTTGTTTAAGAAAGAGCTTCTACCCGGTTTGAAAGGTACACATCTTAAAACTTGTGTTCATTGTTTGGTGGGTAAACAACATAGAGTTTCTTTTCATAAAAATGTTGCTTCTAAAAAAGAAAATGTGTTGGAGTTAATTCATTCGGATGTTTGTGGTCCTTTAAAAGTTAGAACACATGGTGGTGCACTTTATTTTGTTACTTTCATTGATGATTATTCAAGGAAAGTTTGGGCTTATCTACTAAAATCTAAAGATCAAGTTCTAGAAGTATTGAAGCAATTTCAGCCATGGTTGAAAGAAAACAGGCGAAATTGAAGTGCATCCGAGCAGACAATGGTGGTGAATACATTGGGCCATTTGATGAATATTGTCATGACCAAGGTATTCGGCATCAAAAGGATTAAGAAGACTCCTCAACAAAATGGCGTTCGAGAGGATGAACCGCACCATTGTGGAAAGAACAAGGTGTTTGCTTTCACAAGCTAAATTGCCAAGATCTTTTGGGGTGAGGCAATGAGTACGGTTGACTTGATCAATTTATCTCCTTGCTATCCTTTGAATGGTGATGTTCTGAAAGAGTTTGGGTGGCAAAGATGTGTCTTATGAGCACTTAAGAGTGTTTGGTTGCGAGCTTTTGTTCACATTCCAAAGGATGAGAGGTCCAAGCTTGATAGTAAGTCAAGACAATGTATTTTCTTGGCTATAGGCGTGATGAATTTGGGTATAGATTATGGGATCCGATTCGACAAGAAAGTTATTCAAGCCGTGATGTTGTGTTTCTTGAAGACCAAACAATTGAAGACTTTGGTAAAGGTGATCAAGGAGCCAAAAACTAGTGATCTCATTGACATGGATCCATCTCCTTCATCTCCGATTGATGATGAAAATGGGGAGATCTTGTGACCACCTATTGAAGATGTGGAGGATGATGCTAATCCTAATGAAGTTGAGCCAGAGACTGAGGAAGAGCATCCAACTCAAGAACCGCCACCACAACTTGAGTTGAGGAAATCTACAAGGGACCGACAACCTTCAAGAAAGTATCCTCCCAATGAATTTGTGTTGATTTTTGATCAAGGGGAGCCGGAGAGCTACCAAGAAGCAATTGAGCATGCAAAGAAAGGTGATTGAAAAAAGGCCATGGAAGAGGAGATGAATTCCTTACTTGAAAATCACACTTATGATTTAGTGAAGTTGCCTAAAGGGAGGAAAATTCTGAAAAATAAGTGGGTTTTCAAATTGAAGAATGATAGGAAGAATCTGAGGTACAAAGCGCGTCTTGTTGTGAAAGGCTTTGGGCAAAAGAAAGGCATTGACTTTGACGAGATTTTCTCGCCGGTTGTGAAGATGTCTTCTATTCGGGTTGTACTTGGCATGGCTGCAAGTATGAACCTTGAAGTTGAGCAACTTGATGTGAAGACCGCATTTCTTCATGGTGATCTTGAAGAAGAAATTTACATGGAGCAACCAGAAGGTTTTGTAGAGAAAGGGAAAGAGAAATTTGTTTGCAAATTGAAGAAAAGTTTGTATGGCCTCAAGCAAGCTCCGCGGCAATGGTACAAAAAATTTGACTCTTTCATGATGAATAATGGTTTTTCTAAAACCACTTCGGACCATTGTGTGTTTGTGAAAAATTTTGCGGATGGCAAATTTATTATTCTTTTGCTTTATGTTGATGACATGTTAATTGTGGGTCAAGATTCTACCATGATTAACAAGTTGAAAGTAGAGTTGAGCAAGTCCTTTGCTATGAAAGATTTGGGACCGGCAAAGCAAATGCTTAGTATGAAAATTGTTCGTGATCGCAAAGAGGGACTGATTTGGTTGTCTCAAGAGAGCTACATTGAGAACGTTCTTGAGAGATTCAACATGGATAAAGCAAAGCCGGTTGGTTGTCCACTTGCAGGTCACTTCAAACTTAGTTCGAATCAATGTCCTACAAGTGAGAAAGACAAAGAAGAGATGTTGAAAGTTCCTTATGCTTCAGTAGTTGGTTCTTTGATGTACGCCATGGTTTGTACAAGGCCGAATATTGCTCACGCCGTTGGTGTGGTGAGTCGTTTTCTCTCTAATCCGGGTAAAGAACATTGGGCAGCGGTAAAATGGATTCTAAGATATCTTCGAGGGACTTCGAAGGTGTGTTTGTGTTTTGGGGAAGGTAAGCCGATGCTTGATGGGTTCACAGATTCTGACATGGCTGGTGATGTTGATTCTAGGAAATCTACTTCGGGGTATTTGATGACTTTTGTAGGGGGAGCTGTGGCATGGCAATCTAAATTACAAAAATGTGTTGCTCTCTCAACTCATCGGTTGAATTTATTACCATTACAGAAGCTTGCAAAGAAGAGTTATGGTTGAAGAAATTTTTGCAAGAGTTGGGTTTGAAGCAAGAAAGGTACGTGCTTTATTGTGATAGTCAAAGTGCTATTCACTTGAGTAAAAATTCTACCTTTCATTCGAGATCGAAACACATTGATGTGAGATACCATTGGATTCGTGATGTGTTAGATTCGAAATTGTTACAACTCGAAAAGGTTCACACAGATGATAATATTTCGGATATGCTGACTAAGACTTTGTCAAGGAACAAACATTTAAAGTGTCGAACTTTAGCGGGTATGGTTGATGTCTCCACCTAAGTCGGTAGGGAGAGAATTGTTGGGTATACCTCCTTATTGGAGTGTGGGACCCAATTGGTTTTGGAAAAAGAGTTTTAATTGAGCTTGGTTTAGTATAATATATTTTTATATATTATATTTGTGGAGGCCCAATCCAATTTGAATACAATTAAAATTTGATTACAAAACCCTAGATTCATTATATTATATTTTATATATTTGGAGGCATTGTTTTTTTTGGTCCAATACACACAACAAAAAAGTGCAGCGGCGGCTTATTTTTTTCTGGGGAACAGTGCCGAAAGTTTCATACATTGGTTCAATTTGGTTTTTTGAAGCTTGGTTCTTTGGGCATCTTTGGTTGGTGTCTGGTTCGTTATTTTGGGTCGTCTTCAATTTTGGTTCTGAAGATTTTGGTTCTTCTGTTTGGTGAGGTCTTTCCTCTTGTTTATTTGTGATTATTGGAATTCACCTAAGGGTGATTTTGTGAGACCATTAGTGTCTCGTTTGTAATCGTTTGAAAACTTATTTGGTTGATAGTGGAATCGGATTTCGATCCCGTGGACGTACCTCACATTGAGGGAACCACATAAAAATTCTTGTATTGCCTTTGATTTAATTTTTTCGCATTAATTTTTATTCCCATTGATTGATTTACTTGTGGGGAATCATCGTTTTTCCCTAACAATATGTAAACATTCATATCACTAAATATCCACACTGTAAATATAAATATTATTAAGAATATTTTAATAACTATATCACCTATAAAAACTTATTGAAATATAAAAAAATAATATAAACAAAGGCCTTGTTTGGGTACCCAATATAAGTGCACTTATTTCATCTTTTTATCTTTTTTGGGTCACATCAATCAACATCTTCTCTTTACTTTTTCTACACATAATATAAGAAAAGTCAAAAAATACACTTATTCTAAACTTTCCAAACTTGACCTAAATATATAGAATATAAACAGGTGAAGAAATTTATGAAAAGTGCCCCTTTTTTTTCTATGCAAGTTAACCACACCCCCTGTAAGCTGGACTAATTATGAGAAAGAAAAACACATGCTTCTGTGGGGTCTCAGCTTTTAATTTTTTATTTATTTTGAATTAAATCACCTCCTATATTTTTTATTTATAAAAAAATAAAATAAATTAAAAAAATTAATTTTTTACCAACTTCTCAAAAATACACCTATGTTTCAATTTGTGTTGATACGATGCTCTCAAATGTCAAGCTCATTGAAACCAATGCCTGTCCCATCATCTTTGCATAATAAAATGCAAATCGCATATCATTTCAAACCCATTAAATCCAATGTACCCCTCAAATATTTTCCAACTACTTCTCATCAGTAAGCATTATACCTAAAATTTCAAATCTAACCTCAAAGATTATTAAATTCAACATCTAGACACTGACAATCCTAATAAACAAATTTCATTCAGATGACTCAGAAAATTCTCTCCAGAGCAAAGCAAGGTGTTAGTCAATTCCAAGTTGGATTTTCCACTTGGTATGAATAAAAACAAAAGAGATGCACTTTTGAGGTCTAATTTTCTTTTTATATACGAGAACAAACAAACCATAGTTAATAAACACAAGTCCTAGAAGGTACCAAGATTCATAGATTTATTCACTTCAACATCTAGATACAGTAAGAGATAAGTACATACATTCAACCATTAAAAGGTCTACTAAAACTTCACATAGTTTCATAAATACTTGCATAAAACAACTATGACAAGGTACCAAGCTTCACATCTCCCCAAACATAAACACAACTCAAGCAGTAGCAGTAACTGCAACAGGATCAGCGGCATGCTTTGCAATTGTACTCTGCAGCTCGTCTTTCTTCGCACCCACAACCCTGTCAACTATATTTCCTTCCTTTATGAACACAAAAGTAGGCATTGCCTCGACGGCCCAATCCTCAGCAACAGACTACAGAGAAAAAAAGTAGTTTCTTTGTTAGAAATTGCGACAGGAATTTCAAGATTGTGATAATCCCATTTGATCATACAGTTTTTCAGGTCAGAATTGAACACATAAAAGGGCCTTATATATTTGATTACCTTGAGTTCATCAACATCCACCTTGACAAATATGACATCGGTCATTTTCTTGGCCATCTCTGTCAGAATTGGAGCAATGAAACGGCAAGGTCCACACCATGAAGCAGTGAAATCCACCACCACCTATCCCAATAAGTCCTTAGTATTTTCTTTCAGGCAAATGACTATAAAAGTATCCAAGCTTTTAACAAATGGAAGAAAACTATATCGAGCATTATAGTTGGCTCTGGTTGTGATTTAAAAAGAAGACATAAAATACAGCACAACAGGGGAAGAGAAGACTTGCCGTCTGTTCTTCTTCCCCCTCTTCCTTATAATTAGATTTCTTTATTAAAAAAATTAAAAAAATAAAATAAAATTGAAGGGTTGTGATGTGAATGTACCAAAGATCTCAATCATGTGTATAAATGGATGATTTACCAATATATTTCATGGAAGACCCTTAAGAAGCACCGACACACAAGACGGGCGCCGTGTTTATATACATGGCAGGGACACGCGTGTCCACATGTCCAACATATCCGTCCACCCTCTCCAGCGCCGCTGGCCACCGACTCCCACAACTCACCAACATGATTCTTTATTTTTGTTTTCTTTTATATTTTAAAACATTTTTATACACTATACAGGTCTTTTTTTTTTCTTTTTCTTTTTTCACAAAAGAACAAAAAAATCGTTACACGTTTTTTTCCTTTTGTAAAGAGTAAGCATCAAGCTGATAAAGACGCTTCGAATTTTTTTTTATTTTTTTTTTAAAAAAAGTAAATTTTGGGGGTTTTTATGTTTATCACCAAACACATCTAATTCGATTCAATTAGATTTTTTTTTTTTTGAAATTTGATAACCCTAACCTACCGCAATCACACCCAAATCTCACATAAACGTTGGATTATCAACAGAATATTACTTGACATAAAATCAGGACTAAAAAATTGATTGAAACCAAAGAAAATTTAAAAACAAACAAGAGGAACCCCAAACATAAAACCATCTTGACAAAACCCTAATCAAGATTCAAGCTATATATTCCCAAAAACAAGAGACTAACACAACCCATTAAAGAAAGGCACATGGAAAAAAAAATTCTAGAGATTAAAGAACAAAAAAAAAAAAAAAAAGGAGATAGTAATAGTAATAGTATTAAAAGACAGAAAATTGACTAAAAAATTCCAAACAAATCAAGAAAATAGAAAAATAGTTACCAATTTTTTGGATTCATTGCCCTTCTGGAGCAGATCGGTCCACTGATCGACGGTGTGGCAGCTGATAACCTGTCCCTCTTCTGCAGCCATTGATCTCTTTCTCTCTCTCTTTCTCCCAACAACAAAAACAAAATTTCAGAAACCAAAAATGTTTTGCAAAAACAGTTCTTACGATCCCGACGAGACGACGCATCCCGAAACCTGTATTTATAGCCTGACCTATGTGTCGGTATAGCCTGACCTATGGGTCGGTTTACCAAAATATTTCCAAATTAAATGAGAATTACGGGAATGCCGCTGCATCGGTTTACCAAAATATTTCCAAATTTAAATGAGAATTACGGGAATGCCACTGCGTCGCATCCTCTCTTATTTATTTTATTTTTAATTTTTGTTATTTTAATTTTTGTGGTAGCAAATAAATATAACATCACCGTCGGTGGCGGTGGAGTGGAAATACACTCTTTTTTTTTTTTTTTTTCACACAGGTAAATAGGGTTTAATTTTTGAAAGTACATTTCTCTTTTATTCCAGCGGTGGATTTTGTCTTTTAGATTATGTTAAATTTAATCGGGTATTTGTGCTAGGATTAGTGTATTTTTCTCTCATATGGGTGATACATCTTGTAACAATCTAAAATTTTAAATTATTTCTTAAATTTTATATTAATATTATTTAATTATAAATGAGTTCAAAAAATAATTTTTATTTTATATTATTATTCGATATTATTTTCTGAGTATTATAGTATTTTTTTTAATATATTTTTTCTAGACTAAAATACACTAAAACATAATATTTTCTATACTAAAAAGAAAAGTGTGCCCCGCAAGTGTCTTGTTCCTCACGCTTGTCGCCTATATACATTGAGGGCTGTGCTTCAGACCCCCACTGGGGGTCAATCCCCAGTGATGTGGCGCCGTCTCATTCACTGAAATTCAAAAAAAAAAAAAAAAAAAAAACAAAAAACAAAATTTTTTTTGGGCCAATTACCTTCTCCTCCGTACGACCCCCAGTGACCCCCACTGGAGGTCTTAGGCATTTTTCATACATTGATGACCATCAGTTAATGTATCTCACCAATTCCAACTCTCTCATCCTCCCTCTCAGCTCTAGTTTTACAAATTTTTGTGTTTAGTTTGGAATATTTGGTAGGTCGGAGTGAACGAAAGGTAAAAATTAAAATTAATATTAAGATGAGTTATATTATATCTTGAATTACCATTATATATTTTACGTATATTTTGGATTATTATAGTTTATTTTATGTAAATTGTGTTTTATAAATTATATTAGCATTTTTAATTCATGAACCTTATTTTATATAATAAGAAAAATTCATGGATATAATTGTTTATTAAATATATTTTGAGCAACTATTTTATAAGTATCACCATGGAGGTCCTATGTCTTGAGGGACTTAAATAACCATTGGCCATCTGATTAGTCACTTTGTGACTCTCTGTCAGTCATGGATCCACTAACACCCTAATGTCTAGTGTGGAGTAAAGTGCTGTACGGAGTTAAGTGTTACACTATTGTGGGAGCCACCTCTAGAATTCGTACGAGCCACCTTTTGAGTCCATACATCTGTTCTATTCTGTACCATGGTTATGATTTCTAGTGTGGAGCAAAGTGTTGGATGGAGTTAAGTGTTACACTATGGTGGGAACCACCTCTAAAGTTCGTATGAGCCACCTCTTAAGTCCATACATATGTTCTGTTCCATTCTGTACCATAGTTATGATTATTTTGTTTATATGATTTCTGTATTATATGTCAAATGATCTCTGTATTATATACTCTATATATTTTAATATCAAGCTTTGTTTAACCAATAATTATCCATGGTGAATTTTATGCCTTTATACTCTTAGTATAATATTTCTCACTCTGCCATATGCTTATAGCTGTTTACTAATTTTCAAGAAATAATGCAATTCAGAAATAGCTTTTGGAAAGTCTTCGAAGCGGGGATGTGGAATAGACACACAGAGCACTTTTATAGTATTTATAATTTTATTCTTTCTATATAAATATCGGCTTTTTGGTCAATAAGTTTTTGTTATAAAAGTAAAAGATCAAATGATTATTTTAGTACCCTCACTTCAATATTTTTTCGCTCGTATTTAGTAATTGTTTAAGAATTGGCCGAAGGTAACTTCAGTTACTAGCCATCACAATATTTAACTTTTAGGTACGGAGAGTGGGTTGTGACAAGTGGTATCAGAGCCTATGTTTTAAATTTTCTTTTATAAAAGCATTGAAATATAAGACACATACACAAATAGAATGGAGGAAACGTTGAGTCAGATTACAGGTTGTATTTAAATTAGATATTTGTGTAGCAACAATCATGGTATAGATAATTATGATAATTAAGATGAGTTATTTGTTACTCTATACATAATTATGTGCATCTTTCATGCTAAATAATTTGAAGAAAAAAAAAAACAATTACCAAAAAAAAAAAATCCGTAGTATATGTTTCGTAGCATTTGACCAAAAAAAAAAAAAAAACATTTTGACTTTTTAAAAATGGATTCAAATCTATAATCTTTCACAAAATTAATGAAAAGTTTTTAAAGTCACTCAATGTTTCTCATTTTGGCCCAAAACAATTTTTGACAAATAAACAGTGAATTATTTTTGGTAAAATTTTTTTGAGATAATATTTTATATTAGATTAATCATCAAATATATATTTATTAGAGTGCGTAGAGGACAGTTTACACATATGACAAATTTTGAGGACGAAATTTTTAAAATGATGAAAGATTGTAACAATCTGAAAATTTAAGTCGTCCCTTAAATTTTATATTAATACTATTTAATTATAAATGAGTTCAAAAAAATAATTTTAACTTTATATTATTATTCGATATTATTTTCTGAGTATTATGATATTTTTCTCTATATTTTTTCTAGACCAAAATACACTAAAACGTAACATTTTCTCCAATGATTATTTTAATACCCTCACGCAAATATTTTTCTGCTCGCATTTAGTAATTATTTAAGAATTGGCTAAAGGTAACTTTAGTTACTGACTATCACGATACTTAATTCTTAGGTACGGAGAGCGAGTCGTGACAGACCTCTTTCTTTGAATTGAGTTAAATTTAGCCAATAATCAATTATTTTAGTGTTAGCGCTCAAAGATATTATGATATTTTGACGATTTTTTTTTGTTAAAAATAAATAAACAAATAGAAGTAATGTCATAGTAATATAGGCTTATTTTGAGAAGATGATAAAAAGTAATTTTTTTGCTTTTAAGTTTTTGGTTTTTTTAGTCAATTGATTTGGAAAGTTGGTAAAAAGTTATTTTTGACTTTTTTGATTAATATTTGTTTATGATGTCAAATCACAATAAAATAATCAAACTACTCCCATTAATTTAAAATATTTACAACTTTACTCATGTAACATATTTTGACTTATAAGGGGTAGAATTATAATTTTATCAATAGTTACAAACCAACTTCTCAAATAAAAAAAAATACAAAAAAAATCAACTTTTAATTTTTACTACAAATAAATTAAAAAAACACTAAAAGTCAACTTTCCAAAATAGCACATATAGGCCTCGTTTAGGAACAGGTTATTTTAGTAATTTTTTGACTTTTTATGAAAAGATGTAAAAAAAATAGAGAAAAAATGTGACTAATTTTAATTAATTTTTTGATTTTTTAACTAAAATAATTACTCTCCAAACGAGGCCACAGTGGCCATTTGAGAACCCAAAGAAAAAACTACGTTTCAGCAGCTTGGTAGCTAAGAATACCAAAATATCACTTGGAAAGTACAGAAACGCAAGGTGTGAAATTACTGCACTGCCCTCCATGTCAATAAATAGCTACAAAATGAGCCAAACGGGTCAAAAAGAAAATTTCGTAAGTTAGGTGAGATATTTTGATCATTTTACGATGAAGTTACATAATAAATAAGTATTAATCAAAAAATAAAAAAATAAGAAAGGGAATAAAATTTTCAAATCAGTTTTTTTATCAAATTTTCAAATCATTTTTTAAAAAAATAAAAAAATTTAATTAAAAGTTAGCATGGGAATAAATGCGTTGTGGGGTGACGTGTTAGCAAATGTCTTCTAGGAATCGGGAGTAGAAAGTGACATGATTGGATAGGAAGATAAACTCCCTATTCCAAACCAAAGTTACCATGCATGTGAAGAATATGTCGCCATATATGGCGCGAAAGTTGATTATTTTAATATTTTTTAATGTTTTGATTATTTTATTTTAATTAAAATAAATTTATATTTAAAAAGTTAGTTAATTTTTTTAATTAATTTGATAATTGTAAAAAAAAATAAAATAATTATAATTTAAATATAATATTTTATCTTATTAACTATTTTAATTTATTTTATCTTTATTAACTATTTTAGTTCAAAATCACCTTCTCAAACGACATGATAAACCTAGCAGTGACTCAAAAATAAAATAAAAAATGGGAATTATCCTAATGGAATTGTGTGTCTCTAGTTAATTATTAATTATTCAAATTGGGGTGATTGTCAAGCGGGAGTACTCATTGTTGTGCAATCCGTGGTGTTTACTTTTAGGTTTATTTTGATAATTAGAATTGTTTATTTTTTAAGATATATTTTTAAAATATATTGAGTAAAATATATTTTAAAAAAAAGTTGATTGAATATTGATAGACCTTTTATTTAATTGCACTTGTATTTTAAAAAATAATAATAAATGTGATTTGAATTATAAAATTAAATACAAATACACTTCGATTAAAGGGTTATTGACATTCGATCAACTTAATTTTTTTATAGGTATTCTCTACTTAATATATCTTAAAAAATGAAGAATTTCGATCATCAAAGTGGCCTCAAAATAAGCCCCAACGGGCCATACAATAATTGTTGTTGTGTCTCCCGCACAATAATCACCATTTGTCCTTAATTATTATGTTTATTTTTGTTTTTTCATATCTTCATACAAAATTGTATATTTTACTCCTTCATCAATGACAATATTTGTGAAGCATTATTTGATCATGCCTAAGACCATTTGAAAAATCTCTCGTTAAAAATAGATTCATTTGTAAATGTAGATTTAATTTAATTTATTTTATAGTAATAATGTTTGAATTTGTATGACTTGATTTAATATGATAAATATATAAATAAAAAAAAAATGAGTTTCTAGTACACACTAGTGAAATGTTAAAGAAGAGTTTATATTTTATTTGATTCACTAAACTGAGATAGAATAGAATAAAATATAATTATCATTCATTTCAATAGTGTTTGATTTTTTGAAATAAAATTGAATAAAATGTATATTCTATCAAAATATTTATTCTTATATTTAATTAACTAAAAAAATAATTATAAATATATTATAAATGAAATTATCTTGCACCATTTTAAGATAATAGCAATTCCATAAAAAAATTTAAAGAATGACAATTTCGTTCTATTCTTACCTTATGTCTCTCTTTCTCTACTCCTATCGTGGTCCTTCAAGGGTATCAAGCCCCCACATCTCAATTTTCTTTCTATTCTTACCTTATGCCTCTCTTCCTCCACTCTATCATGGTCCTTCAATGGTATCAAGCCCCACATCTCAATTTTGTTCTATTCTTACCTTATGCCTCTCTTCATGTACGCTATCATGGTCCTTCAGTGGTATTAGGCCCCACATCTATTGGGTTGGACTGCAAGTTATATAGTCGGACCTATGTTAATTATGTATAGATAAGGTGATTTTATGTTGTTTAATAAATGAAGAAAATACGATCTAAAAATAAAATACATAAATGAAGAAAATGCATTAAATTTGAAAATAATTTAGAGTAATTAATGGATATAAGATTTAAAATAGGGTAGTCAATCCATAAATCGAATTTTCAATTTGAATAAAACTATACACACAAATTGGTATACCAATTAGTATACTGACAGATGATATGATATAATTTTATTGGCTTTAATGGGTGTGGTTCATAATTTTGAAATTGCATTGCTATAGCATGTGTTGATACACTAATTGGTATAATAATTGGTGTTTGTAGCACCATTATTTCAATTTTGTATAATTAAAGGTTTATGCGTTGAAATACTTTGTCTAAAAGGACAAGCTCAAACAAAATGACCAAAATGTCCTTTCTTATATATATATAGATATCATATACACGGTGCAAACACTAACAACAGTCACACTACATCGCTCTTCTCTCTACTTTCTTTCTTTACTCTCTCTCTCTCTTTCCTCCAACTCGTACGCTGACGCTATCGCCTTTGCCACCGCCATCGTCATCGTGATTGCCACGACCACCACCTCCGGCACCGCCTACTCTTTCTCTTCTTATCTTCTCTTCATTGATCTTCACCAGTCGTCGACCCCCGTCTCAGCCTCCACAGTCGCGTCCCTCATTCACGTCGCCGAGACTTCTCCAACAAGCACAAAGATTCAACAAACACAAAGATTCCTCTTCTCTTCACCGATCTTCATCTTCTTTTCGACCTTCGTTGTCTACCGGTACTAAAATCATCGTAGAATTTCTTAGTGTTAGTCACCATTAAGCTCATTGTCTAGAACGGCCAAGCCAAGGTTATCTCTCTCTCTCTCTCTCTCTCTCTCTCTCTCTCTCTCTTATCTTTTCTTTAACCTCGCTGACACATATCTAAGATCGATGGCCACACAAATCTCAGATCTACACCAGACCATTATTGATCATTGCCACTACTACACCTCGTGCTCCACCACCGTTGCTATCTCTACTCATCCTTCATTCATTTATTTAATCTTTCATATATGTATATTTATATTGTATCTCAATTATTCAAAGTTTTGGATTTTTAATGCTAAGCTATAATAATCAACGATTCATACAGTTATGATTCACACACAGAAACCAGATCTCTGATTTTTTTTTTTTTTATAGTTCTTGTTGATGATGATGACTATTGTTGTTGTTGTTGTCGTCGATGATGATGATGATGACGATGACGATGACGATAACGACGATGATGATGAAAAAAATTACAACAAATAGAGAACAGATAGGAAAAAATTGAACAAATAGGGATGGGCTTGTCTATCTATTTCAACAGATAGGATATGGTTTGGCTTGTTATTTCAACAGATAGAAAATTTAAAAAAAATAATAATTTAGGGTAAGAAATTAATAGATAATAAAATTTAGACAGATATTTGAACAGATAAGGGGAAATATTGAATAGATAGTCACAAAATTTGAATAGATAAAAAATAATTTGATCATGGTCAAAAAATTTGAATAGATAGATATAAATTTAAATAAATAGAAAATAATTTGATTAGATAGTCAAAAAATTTGAATAGATAGATATAAATTTAAATAGATAGAAAATAATTTGAACAGATAGTCAAAAAATTAAACAGATAAAAAAAAGTCAATAGATAAATTAAGGGTAAAATTGAAAATAAAATATCCTTCAAAATAAACAAAATGACTTTTCACTAAACTATTTTACAAAGGGTGAATCTCTGACCAACAAAAATATCTACTAGACCTAATACCTTATACCTTCTTTAGGTTGAGCTTTTCAACAATTTTCTCTTTAAAATAAACAATTTTAGACAAATTTTGATTTTTTCTTTAAATGTTAATAAGCATCTCCAATATTTTTATTTAGAGAGATTTTTTCAAAAATTCTACTTTTGATACTTATATACCAATTAATCCAAGTTAATTTTTAATAACCCATTTAATCCTATTGGTATTCAAAAGACCAAAAACCCCAACTTTAGATTTAGCCAAAAAAAAAAAAAATCAAATAAATAAATAAAAACTAAATCTATATTTTAGGAGAAAGTCACTCTAGTTTAAATACTTACCCTATTTGAATTAGAATCTATATGTAAGAAGAAAATCATGAAAGTTAATAAATATCCTATTTAAAATCTTAATCTTTTAAAATTATGGAAGCTAATTGTAACAACCTCATCACGTATAATGATTAGTACTTGATTAATTAAGAGGATTTGAGATTTAATTGCCGAGTATTATAATTTATTTAGGATTTATGAGAATTGTGGAATCTGACTCGTATGTGATCTTATCGAAGGTTTATTTTGGAATTAGAAATTAAGGGTCCAAATGGCTTAAGGGAGTAAAATTGAGAAGCTAATCAATTTAATTTTAATTACGGACCCATTTGAAAGTTTAATTAAATATTCGATTCAGTTTAGTAAAATTGAGATTCAATTAATTAGATCCAAATTGGAGAAAATTAAGTTAATTAAATCATGAAAGATTGAGGATTATAAATATTGCGAATTAAATTTAGTTATGGGGTGACCAATTTGAATATATAATTTAATTGACGGAAACTTGGGGTCCGATCAGAAATTGAAGGCCTAAATAATTTAAGAAACCAAAATTGAGATTGGAAATAAGTTCGATTTATTATTTAGAGCATTTTGGGAGTCTGATTAAAAATCTGATTTGGATTAATAAAATTTAAATATAATTAATTGGGCCCTAATGGAAGTTAAATTTGACTAATTTAATTATATGAGATTTGAGGTTAGTTATAATTAACTAATTGTATATTGATTGAAGTTAATTAAGATTAAGTAATATTTAATTAAATTATTTCTAAGTTAATTAAGATTAAGTGATATTTAATTAAATTATTTCTAAGTTAATTAAGATTAAGTGATATTTAATTAAATTATTTCTAGACATAAAATTTAATTGGACTAAATTAGTATTGTGGATGTATTGAGAATCTATGTTTGGGTGTGTGCATGTGATGTGTTGGATGCCTAAGAGGAGTGCACGTGTGCCATGTTTGAAATCAAAAGTGAGGTGTGTGTATGGGAGTGTATAACCGGGTGAAACATAAAGAAGAAAACACAAAGAAAAAAAAAAGAAAAAAAAGAAAAAAGGAAAGAATGTAATGTCCATCTGGACTCAAGGAGCTCAAAGGATAAAGTTAAAGAGAGGGAGAGAGAACCGTACGGTGAGAGAGGAAGAGAGGTTCTGGGCAGTAAAGTCAAGAAGAAGAGGGTCTTGTGGGAAATTAAATTTGAAGTCAAAAATTATGAAAAATTTATCTTAAGGTAAGAAATTTCATCTTCTTTTTAGTGTTGTTTACTTAATCTAAACAAAAAATTTATTGAAGGTGGATTTTGAGAAGATTCAAAATAAAGATTTGAGGATTAATTATAATTTTGCAGAAATTAGATTTGTATGTTAAATCAAGTTGGGTTGGAAAGCTTGAGTTATGATTCTTTTAATTTGTTAAATTTGGGTTCAATTTAGAGAATTATTCTTGGATTAAGTTCTATAATTTACATGCAACAAGGGTTTATTCAAGATTTGGCCCACACAAATGAGTTAGGTTAATGATTATGGAAATCAACTTAGAAATTAATTATTTTGCATTTAATTTTGTAATCTTGCATGAATTTGGGCCTTAATTCTACATGCATGTAATTTGGAGGAATTAAATAATAAATAGGGGTTTTGATTTTAATTATATTAACCCATGCATGTAATGTAATCTAAGAGTTTGACTTAAATTAAACATATTTTGGAATATCTTTGATTATGAATTAAGTTTTGGGTGTGTTATGAAGGAAATTAATTTAACCTAAGTTTGGCTAAATCAAGAATTAAATTATGATTTGATTTTGAATATAGAAAATTAGTTGGTTTTAATCTTAATTCCACAAATGCAAATATTTCTTTAAAAGAGTTTGTAATTTTAATTTCATGATTTAAGAGGAATTAGTAAAATAATGAAGAATTGGAGCTAAGGCCAAGTTATGAAGGTTAATTAGAAATTAATTATTTTGGATTTGGTTTTTGAAGTTATAATTAAATCAAGCTCCATAAATTATATGTAATTTTATTGTGCATTTAATTTTGAAAAAAAAAAAAAAGATTTTAAAATCATGAGTTCATGAGTTTTGATTTTATAATGAAAATAAGGAATTTGTTTAATCCATGCATGTAATTGAATTGAAAAGTTTTATTCAATTTAAATACATTTTAGAACGCCCATGATTATGAATTATATATTTGGTTAGAAATTGAGTTAAGTTGATTTTGTTATTACTAATAAAATTGGACCTATTTGTATTGTATACATCATGGATTTTGAAAGATTTGGATTAATTCAATCTCATATTTTGAAGAGAAAAATAAAATGTTTTATAAACATCAAGTTTATGGAAAATTAGAATTAATCCTAATATTAGATAAAGTGTTGATTTTATAATTAGATTTTTAATCCATACTTGTAATTTGAGATTAAACACATGTTGGGACATTTATGGTTATGAATTAAATTGGGGTTATAAATTAAGATAAGTTCAAGATTATGGAAACTAGTTGGAAAATTTATAAGGATATAAAACTAGTAATTTTGATGTCAATTTCATGCATGTGAATAATGTTCTAAGGAATTTATGACTTAATAATGAATAATAAGTTACTAGTCAATATAGATTAGTTAGTTAAAAAATGAATCATTGATCTAGTGGTAATTGTTTAATAAGCCAAGTAAAGGATCAATCTATTTGGAAAAGAAGGACTTAGTAACGAAAGAATATGTTAAATAAGAACCCGGTTTATTTAAATGAGAAAGAATAAACGAAGTAGAACTTCGGACTCTAAAGACTAAAGACTAGAAGGGACAAATTTAATCAAGGGAGTAATATTGTATTTCAATGTGTATATGTTATATGTTTGTGTAGGTCACGCGCCATTGTCTGCCCGATTTTTTCTGATATATCCAGTCTGTCTGATTTACCTTTGCAGCCCTCTGTGAGTAATAACTTTGTAAAGTTATGTTTAACTTTAAGTATTTTTCGGATTGATATGAGATGATTTGTTTTCTAAAATGCTACTTTATGATTTATGAATGAATGTCCAATTTTCTGAAAGGTATTGTGGCACTCTTAGTATCTGGCTCTTACCCGGGGGAAATAATACCGTGGATTTGGCCCTTGCCCGGGGGAAACAATACCGTGGTTATCTGTATCTGGCCCTTGCCCGGGGGAAACAATACCGTGGTTATCTGTATCTGGCCCTTGCTTGGGGAAAATAATACCATGGCTATTTGCGCGCAAGATATGGACCCTCCTGGTCGTTGGTACCAACTCTGTCTGTGGTCTCTAGACCAATCTGATCTGTTAGCTAATGGGTGTACCACATATGATCTTATGTAAAATCTGTATATGAATATGAGTATGAATATGAAAACGAGTATGTATCTGAATCTGTTTCTGATTTGAAATCTGAAATTGCATAAGACTCCACTTCTGATAAGATTGTGTTTCTGATATGAACTTTGGTTTCTAACTCTGTGATGGACATCATTCATTAAACCCTTTACTCTGTTATTATTCACTGGGCTTTAGCTTACTGTATTATTTATGTATGTAGGTGATCAGGCGCGTGACCAGGCTTAGAGGCATTTGTCTAGAATTTGTTCTGTCAGCCAACCTATGTGCCTCCCGTGGAGGTTCCGGATATGCTAAGTGTTGTCGTTATGTGATGTAAAGTTTAAGTTCAGTTATGTTTTCTTGCTTGGTTCTTTAGGTCATGTGTATATATGTAAATAAAAATTTTAAAATTTTTCTATCTCATATAAGTCTGCACAGCTCAATGGACGTTGTATATTATTATTTGCTTCCGCTAGCCCCTAATATTTTGTTAATCTGTTCAGAGGCCGTAGGTAATCCTCGGATTACTGGCCGGTTACGGTGCCAAACCTATAGGGGCAGGTTTGGGTCGTGACACTAATAAATATCCTACATTCACACTTTTTTATAATGTGAAAATTTAAAAATAATACAACAAAAAATCCAAATGAAAATCAAAATACAATGTGAATGTCCACAGTAAATAACAAATATACAACTAACTTTCGAAAAAACAAAACGCATATCAAAGTATAATGTGAATGTTCAAAATAAACAACGAACATACAACTAACCTTTAAAAAAAATTAAAACTCATACCAAAATACAATGTGAATGTTCACAGTTTACAATTAATACACAACTACTGTTAAAAAAACTAAACTTATACCAATGTGAATATTCATACTATAACGTGAAAATATAATACAAAATATAAAAAAAAAAAGTGAAAATCGACTATTTCAATTGTTTAATAGTAATAAAAAATGATTGTTCAACAAACAAGTATAGTAACAATAACAACAAATATACAAGTAACCTTCGAAAAAATAAAATTTATGCCAAAATACAATGTGAATGTTTACAGTTTACAATTAACATATAACTAGCTTTAAGAAAAACTAAACTCATACCAATGTGAACATTCACATATGCAACGTGAAAATACGAAACAAATTAAAAAAAGTGACAATTGACTATTTTGATTGTTCAATATCAATAAAAATGATTGCTCAACCAACAAGTATATTAACAAACAACATACAACAAATCATCAAATAGTTCATATATATTGACACACATTTTAAAAAAAAATTGTATATAATCAACTCCAGCAAAATACTGATGAATAAACTATATAATATCGATGATTACACAAACTGATGAAGAGACTACAGTTTATGTATAATAATGGCAAAAAAAAAAAATGATTGTTTATCATCGGTTTACCATCATCTTTGTTGCGAGTCCATAATCATCTCTATTATTATCGATCTATATATACAACTAACTTTCTTTTATAAATGTTCTTCAATGGTAAAAGCTTATTATAAAATAATGGTAAAGGAAGATCATTGAAAAAAAGTGAATCTCTCACATTGAGGCAAACAAAACACTAAGAATAATAATCTTCTATATTTATATAAAATATTATATATATATATCATAAATAAAATATATCTAATAAATAACTTTCTTTCTTCTAAATATATGGTATAATATATATATATATTATAATAAAATTCTATAAAGGTAAAATAGTCCTAATTGAGCCCGAATTGTATATCATTGAAGCCGATAATTGAGATTTCTTAACCTTATTCTTGATTCAAGTTGTACATTTTACTATTGTTTAATGTTAATCAAGTTGGATGTTGTGGAAGCACAAAATGAGCAAAAGCATGGAGTTTTAGCAGAAAAGAAAAGTCAACCCCACATGTGTGGAGGGTCGTTCCCGCACGTGCAGCCTCTCTTCCTAAAGCCCATGCATTCTTAAAAATCGCACGTGTGGAGGGTTTTTCTCGCACGTGCGACCGTATCTTGTTTTGCGTGCACTACATTCTATACTTGTTTTGAAGGCTAGAAGGTATAAAAGGAAAAGGAAAAAGCTGAAAAAGGGTTTGGATATTTTCCAAAGAAATAGATAGGCTAGGGTTTGGAAATAAGAGAGTTTAGAGTTTTCAAGGATGTCTTCCATGGTGACTTCTTCCTCTACCTTGTTCCACTCCTTCACGAGTGGCTAGTCGTCCATTTTCTAAGATTTTGATGAAATTCTAGCCAAGTAAATCGGGTTTTCTTAGGGGTTTTATTTTTATTTTTTATTTTTTTTATTGTTGTAATGGTTTGAACAAGTTTTATGGTGTTTAAGAAGCTTTTCAATATAATTTTCCATTATTCTCTTTAAGTGTTCTAATTTCTATGATTATTGAATGCTTTTCATGCAATGGTTATCTTCTCTTTCATATTCAAAGTATGAAACGAGTTAGAGACGAGTCGTATTGCTACCCTAGTTTAAAGCGAATGACTCGTACTTAAGATGATTCCTGCCTATACATTGAACATGATAATCTTCTTAATCAATACTTCAAGCTTGTAGTTGTGAAGTATTGGGTAGTTCGAACCATAGCACAATCGATTTACAACTTTAAACCTTATTTATGTAACTAGTGGTGAATTCATTACCTTCGAAAATTTCTCCAATTAATATCTCAAATCCTAATTTTCATTGCTAATTTAATTTTTCTTTTTCATTTAAATTCTCATTTCAATATAATTCTCATCAAGCTTTTTATCAAAATTAATCTAGGAACCTAGCAATTAAATTAGTTTAATTTCTCAATTGTCCCTATGGATTAATACCTAAACTTACCTCTGTTTTACGGAATTAGAATTCAGTTTAGTGTTTATTTTTAGTGTGCAAAATGACCCATCAAGTCCACATAATACTTCTAATATGGGAAAATTGATCTATTGGAATATAAATTCAAATGTATGGGACTAAGTGAAACACAAGAATACTTTATGAACTTATTGGGTTATAAATCCTCTAAATAAGATTTATAAATAAATTTCTCTTTTATTTTCTCTTTTATTTAATAATATAATAAATAATTGAGCCTGGTGGTATTATTTTTAAAGTGTGAAATTTTATACTTTTTGACTAATGTCCTTCAAGACTTTATATTTCTCACATTCAAAGTGTGAAAATGTAAATAAAAAATTCAAAAAATTTCAATTCTAAACACATAAACTATGAAATTTATTTTTTTTTTAATTTAAATTTCACACTTTTTGACGTAACAAAGTGTGAAAATTTATAGCTACAAACAAGTGTGGAATTCCGCAGTTTTTAAGTAAAAAATTCCATGGTAGAAATTCCAATTTCAAAACTATGAAGTTTCACACTTCTGAAATTGTAAACTTATTTATTTATATATTTATTTATTACCTTTCAAAAATGTAAATTCCATGGTAGAAATTGGAATTTAACAAATTTTAGTTAAAAAATTGTGAAATTTAACACTTTTAAAAATAATTTTCAAAAGTATGAGTTCACATTTTGTATCCTGAAAATGTAAAATTTCATGAAGTGCGAAAGGTCAGACGTTTAGATCCTCAAAAGTGTGAAATTTCACACTTTTTTTCATTTTTACATAACTTCATATTCAATTAAAATTTTATTTAATATATCTCATCGAGTAAGTTTCAAAAATATAAATTTTATAAAAAAATGTATATGTACAATAACAACCATGAAATTCTAAAATTTAAAATATAATAAAGCATAGAACCATTGTGTTTACATTTCACTTAATAATCATTTTCCAGTATATATTTACTATTTATCTACTAATATTTTAAAAGTTTGAAGAATACATATGTTTTTTACTTTTTCATATCCCGAAAATACCCTCCTAAACTTATCAAACATCACACATCAACCTACATCTACTGAACAACCAAACACCTTTCGGAATTCAAACACTTTCAAACATCAAACACTTTCAAACATCATAATATGATTATTTTTTTTAATAACTCTACTACTGTGGATTGTTCAATATTTGTCTCCTCCATTACCTTCTTATGAATGGTGAGCATTCAAACATCAAACACCTTCAAACATATAATATGATTATTTTTTTTAATAATTCCACTACTATGGCTTGTTCAATATTTGTCTCTTCTACTACTTTCTCATTGTGATAATTGAGTTTTTCGGACCGCTCGAGCGGTGATCTTTTGCTCCCAGTAGTTAGCTGTTTTACAGGCGGGATTGCTCGAGCGTAGAATTCATGCTCTTAGTATTTTCATTGTAGCTCTGTAGAACTTCTAGGACTTCTCTTTTTCCGCTTGAGCGGTGGAATTATCGCTCGAGCAATCGCTTGGAGTTTGTGCTATTCACTCGAGCGGTCTGTTCGGGATCAACTAGTATAAAAAGCACTTTTTGCTCATTTTCTCTTATTTTTTTTCTCTTTTCTCTCCGTCCTCTCTTCATGTCCAAAAACCCTAGCCACAAAACCTTTGATTTCACTTTATTATACCAAGGATCCACCTTAGATCATGCAAGATTAGTGAAGAAGGAGTGAGGATCTTCCTTTTTACTAATTGGATTACGATTTCGTTGAAGTTCCTGCTTGGGCCTTCGTTGTTTGCTCACCTTCTTGAAGTAGGGAGTTCTCTTAACTTAACCATTTATGATTAGTTCGATTTGGATGTATTATGGGAAATATGGGTTGATTTGAGTTTGAAATCTTTGATTAAAAGATGTTCATATTTCAAAATTGGGGCCTTCACCCAAACTTTTGAAAGATTTAGTATGTTTTGGTACATTAATGGTTAATACATGATGATTTGAGGATTTAGCAAGGAAATTGTGACAACCCTCACCTCTGATTAGTGCTAATCTCTGATTGAGCATGATAAGTAATTGAACAGACTGAAATTCTGAACTGAACACATGAGTATGTTGCTTGATTGCATTTTCTATATGTTTGTCATAAATTGATCTGTTTATGTTTTAATTTCGAACAGTAAATTGAAGGCCTTATCGGTGACCGAATCAGAAATTGATTGATATTTCGTGTTAATTAGAATTTATGTGATTTTATGGTAGGTTTAATTTAAATTTGATTTGGAATGATTAAATTAGACTAAATAAGCTAAGTTACATTAGTTGGAGTTTATTGCAATTTTGCCATTGAGTGGCCATTTCCTATACACTTGTTTGAGACTTAATTAGTACATTCCATACATCATTTCATCATCCTTCTTGAGACCAAAACCGTGAGCAGGAGAGGGAAAGTAGAAGAGCTTTGGTTTCAAGAAGAGTTGCTTGGAGAATTAGAAGAATTGAAGAGTAGATTGCATAATTGAGCTTCTAGACTTGAAATTGAGGACCTAAGGTAGGATATTTATCCTTTAGTTTATGAATTCAAGTTGGTTCTTGCATGGTTCATGAGTCATTAGTGATCTAAGTCAAGAATTGGTTTAAAGAGTTGATTTGAGTGGCTAAATCATGCATGCATGTACACATTGTTGAGTTTTGAGGTTGATTTCATGGAAATCCTCACATGCATGTCTATATTCTAGCTATGGTCCATGAATTCATCATGTTTTTGAGTGAATTGACTCATTTGACCAAGTATTTGAAGCTTTGGTTTCAATTGAACACTTGCATGTTACATATACATTATGCTCATGAGGTTTTGTTTGGATTTGTGTTTAATTGAACTACCTTTGGGCTTTGATTTTGCAAATTGATCTTTGAAACATGTTATATTATGAGTTTTAAAGTGTGTTCCAGAAAATTGGCCCCAAAAGAATCGAATTTGATGCTTTTAATGTTGAATTTGAACTTGGAGGTTCAATGTGGAAATTCCAGATTTCGGACCTATGCTCGAGCGTAATACTTTACGTTCGAGCGTACATTCTGAGTACATGCATCCCGCTCAAGTGGGAAAAGCAACGCTCGAGCGTGAAATGTGTGTATCCAGTACTTTTTATGTGTTTACAGTCCGTTCAAGCGAGGTAATGCACGCTCGAGCGAGGACTTGTGTCTTACGCTCGAGCGGAGGTCGAGCGCCCATCGAGCGTGAATCACGTGTATCCAGTACTTTTACTTGAGTTTACAGTCCACTCGAGCGAAGGAAGTCACTCTCAAGCGGAGATCCTTTGTCTGCATGTCCGCTCAAGCGTAGGAAGCCACGCTCGAGCGAGGCCCCTGTTTTCTAAAAATTTTGAAAAGTGTTTTAAAGTACATCTTTGCATCCTTATTTCATCCTAGGCATTCCTAGGCCTAGTTTAAGGCATCTTAATGAGGCTATTGATGTAGAACCACACCGAGTCAAGATAAGGACTAAGTTGTTGATTCCCAAGTGTGTAACTTAGGGTGTGTTCGTTCTGTAACTGTGTAGGGTTGGCATCCGAGGACGCTCATTAGCTGCTCATAGCCTAGTGCTCTGTAAGTAACAATGTTATAAAGATATGTTCAATTATGAATATTTTCTGAATGATCAACTGGTCTGCTTACTGAAATGTTATTGTTTAATGAATGAATGTTTGTCCTATTTGTAAACTGTATTCGTGGCATCCATAGCAATTTCATCGTTACTATCTTTATTCTTATCGCTCGTCACAGAGATCTCTGTCGGTTCTCATGTTTGGAACCACTACTGTTTACTGTTATGATGGCCATCAACTAACTGTTCGGTCTGTTAAGACCTATTGTACTGTTTACTATTGGATGTACCACATATAACTGCTATGGTTTCTAAATGACTGATATGACTGCTTAATGACTGAAAGGACATTCATTCTTAACCCCTTTACGCATTTGTTATTCCCTGGGCTTTAGTTCACTATTTATATATATATGTAGGTGTCTAGGCACCGGACCGGAGCTAGGAGCATCGGGTTAACTCCCTTTTGTCAAGCTAACCATCGTGCCTCACTTCGAGGTTCCAAGGGTGTCTTAGTTTCACCCTTCCGTCTCTATTTTGTAATATTGTTTAAGACTTGTACTGTACTGTGTTAATTAGGGATTTGGCCCCTAACCTGAATGTTGTACATACGGTGTATACATGTTTTGCTTATGAATGTGAGTATGTTACAGAAAAGTCTTTTTGCATACAGATTGTCACAGCTCATTGGACATCTTTTACTATTGTTTTGGCTTCTGCCAGCCCCTGTACTCTGTATTATTGTCTTTACTATTAAGCAGGCCTTCGGTAATCACAGATTACTGGCCGGTTACGGTACTAAACCCATAGGGACGGGTTTGGGTCGTGACAGAAATGAGGAAAACCCCCAATTTTATTGAAAGCCCCGGAATCGGGACTTTTAAATTAAAAGAGGGTTTAAGTTAATTGGTACCTTATGTTGAAAATTAAAGTGCTTATTCATGTTGTGTTGGATAAATTTATTATCTATGATGATATTATTAGTGATTTAAATAATTTGAATTGTGTGAATACTTAGAATTGTGAAAGGGTGTAAGGTAATGTTTTGCATGGGTTGATGGTTGGTAAATAGTAGGACGTGGAGTCTTAAAAATGAGAATAGCTCATTAGATTTTATTTGTTGAACTTTTGTGCAATTAAAAAAAAAAAAAGAATTTCGGGATAAAGAGGAAAGTTTTGGAAACTCATGCATTGCATTGCATTTCCATGGTGTTGGATTTAATATTGGATTATTTAAAGGTATGTGTGTGGTTTTAGAATGCGTTGTATGTGTTGAGGTGCCCAATTGCCGTTCCGTGCTCGGTGGCCGGAAAATGTGGAGATGTCATTGGTATTTTGGTAAAGGTGCCGAATTGCCCTTCTGTGCTAAGCGCCGATAAATGTGAGGGAAGTGTTGAAATGATTGATGGAGATGTTTTTAAAATAGAATGGGTGTCCAATTACCCCTCCGTGCTTGGTGGCTGGTAAATGTGGAGGTTTTCAAAAAAAGTAAGAGGTGCCCATTTGCTCTACTGTGCTTGGTGGCTAGTAAATATGAGGGGTATTTTAAGGTATCTTAAGTGGAGATTGTTACAAACTGAAAGTCCTTGGTTATGATAATGGTGAGTGAGTTAAGTCAATATGGGTTACAAACCATGTGTTGCAGAATTTGTTTTCCAAACAGAGTTAAGTCGTTAGCATGGCATGACATTGCATAGCATAATCGCATTGATTATATGCATATTAATCGTATTTGGTTATGTTAAGTATACTTCCTATTGGGCATAAAAGCTCACTCCCTTTTATGGGCTGGGTGTCCTAAAATTCCAGGTGATGAAGGTGAACTACGATATTGTTGGAAAGTGAATAGAGTTCAACATGGAGCACTGAAGCTCAGCTTCAGTGCTCCATGTTGAACTCTATATACTTTTCAATGAACGAGCCACATATTGATCACTTGGAATTTGGGAATATCTAGCCCATAAAATGAGAGTGAGCAATGACACCCAGTAGGAAATAAACTTAACGCATTATATATATATATAATGCTCATGTTGGTTATATTAATGCAACACCTCATAATTCACAAGTTTTGTAACTTTGTTGACATTCAATGCTGAATGTAAACTTTAAATCCACGATTGGCTCAACACTTGGTCTTTAATTCTTTTTCACAGCATCTTTTTTTCCTTTTTTTATAAAATCCCAAAACACATTTCATAATACCTGCACATTTATCGGCCACCAAGCATGGAAGGGCAATTGGGCACTTTTTACATTTCCAAAAAAAAAAAAACACCTCCACGTTTACAGGCCATCAAGCACGAAGGGTAATTGGACATCCGCTACAATTTTTTTAAAAAAATACCTCCACATTTACTGATCATCAAGCACGGAGGGGCAATTGGACACCCAACACATTTATTCAACTGTATCCCCCACATTTACTAGCGCTAGGCATAGAAGGGCAATTGGGCACCTTAACCATATATCAATGACATTCCCACATTCTCCGGCCTCTGAGCACGGAAGGGCATTTGGGCACTTTAACACACATATCACGTTCTAAATTTACACACATCCAATTACACAACTCAACACTTAATCCAACACCCTGCGGATGCAACACAATGCAAGAGTTCATGATATTGTAACTTAATTGAAGTCTAATTCAATTACACACAAAATCTGCAATACTCTGGAAATTTTTTTTCTCTTCACTTGAGCGACAGATTGTCCACTTGAGCGATCTTGCAAAGCTTCTAGTATTTTTGCAAGTCTGAGATTTTGGGAGCTATTGGTCTTTGCTCGAGTGCAAGGTTGGTCACTCGAGTGGTGTGGTGTCTTTGACGCTCAAGTACAAGAGTGGTCGCTCGAGCGGTCTGTTCGTGATCAACCAGTATAAAACCCACTTTTTGTTATTTTTCTCTCACTTTCTCTCTCTCTCTCTCTCTCTCTCTCTCTCTCTCTCTCTCACACACACACACACACACACACACACACACACACACACCTCAAACCCTTGATTTCATCTCTTTATGCTAAGTATTAACCATAGATCTCACAAGGAGAGTGAATGAGAAGTGTAGATCATGTTATTGACCGGTTGGATTAAGATTTCATCGAAGTTTGTGCTTGGGTATTCATTGTTTGCTCACATTCTTGAGGTAGGGGATTTTCTTAATACTATATATATATATATTTCGTATGATCTTGTGACATTTTAGGGTTTTGGGGGTGATTATAAGCTAGAAAGCTTTAATGAAAGGTTGTTTATGTACAAATATGGGGTTTTCACTCAAAGCTTTGAAATGTGTTGAATGTTTTGGTATATCAATGACTAACATTTGATGATTTGTTGATTTAAAATAATAAAATGAGCAAAACCCCTAATTTTTTTCTTTTTTGAAACCCTAGGTTTTTTTATGTTGTTTTAAAAGAATGATCAAACAAATTGGTACCTTATGTTGAAAATTAAATTGATTTTACATGTGCATATGTGAGGTGCATAAATTTATGATCTATGATGATATTATTGGTGATTTAAACAAGTTGAATTGTTTGAACACTTGGAATGTTGGGAGAATTTAAAGTAATATTTTGCATGAGATTATGGTTGGTAAAGAGTAGGACTTGGAGTGTTGAAAATGAGAATGGTCCATTAGTTTTTATTTGTTGAATTCTTGTGTAATTAAAATTTTTTTTTGGATAAAGAGGAATGTTTGGAAACTCATGCATTTCATTGTATTTACATGGTGTTGGATTAAGTATTGAATTATTTAAAGGTGTATGTGTGGTTTTGGAAATGCGGTGTGTGTGTTGAGGTGCCCAATTGCCCCTTTGTGCTCGAAGGCCGGAAAATGTGAGGATGTTATTGGTATATTGGTAAAGGTGCCCAATTGCCCTTCCGTGCTAAGCGCCGGTAAATGTGGGGGAGAAAGGTTGAAATGATTGATAGGTGTCTAATTGCCCCTCTATGCTCGATGGCCAAAAAAATGTGGAGATGTTTTTAAAATGAAACGGGTGTCCAATTGCCTCTCCGTGCTTTGTGGCTGATAAATGTAGAGGTTTTCAAAAAGTAAGAGGTGCCCACTTGCCCTACTGTGCTTGGTGGCCAGTAAATGTGGGGAGTATTTGAGATATCTTACATGGAGTTTACTACAAAATGAAAATTCGTGATTATGGCAATGGTTAATGAGTTGGGTCAGACATGGATTACAAATTATGCATTTCACAATTTAGTTTCCAAACAAAGTTACGTCGTATGCATGGCATGACATTGCATGAGTATAATTATATTGAACATATATATATATATGTATATATGTTGTTAAGTTTATTTTCCTACTAGCCATAAAAGCTCACTCCGTTTTTATGGGCTGGATATCCTAAAACTCTAGGTGATGAAGGTGAACCATGATATCGTTGAAAAGTGAATGGAATTCAACATGGAGCGCTGAAGCTTCTTTTAATGTTGTTTGCTTACTGTAGCTTGACTTTTCATCCTCCTTTCGGATACGATAGCCCTACAGTTCGGACTCCCGTAATTCTGAATCTGCTTCTACAAGTGCAATATGAAATAAATAAACATAAAAGAGTCCAAATCTGACAAGTTTTTTAGAAAATTGATTTTAAATCAAAATGCCAAAAATAAACTACTTTGCTAGATACAGAGTCGTTATCTAAATATTTTTTTGAGAAATCTAGGAAACCCGTGACTCGTGCCAAAGGCCACATGTCCGTTATCACCAAGATTGTCTTGGCTCGGGAACTTAGGTACGAGAGGGGAAGGTCATGGACTGAGCACCCCACTCGCCCGATCAAAGATCAACCTCTACTAATCATGATGTGATTTTTATTTACATTATATGTTCTTATTCCGATTATTAGGCTAACATTACTATGTGTTGCACACAAGTATAGACTAATTTGCAAAAATTAGAACACTTTGATTTCATGATTGTTTTGAAAATTGTTTCGAATATGTGCCATTTGAAAAAGTGATCTCATATGCACATTGATCAAATCATCTCAATTCAAGCAATTAGCCTTCATCCACAGGCATTCAAGAGTTATATCAATTAAGTACTTAGCCTTATGATAATCATGCTCG
Source organism: Camellia lanceoleosa (assembly GCA_025200525.1). Taxonomy (NCBI): domain Eukaryota; kingdom Viridiplantae; phylum Streptophyta; class Magnoliopsida; order Ericales; family Theaceae; genus Camellia; species Camellia lanceoleosa. Next base: position 26,705,161 of record CM045766.1, on the reverse strand, counting down.
ACATGGCAACAATCACATATATGCGATATGCTAAAGCAAATAAAAGCTCACCTAGTACTTGAAGGCGAGCCAAAAAAAAAGAAAGAAACTAGTTAGAAAATGCATGATCCTAACTAACGAAAGATGCCTACTGTAATACATGCAAAAATACAATTAATAGGCTCAGCTACTAATAATGACATGTGAATCAATTTGATAGCATCCAGTTTAAACACGTATTCAACGAAGTAATAAATGACAATGCTTATTAGAATGATGAATCGAGCCTTAATGCATGCAAGACAAGTGGATGCAAATCATGGAATATGCTAAATGAAACATGATGTTCTAAATTACCCATTATAAGCAAGTAAATAAAAGGAAAAAAAGATGTGGGATTGGAAGACATACACATTTATTACAATTTGCCCTTGCGCAGGAGGGTCTGAATGAATGCCTTGGCTAATTACTACGAATTAACTAACTAACTATTACAAACCAAATGAAATAAATTAACTATACTAGCTAATTATTATAACACCATAAATTAACTAACTACTTTAACTAATTAATTAAGTACAACACAACACTAACTAGCTATTCTAACAAACTAATTAATTAGTTACAAATCCGTTACTTTAAAAACAACATACTACTATTACACCATTATTTTAACGGATCCCAAGAATCGAGGGATAGTTCATGCATGGATGTGGATTTCCACCCGAAAAGTTCCCGTTTTGCTATCGAAATGCCTTTGTTGCACAGTTAGAAAATTGCACTGTTTTTCTACCTCAATCTCTACTTTGTTCTGCTGGAAAATGGACATTGCCTAGCTGGAAGAAATGGCCGGCAGGCTAGAAGTAGTGGCCTTCTGCCCAGTAAAAGTGGCCTGCTGGCCACTAATGTTGGTTCTTTCCTGCAGTAACAGAGAACAAACAGAGCACAAACAGAGCATTCTCAGGGGATGTCTGTCAACCCTATCTCTCCTTATCAGCAAACAGGTCAAACGAGGGGTAGACTTGATTCGCAAGCCATCAATCGACGTAATTTCATTGCGTGATGACTTATGAACCGAGGGATACAATTTCAATAAATGGTAAGGAAAGACCAATAAAACCTCCTCCCTATTACGGATTGATAAAGGGAAGTGGTTGACCTTGGAAACTTGAACCATTTCATCACTAACAAGTATGAAATGACCTAAGTCTCCATGTATTCAATTAACATCCGATTGAACACCAAATCATTTTATTATCTTGGTTCATTTTATCCCAATTTTTATTACTCCATTTTAATTACCTTCCATTCATTAGTCAATTAAGTCCAATAATGAGCTTTGAGTCCACTAATTGAGAGAAGTACCAAACCAAATGTTGTTTTAGGCATGAGAGGGAGATCATGCTATTGGTAATGAACCCCCAAAGGGATTAAACCATTAAGCACAATATCACTCTTTTGAGCTTAAACAACACTCCTTCTGGAGCAACTCTCAAAATAAAGAGAAAAAGCCAAGAAATAAGGGAGATTGCAGAGGTGCTTAAAGGTGAACACAAGTATGGAAAGCAAGAAGTAAAAGCTATCAACTCAAATAGGTTGGTGGCTAAGACCTAAACCACCAAGCTTATGAGGACCATTACACTACAAGCATACAATACAAAGTATTCATGAAGCTAACTCATAAAAATAGTCATAACAGTCAAAAAAAGTGTTGGAATGAAGATAAAAATAACTACAATAACAAGCTAAAATATTAAGGGATTAAGACTAGCACACAAGTACAAGAAAAGGAGGCTAACCCCTCCATTTTTGGGACTTCAAAACATGATTTTAACCTATGAAAATCTTTGAAAATCAGTGGTAAAAAGCTTAAAAAAAAAGTTGATGAGAAGATGGGAAACACAAGGGCAAAGGCTTAAGAAGCAAGGTTCAAAGAAAAGTTGTCAACCCCTCTACCTTTAATGGCTTTAAACCACAAGTTTTAGCCCAAATATACAGGTAATAAACAACTAAAAAATAACAAGAAAAGATGAGAAAAAGATAGTACAAAAGAACTAGAATGTATACCTCTTGAAGAAGAATGATCCCTTGAATTTCTAAACCACTAATTCCACACTCTCAAGTGCTAAAATGCAAGCTTAATCACCTCAGCAAAGATCCCTCAAAATTTGGTTTAGAGTGTCTAGGCAAAGGTTATGTAAATTGCAAGAGAGAGAGAGAGAGAGAGAGAGAGAATTGTAGAGACAGAGAAATTTCTAAAGTCAAAATTTTTTCTAACCCCTACAACATAAGAAAGGGTCATCTATATATAGAAAAATATGAGAGACCCTAAGACATATCTATACAAACACAACTGGAATGATGCATGCATCTATAGAGGCAACTGGCAGAAAATATTTGGGTTTTACACTAATGGTCGGCAGACCACACTTGTGGGTCTGAAGGTCCGTGGATGCTCAGGCTTGAAAAATCACTATTTTGGTCCAAAACATGGCACAAGGTTTTGCAGGTTCAAATTGAGGTTTCATGTTGAGGAAATTAAGCATTTGACAAGCATACACATTCATCATTGAGTGATCAATCAGTGGCGCCCAAGTCTCAATGGCAGTAAAAAATAGAGTGTCTATAGTTGTCCCTCTTTGACAGAGCTCAGAGTCATGAAATGACATGAGTGAATATCAAAGCCCGAAGACGACCCATTTTGATAAGCCCGTAAGACTTGGGCAAGCAATCAAGACATAAATTAAATTGGTTAAGCTCGCAAGTTGCCTACAAACCCCTTACAACGAATCAAACCACCGTAGTTCAGGGGTAGGATACAAATGATATGCACGAAAAATACTCTGAAAGCTGGACTTACACACTTCGCGAAGCCTGCTATTTGAAAAATTCATGATCATGCAAGATGATGCACAAAGCAATAACAAGATAACAACATATGAATGAGCTTTAAGCTTAAATCAAAATGGGTTCCACATGGAAAGAACTGAAAACACTCACTCTAACCACGTCGCAGTCATGAAAATAGGAGAGAAAAATCGCTTAGGGTCGCGTTTCACGTGTCCTGAGATACCCTAATCACGCGAAAATTATGAGAAAAGGAGAAAAACTGTTTAGGGTCACGTTTCACGCGTCTTAAGATACTCTAATCACGCTGAAATCGTGAGAAAATGAGAAAAATCGCTCAGGGTCGCATTTCACGCGTTCTGAGATACTTTAATCATGCGGAAATTGTGAGAAGAGGAGAAAACCACTCAGGGTTGCGTTTCATGCGTCCTGAGATACTCTAATCATGCGAAAATCGTGATAAGAGGGGAAAAACCGCTCAGGGTCGCGTTTCACGCTTCTTGAGATACTCTAATCATGTGGAAATCGTAAGAAGAGGAGAAAAATCACTCAGGGTTGCGTTTCATGCGTCCTGAGATACTCTAATCACGCTGAAATCATGAGAAGAGGAGAAAAACCGCTCAAGGTTATGTTTCACGCATCCTGAAATAGATGCAAAAAGTTTGAGATTGTACGATAGATACACAATGTAGTGAAAATGTGCGATAGATACACGAAGTGAACAAGTGCAATAGATGCATAAAGTGAACAAGTGTGATAGATGCACAAAGTGAACAAGATCGCAAATCAATAAAATGACAACGCATGTTTTATGCAAGATCATAGACGACCGACATATGATGTTAATTGAAAGCATGTTCTATGCAAGAAACAAGATCATGTGTTTATGCAAAATTGAAGGCATGTGCTATGTAAGCATGTGAATCATGAACGATACAAGGCACACATGTAATATAAGTATATGTGAAAACGCACGTTCTATGCAACAAAAGAAAATAAATATGTAACTTGACAAAATGAACAAAAGCGATGTTCGGCAATAACCTCTGACTTACCCCTTGGAGACTTTGCAACTTGCTCAAAAAGGATACACCTTGTTCATATTGGCAAGTGGGGCACATTCGTGTGCCGGAACACAATAGGTATTGGGAATGGCTCAATCAGAATACAGTTTTGAGCTCCTCAAAAACCAATCTGGACCTAAAAGAGAACCTTCCATACACTATTAGGGCAAAAGAGGAACAAAACCAGCACCAGGCTACAAGAGAGGGCTTCCGGCCACAAAACACACTCATTGAGATTTACTTAAATTACAAATTATTTTTATAGTTTTAGAAATTACATTATGCCCCTTAATGTTTCTAATTTCATAACAAATAGGTCCTTTTATTAATAAATCATTAAATTAATTAACAGTTTTTAATAATGTTAAAATTTTATTTCAATTAATAATTTAGATAATTTTATTATTGTATAGATGAACAGTTAGAAATTTTACTTTTTCAATTGATTCTATTAAATGAAAAATTCTAACAAGAAGGTATTTATAATTTTTTAAATCATAAGAAACAATTTCTATTTTAAACAAATTTCAAAAGATGTATTTATAATTTACTCTATTTAAATTTACTTATTAAAATTTTAATGGATTCGAGATCTAACTCAAAATTAATAAAAATTTAACTAATCAAATACAAACAAGCCTGTATCAAATTGAACTCCAACCAACCTGTTTACGAACTGGGTCACCCAACCCGGCCCATATTTGAGCACAATTATCAACCCGAAATCTCTGTTCGAATTCCGTGAGCTCTTCTCCTCCACACATCGCGCAACAGAGCTCTCTCTCTCTCTCAGATAGTGAAAATGGTCTCTGTCGTATTTCCACAGACAACTTGTATGCATTTCAGCTTGAACCTTCGAAACGATTCGTTGGCCTCTCTCTCTTCTTTATCACCCGACCGTCTTCTTCCCAAAAGGTACGATGTTTCTCTCTACTCGTCAACTCTCCCTCTGATTCTCAACAAAATTGAAGTCACACAAACGATATTAAACTTGCAATTCTGTATGTATATACACTCACACATTGCTTAAGTAGAAATAATCTTTGAAATTTGACCTCCATTGAACCACACAATTCTTTTTTCAGGTCAATTCAATTATGAAGTTGCATTGAGTTATTTAATTTTTTAATTTTAGGGTGCGTTTGGGTGTTTCATAGCAATTTGACATCTTTATTTTGTTTAATTTAGCTTTTGAAGATTGATAACTGTCATGTTGAAATGGGTCAGCTTTTATAACTTCAGTCATTTGACAAATATGGGCTAAGAGTTGAAAACATTGGCATATAATAACTAAAATTTGATCCCATGTCATCAGTAGTGATCATGGTATCTTTTTTTTTTTTTTTTTCACCTTCTAATGCTTGAAAATTCAGCTGTATTTTTAGTTTAATTTATATTGTTTTGATGGTTTTTGTAGTTTGACCATTTTTTTATGAAATTTCTTTTTCTATTATGTGATTCCATTTATCATAATTGTGATAATTTCCAAAATTGGCGAGCTTAATAGTTAGACAATTGAAACCATCTCTTAAATCTTCTACAGTTTTTCGACAGTGTGGTTACTTTTTAGAGAAGCTCTTCCATTTGATTTGACATTGGTTCATGGTAATTCATAATAATAATTTTTGTTTTCATGCATTTCTATTGAGAACAAAGAAAATCTTTTACTTCCAGCCATCTTTTCTTGAACAAATTATTCATTTGAGGCTAGTTCAATACACCTTGTCTTGTAAATAGGCAATGCTATTTCACTTTGTCTCTTGAATGTATATATTGTTGTAATTGCAATAACCGTTGGTCTTCTTTTTTTTATAGTTTTAATCGACAGAGAGGCAATGATAAAAGTTCTAGACACTGTACAGTAAACTGCAAACTTGCCAGGGTGAAAGAATCTCCTTCCCCAAGCCTAGATACACTGATAAGAGAACCCCACAAATATTTTGATCAAGTCATTGTTACGGTTCGTTCTGGAGATGGAGGCCATGGCGCCATTCTTAGTATGCCTAATCAAAGAACTCCTTCAAAGTCACAAGGAAAACAAGAAAAGGAGAAAACAAAGAAGAAAAGTTCATATAAAAGGGATTTTGATGGGTCTCTCATCCTTCCTATGGGTGGGCATGGTGGGGATGTTGTAATTTATGCGGATGAGGGCAAAGACTCGTTATTGGAGTTTCACAAGAAGAGCCGGTTTAATGCAAAGCGTGGGGGAAATGTTGCTGCAATGGGAGTTTTAACATCTCAATTACATAATGGGCTTGCGGCTCCAACATTGCGTATTCCTGTGCCTTTAGGTTTGTATGTTACATTGCTGAGTTATATAAAATAAAGGCTTCTAGCAGGATTTTATGCCTCTTTACAAGCATAGGACCAGAAATTGTAGTTGAAAATATTCAAGGATGGTTAATACTTCATAATGGGTACCGCTTCTTTTTCTCAACAGCTATCAAAAGTTTGCAGATAGAGTCAATTCCTTATATGTTTTTTCATTTTTTTTAATCATTGGCAGGTACTGTTGTAAAACTTAAACGGGGCAAGTTTTTGGCTGATTTAGCGCGCCCAGGGGATGAAATTCTTGTTGCAAGGGGTGGACAAGGAGGGGTGAGACATCTGTCCTCTCAAATCTAGTGAAATGCTGTGAAGCACGGGTGCGGGTATGGATACGATACGAGTATGCCGATACGACAAATTCTTGAAAAAGTAGGATCAGGGTACGAGTACGGTTGGGGTACGTCAATTTTTTTTTAAAAATTAAAAAAAAAAATTTATAGTTAAACATTCAACATACAAATCAAAATTTCAATATCAAAATTAAAAAGAGAATAGCTTGTTTAAAAAGTTATATAATTCTTTCTTTTTCTTTTTGATTGTCTAAAACAGGATGCAAAAGAGAGAAAACTAGGACTTATGGGTAAAGGGTGTTGGAAATAAATTACTTGATGATTTTCGAAGTTGAAAGAAGAATAATAAAGGTTGCAACAAATTCTAGCAGTTGCAAAAAAAAAAAAAAAACCTCGCTGAACTCGTACCGTACCCATGCCGTACCCACGACGTACCCAAACGTATTTGCCGTACCTGGTATGCGTATCACCGTACCGGTATGGGTTCCGACACTCGGTAAGTATCCGATACTCGTAGGACACCATTTTTGGAGTACCCGTGCTTCATAGAATGCTGTAGATGATGTTCATGGTATTGGTTACCTAGATTGAAACGTTTAGTAACTCTCTCGACTATGTTTTCTATCCTAAACTTTATATCAATATCTACACTTTCAAGCATGATGGTTAGAATCTTACAATTCACAATTCGATTCATATGGTTCAATAGGAATTTCAAGCAAAATAGTACGATTTATGCAGTTGAATCTTAATTAAGTCAATCGTATGATTCAATTGTGATTCAAATGATTTAGTTTTGTTTGCATAATGTATGAAATGCCGTCCTCACAAAATAAAAAAAATAGATCAGCTAATTGTATTGATAGATGTAGTTTTATTTATATATATATATATTTTTTTGTTATAATGATATTTATTTTATTTTAAACATTATATGTATTTTAATATACATACATATATAAAATTATATGTTATGGTAAATAAAGTGAATTTTATGATTCATGATTCACTAATTTAGCAAAATTATTCATGATTTGATTTGCGATTTGACATCAATGCTTTCAAGTAATACGAGGCATGTTGGATAAAGATATCAAGGGTTTATTTTTTTGGAATATATTTTGCTTGCATTAGAGATGTTCTGATGTAAAATACACTTTGTTGGTATCAGTATGATTTTATGTGTTTGGGCTTGTATACTCAATGCAGATCTGTAATTGGGTTCCTCTTTTACACGTGGCAGATTAGCTTGGTAGAAATGCCAGAGCACAGAAGAAAAAGAGTGATGGCCTTAACAACAAATGTGCTGAGAGATGAAACTGACAAGGTAAATATCAACAATTCTCATAATATTGCAAGACATGAGCATTCAATTTATTTTCATGAATCAAATTTGGATTTAATTGGCTTGGGAGCCAAAAAATCATTGATCTGCTACTGGCTTGATTTTAGTAAGTTAATTAAGCTAATTTTGTACTAGTTATTTTCTATTGATAGGCAAATCAATCTGCTAGAGTATAAGCTCCCAAGGCCTCTAGATTGTCTCTGCAAGTTATGTCCAGTCATGGTTTTGATTTTGTGCTGCCTGCAATATGATGTATTTGAAATTACAAGGTTCAGTCATCCAATAAAACATAATAATTCTCAGATATCTTTACTGTAATTTCAAAATTGTTCTTGCAACATATTGACTTGGAGCTGCCAAACAAAGAAGAGTGTGACAGCTAGAAATATATTATTTTTTAATAAATTGAATCATGAAGTATGTATGCTTTTGAAAAAATGAAGTCTAGGTAGGGAAATTCATGAAATGAAGCTAGATTTAGAAATGGCTATTACCCAGTGTTGGTCCACCAATATCAGTTACAGGGATAGGTTCACTGGATACAGACCAACCTTTTGCATTATTTATAGAATGTAGCTCCTCTCCAACTCAAAGCCATGTTCAGAACTTGGTGGCATATGCTCTTTTACCATTGTACCACCAAGCAATGGTTCTTGAATGTACTTAATTTTCAAGCTGTCATAGGTAAATTTTTGTTACTAAAAGTATCTAATTTCTATGAATGACATTTATATGCAAATGAATTAGTAATATGACTTCTGTATAATTTACATACAATTTTTAATGGAAGGACTGATGATGACTAGGAACAATTGGCTATGTCACTAATAATGTTAGCAATATTACTCAAACAACAGTATACCACTACATGCTAGCTATTGAATGTCAGGTAAGATGAACCTTATACCACCTCAATGGAAAACATTGTTTGACTATCCAGCAGAATGTATTTAGGAATGGGGTAAACGTAAACACCATGCCAAAACCTACAATCATATGTAATCCCTTGCTATTGAAGAATTTTCTGATTATAAAGCTTAACATAAGTTTGGGCCTTCAAGAACTAGTTAAAGGCTAGGTATCTTTATGATGATATTCACCTTTCTTATCATGAAAATGTCATTGCCTATGCATTGCAGGTTTTATCTTTTGGTCAGCCAGGGGAGGAGGTTAGTTTGGAGTTAATACTAAGAGTTGTTGCTGATGTTGGTCTTGTCGTAAGTATATATATATATTTTTTCATTTTTCTTTGCCACATATAGATATGTATCATGTAAATGTGTATTATCGGTAGTTGGTTTTGTTATAATTATTCCTTGTTTTTTATTTTCCATTGCACATATGCATGTTTTATGTGAATCTGAGGTATCAATATGATTGTATATAGATTGACAGTCATGCCATTGTGACTGCATGTGACCTTTTAAGTTTTAATGGCCTTCATCAGTAATGGTTATGCTTTGGGTCGTATGATCTGTCTGAATTTCACTATTCCAGCATGCTTAAACTGAACCTATCAGTCAACCTTTCTGTCTGAAAGTTTAGCCCTTTGGCAGACTTGGAATTTGTTGTAACTTACTCAACCATCTGAAGCCCCTTGAATGAAGCGTTTAGATCATATAAATAGTGAAGGGTCTTTTAAAATAACAGGGAGAATCTGGATAGTCTGAGATTAAATTTTCTCTCTCTATTTGATGAGAAAAAATATTTCATGAAAAAGTCAAGCTACATGACTGAACTGAGGTAACAGAGTATCTAACCAAACCAAACTACCTTGTGTCCCAATCAACGGGGGCCTTTTTTGCCATTCAGCTCTGTCCAGGGCGTAATAAAAGTATCTACTAAAGGAAAAATGCCTCAAGGAAGGAAGACATCTGCCCTTTGTCTGACAAAATAGAAAGCTCCAAAAACCTCAATTCCATAAAAGTCCCTCCATTCAATGAAAAGACCTATATCCCACAGTATGCAGAGTACCCTGCATGCCAAGCCGCTCTCTTCCTTTGAATGAATGGTGTGAGATCCTTTTCTTCTTCATTGTCAGATTGTCAAATTAATTATCCAGATTTACCCTTTTACCTATTTTCTTTTGTTTATTTAGGATGTCGTTCAAGAACAAGTTCACAATTTGATTGAGTGAAAAATTATTTACGTATATTGACTTTTTAAGCATTCTAGACCTTTGCTCTTTAAATCACTGGAGATTTATGTGTGTATTTTTATTTATTTATTTATTTTTTCAGGGACTCCCAAATGCTGGCAAATCAACCCTATTGGCAGCCATAACACTTGCAAAACCTGATATTGCTGATTATCCCTTCACAACCTTAATGCCAAACCTTGGACGCCTCGACAGTGACCCTAGTTTAGGGGCAGGGAAGTATTCATCTGAAGCAACATTGGCAGATCTGCCTGGTCTTATTGAAGGTGCTCATCTGGGGAAGGTAATCCAGATTTTGCATCTTGCTCTATGACATTTTTAACCTCTAAGTGGCTAATGCCTTTCTTTGTCATCCGCAGGGTCTTGGTCGCAATTTTTTGCGGCACCTGAGGAGGACTCGCTTGTTGGTACAAGTTGTTGATGCAGCTGCTGAGAATCCTGTGGATGACTACCGCACTGTAAGAGAAGTATGTCTTCACCCAATCATAAACCTTGCAAGTTTACTTTTTCTTTTCAAAAAAATAAAAAATAAAAAATAAAAAATATTGTTGGTCTAGATAAGGTCGGGGTGTTGATGTCATTTCTGCTAAAGAATTCATTAGATTATTACACAAGGGTCACTGCTGGATGGATATTTGTCTGCTGTTACATGAACTTAAATTTATTTTTTTACTGGCCAATTTATTTTTTCTTTCCCCCCTTCTTTTGTTCAACATGTGAAAACTAAGTCAACAATGGCCAACTGCATTATACTCACTCCCTCTATTCAACATCTCAAATGGAGATCTAGAAGATCCCTCCATACCCACACACACACACACACACACACAATAGAAACCAATTATTTCCTAAAACTCTCTTGCTTCAGTATCCCATTGATAGAACTATCTTCTTTCTTTTTTTGAAGAAGATGAGAAGAAGTTACATCATTAATCTCTGGGTACAGTTTTAGTTTTTTCTGTTTGGTTAAGTGCTAAAATTTGTTTTGTGGCTAAGACTTCAATTATTGACAAATTAAGCATGATTCATCAGGGTGTCATGCATTCATTCTTAACATATTAATTAAGTATTTTGTTTATTTTTTACCCTTTTTGTTTTAATAATCCTTGTCGTTGTCTCATGTGTTTGAACTTCGAGAATTGTTTTGAGATGAAATTTGGATGCATTCGTGTCGTATCCCATTTTGCCTGATTGATCTGAATGGCAAATCCCAGCATTTTCATGTAATCCATTTTTGTTTTGTTTTGTTTTGTTTTTTTTAAAAGAGAAATAAATAAATAATAAATGTTGTAGATTACTTGTTTAGTTGGTTGATCCAAACAACAAACTCTGCTTTTTGTCTAATCACATGCAGAATCTTTTTTCTGCTATCCTTTCAACTTTCATTTCTCTAAAGGTCTATGAATTTTGATGTTGCAGGAATTGAGGATGTATAATCCTGAGTACCTGCAAAGACCATATATTGTTGTACTAAATAAGATTGATATTCCTGAGGTATGTGGTATGTGGTTGTAATTAATTTTTACAGGTATTAGGACCCTTATTTGCTAATGCATTTTTATGAGAGAAATGTTTCGTATCTTAGTTAATAATATTTTTTGAACAAAATCTTAGTTAATAATATGCTCAACCTATCTGATTGTCCTGGATCTAATATTTATATTAACTATGATCATAGGCAAGGGACAGGCTTCCATCCTTGACTCAAGAAATATTAAGAATTGGAAGAGATGATACACTGTCCCAGCCAGAGACAAGCTCTGGAGATACGGTTGAAGCACCATCTGCTGAGGATGATCATGCAAATGTTTTTTCTTCAGGGATCTCTAATGCTGATAGGAATCTCAAAGAAATTGAGGATTATCCACGCCCCCTTTCTGTTGTCGGTGCCAGTGTTCTGTGAGTTGACTACTATCGCTACCCTTTTTCTTCCCCACTATCGTATATGCTATGCGTCTTCTTAAACTTAGTCTCTTTACAAAATACAAGCACTATGATTTTTGTTCGTTTTCATTTTCCTTATTGTTTGTTTGATTGATTGGACTGACAATCCTGAATGGTAGTTTTTTTTATGTACTTGAACCATTTCTGCACGCCATTATTGTGACATTCTACACCCTTAAACTGAGATTAGGAGACGTGACTGGCCAATAACCAAGCTTACCAAGGCCTCAAAACAAAACCAGTTATGATAAGGAAAGGTCCAAGAAATTAGTAATTCCCATTGTTGGAGCAAGTGCCTATATGCAAAGTCCATCACAAAACTACATATACAAAATGTGGTCGTCAAAATACATGACAGTGGCCATACAATCAACATCACCATGTACACTGACATTACATAATTCACCAAGCAAGGCTAGACGGGTATAAACATGCTATAAAAGTTACTACACAAAAATATGTATGAAGGCCTCCGTCTATCCTTTATCACTTGAAATGGTTAAATACAACCAGGTGAGTTGACGCTCAGTGAGTAAAATCATACTAAGGTAGAAACAATAAACATATCCCATGGAAATCCAAGTGCATAAACATAGTTTATAAAAATAGCATTTGCATTTTCAAGTAAACATATAGCGGTGATTTTCGTAGAAAGTGAACTTGTAACCATACAAAACATGTTTTCATATACAATGCCCATCACAACGGAAACCAGAAGGAGCTGTGTTGACTCGGACTCCTATCAGAGGTTACAAAGTGGCATATGGAGGCCAACAAGTGGCATGTGGAGGAGATGTGTCAAAATGGAGGCTACTAGTATGTTTACAGTCCCCCAGTAGCTGGAATTTAACCGTGGATGACATTCAAAATATTTCCAAAATGTAATCGTGTGATCAAAGAGATACCATGGGTTTTATTCCATAAACCAAGTTTCAATGCATGTTCCAAATCATAACTTTGTAACAGCACAATATTAGAAAGAGTTCACATTTTATAAGTTCAGTTCTTGTATTTCATAAATGGAGTTCAAGATTGCACAAGGTATAAGATTTCTCATCTTAATTGCTTAATCCTCACATATTTATCAAATTCTCCCCTTTGTTAGCAATCTCCGTAAGTTACTCAAATCCTACACAGGATTTACAAATAGCTCAGTACATAGAATTATGCACATACAAAACACCTGCAAACTCTAACTTGAGATGTGTTTCCCTCACATGCAACTAGACCCACGCATTTTACATGCTTCAACTTGACATTTGATTTCTTATGCAAATATAACCTGCCCAACGCTACTACGAATTACCAGAAATTATTTACTTAAATACGGGGTTATTATATTTTAACCATATAAACAATAAACAAATAACTTACCAATAATTTTATATTTTTCTGATCTCGGAAACTATTTACTCAACTTTTGCGCTTAAATTTGTACACAAGTTACTAGACTCATATAGGAATGTCAAAAATTTCATAAAATACAGCGTTTGGTATCTAATTTTAAAAAATTGAAAACCGCAACATAAAAACATACTTTCAGCATCATCTGCCAAACTGAATACAGCTTGGTTCGTGATTTTTATAAAACTCATTTATACATCTTTCTTTCTGAAAATTTTACTCAAGGTAGTAGACTCATAGCGGAGCATCACATAATGTAACTAGTTTTCAAAATTCGTAACAGATGGGTCTCTACACAAAAAAATTCTGCACATTCATGGAAACTCATTTCAACATATAACTAGGATTTTTATTTACTCAATTCAGCAACCCAACATGTTTACATACAAATATATCATCCCAAATTCTCATTTGATATCTTGAACTAAAACACTCAATTTTAATACTTAGGCATCCATGTAATCACATATATAAACACATTCATGGATGAACCTTACTTTCTATGGTTAAATTCTACAAATTTCTTTCATGAACACAAAATATAAGATTTATTTCAAACATGCGAGAATAGAAATGGTCAAACCAAGCCTATTCAACTTTATGGTCTCCTTGTTCATTGTTTGGTTTTACCAGTTTGAAAAGGTGGGTCAGATTCTTCTTTGTTAATCATAGTTGAACAACTCTTATAATTAGTAGTAAGATGGTTTTCATGCCCATTTAGCATTTAAGTAAGAGAGCTTCTCATAGATTTTCCTTGTTCTTTAGTCCTTGGATGGTTAAAGGTGAATAACATGAGTTCTAAATTTGAATTCAGATTGCAAATCAATCCTGGATATATATTTGTGCAACGTTTGTTTTGAACTTAATTCATAGTAAGAGCTGAATGGGATGTATGATGCCTAATTCTTGTTGAAATGATTTCTTAAAAAGGTTATATCACATTGCTCCAAATTGGGTTTGTGGTTGTGATGGGAAATCAGAGAAATTAGTTTTTAAATGTGTTCTATTGGATGAGGCATGTGTAGTAACTTCTAATATATGCTGGAGTGCTGGATACTTAGGTTTTTGGTTTTGTAACACAACAGTCCATTTGTTTTAATACAATGATTTTGTAATCCATTATTATACATCGATGTTTACCACCACACATAGGCTAACCAAATTCATTTATCTCTCAATACATTCCTCAAATTCTTCCTCTACCTAATGAAGAGATTTTAGTGAATTTAGCAAAAATGTAAACACTTTGTTTTGATTGTCTATCAAAAGGAGCCCAAGTGACAATTCTATTTTGATGTTACTTGCAGTAAAGGTATGAAGATAAAAGATATGTTGAAGGAGATAAGGGCAGCCTTAAGAAAGTGTTGAGATTCCAATGAAACACCAGCAATGACAGTGAGACTGTGAGAGCTTCAACAGCTATGGATGGTTAAAACCAAAATCTACCTAATCAAATAATCAGCTTGTACATATTAAAACTGAATATGCGGATTTTGAATCCACTGCGACAACAACTATGTCAACCCATTTACCAACTCCGAAGCTGCAGACTGTTGGACTAGACACCTTGGCCGAGTTATTGACTTCAGGTTGGAAATATATGCGCTACATGCAGGTTCACATCACACCTCTTCTTGGATCCTTGCTAATTTCATGTTTTTATTTCCTTGAGGATGGCTCCAATGAAACTCTTCAGTGCACAAATTTTGTTTGATAATGAAGGTCTAACTATTTGCTCGACTACATGTTGAGAATTGCATAATGTTTGTAAATGCCCATGTGCTTGTTTTTTCTTGAAGGAAAATGCTAAACCACCAAAATGTTTATATTGAATTTGCTATAAAAATGATGTGACAGTGACATATTTGTTGATAAAAACCATCTTAATGGGTCTTTCGCTTCAAAGTGAAAGGTCTATATTGAACCATATCATTATGTATAGAAACTTTGATATGAATTTTCTATTTATATATCACTACTCTTTGTTTAATAATGTGCATGTGTGATGGCGTACCAATATACTTTGGTTTTGTTTAATTTCTTCTTCCCCACTCTTATGTTGAGAACTTGGAAACTAACCTTGAGCTTGAGAGTGAGATTTGAGCACGGTCTTGTTGAATTTTGTTGGCTTGGATATGCCCTTCTCCATATCTTCATGCTTTTATATACATGTATAATAGATTATGGTGTGTTGTTTCACAGACCACTTGGAGTGTTTGTTTGATTGGACTGAACAAGGGCGGACTGCAATATAATGGACTTTAGTCCTAAATAAATAATCCCTAGACTATTTAGTTATAAATGATATGTATTAGTCCAATCTTTACTAAACCAACCAAACGATGAATTAGTAAATTTATTGGACATAGAGTCCAGTCCCACACTTCAATCTTATGAAACAAACAACCCTTTACATTATAGGTCTAGATGGCAGGCCATATCCTTAATTACTAGTTATCTATTTTGTATGCAGACCACCCCCTAATTTGAGTGTTAGGGTTGTTTTATATAATTCAAGAGTAATTAGTAATTGGTTTGTAATATTAAATTTTGAATTCTATATTTAATACATTGCATTTCATTTCATGTATTGAAACGCTTGTATGTCCAAGTAAGGTTGAGCCATAGTAAGAGTGATTGATGCATAAAATTATAATTAAAATTGGGCAACTAAGGTATCTATCGACGTTTTTTGAATAAATGAAATAAAAAGAATATTTTGACAAATTTTCAACTTTTTATAATAACTATTGAGAGGCTTAGTTTCTCAAAATAAACTATTTCTGTCTTGGGAGATAAAATCCATGATAAAAACTCATTTTTGGTAAATTGAGACTTGAACTTTATTATTAAAGGTCATGGACTTGTTTTGGCAAAAAATTTAATAGAATTTGTTTTGACAGGCAAACTAGTTATTTTGTAAATTAATGATAATGATAAATGTGTGACTTCAAGAATGTTCAACGGAAAAAAAGTGGAGCTTTTCCTATATAAATCAGGCCTAGTTAGTTTCAAAACAAAGCTCCATTTTTTTTCATCAAACAATTAAAATAACGTGCTGTAAAGTAATTAGGGCATAAAATAATAAAAAAATACCCCAAATAGGCACTACAACAAATTGTACCTTTGGCGATTTTTTAGTCGCCAAAAGTCCGATTTTAGTTGTTGAAACATTTTCCCGACTAAATATTTTGGTTGCGAGCTTTGTCGCTGGAAGATTGTCGGGAAAGGTATTGGCGACTAAATATTTTTTAGTCGCTGAAACACTAAATTGGCGACTAATCTTTTAGTCGCCAAAAGCTTACAATTTAATTTAACATCACATTTTCAGCTACTAAAATTTTTGTCGCCAATATTTAAATTATCTAGGGCGATCAAAGTTTTAGTCTTGTATTTTATTTTTTTGCTCATCTAGGTTTTTTAGCTACTAAATGTTTAGTTGCCTATAGTCCAATTTGTTATTTAGCTATTAAATAGTTTAGTCACCTAAAGTTTTTTGTTTAGTTACTAAAGTTTTAGTCGCCTATCATATAATTTTTATGTTTTGGTGACTAAATATTTAGTCACCAAAAATGTTTTTTTTTGGCTACTGAATCATTAGTCGCCTGAAATCTTTTTTAAATGGCTACAAAATATTTAGTCGCCAAAATATTTGTTACCATTTAATTTTTTTTTAGCTACTAACTATTTAGTGGCTAAAAATATTTAGCTCCATTTTTGGCTACCAATTGTTTAGTCGCCAAAAACATCATTTTATATATTGTTTTTATATTTTAATTAATTTGTCCACAACCTGTATGCATCTCACGCAACTTATAACAAGTATGAAAACAAAACAATACATATATATTATCACCCATTCCACAATATGTATTTCACTTACAACCATCCAACAAAAAAGAATAACTTTTAATGTCAAATTCTATACAAACCAAGTATATATTCCAACTGGAAATAATAATTTCATACAGAACAAATAAGCATACAAAAACAATGTCTTCCGTACACAAAAATATATTTACTACTATGCGAAATGGCCATTTGGCATGGTAGAAATTACTATGGTAATCTGTAGCACAACAAAAGGTAATCTATATACCACGACAATAAATATTTGTTTGATGTCAAAAGTATTTTGTACCCCGCCAAAAGTTATATGTACGATTCATCCAAATTCACACAAAAAGTGACAAAAAAGTGGGATTATTCAAAAGTGTAAATTATCCCCCATACACAAAAATGGAAGATCCACATGTTCATGTCAAAAGTCATCTACAAAACAAAAATTACACCCATTAGTTCCATATAGCATTTGAAGGTAATTTCACTGTTTTAGTGTATTTGACTTTTGTCCGTTTTATAGAAGCTTTAGCATCCAAGAAGCATTTCCTACCAAATAATACTGCACATAGAAGACTTTTAATAACGTCTCAAAAAGAAAAATAATAGCATTTTAATAAGCACTCAGAATCCACAGCAGCAAAATTCAGACGAGGCGACCACCATTTGTCACAAATATAGAACTAAGCAAATATAATCCTGTCAAAGATGTAGCAAGAAACAACTGTAATCCTATTCTGTATCCCTTTCTTTGATCACTCAAACTTCCTAACCAACTCAAGTATTAATTGACATAAACAGGTATTACCAACAAAAGTTACTTAAAACTACAACCAGAAAGAGTGGAGCCATTTAAGAAGCAAATCTCTAAGATAGATATAAAGGCAGCACCTGATCTGATTCATGAAGTTGGTCCTTGCTGACATTGAAATGTTCAAGCAAAATCCTAGCTTTGTGTTGTTGACACAAGTCTAGAGTCTCCTCCTTTGTCCTCAAAGCCCCATCATTCAAACCATAGAAGTGTTAGGGATCGGGGGCACACCAGGAAACACACACTAGCAATAACACAAGAGTTTTAACATGGTTCGGCAATCCAGCCTACGTCCACGGGAGCGATATCACTATATATCAACAAGAGGAGGATTACACAACTCACACTCTCTGTCTCTCCATATAACTCAGTACTCACTCTATATTCTCTCTGCTCTCACCCTCTCTATATATACACATTACAGATGAGGTAGGTGGAGATGTTGGCATGGCTAGCTCATTCGGTGGTCGTCTTCCTTGATTGCGGTTTGTCGGTTGGTAGCCACAATCCATGAAATGTTGTAGCTGACTTTGGTGTGTTCTCACAGAAGAGAATCACCCCTTTCACATGGGGTGATCTCAATCTCAACAAATCACCCCCTCAACCCATGTGAGGTGATCTATTGCACACACTGCTACTAATCTTGTCACGCCCAAATTCAACATAGTCTTCATCTCTTCACTGAGACGTCTGCACCCCCTGATGCTAGAGATAACACACCAGAGATACAAGAGGAGGAGGGAATCCTATATCCTCAACTCAACTCACACCACTCTCTGATTTGGAGAGAGCCTCTGCTCCTATCTCCCACAGATCTCTTCCACGCTTCCTGTCTCGGATGTCTTCCCTTGCTATGCTTGAACTTGCGTAACCAAGATATCCGACACCCCCTGATTGGATGTCCTGCACCCCCTGCTTGGAGTGCCCGACACTACCGTGCAACTCCTTGCATGATGAACACGGGAGCAACTAGAAAACTTCAGAGTTTGACACATCAACATCCTCAATTTTTCCTTGCTCGGAGCTTATTTCTGAACAACCAGTCTTTGTTTTCTGCACTTCAGACCAACTTCCCAGCGATCTCATACGCCTGTTGTCTGTGCTGCAATCCCTGATGTTCGGTTCTATCTCACTTGTACGTCCATACTGATGTTTGACAGTTAGCCCTTCTGCCAAGACAACTTCCACTGGTCTGTACAAGTTACCACTATGCAACTCCGTGCATAGTGCTCGCACCCCCTTATTGGAGTGCATTGCAAAGCTTACTTTGTGACTCGAGATTGCATCCCTCCATTCCATGCATCTTTTGAGAGGTTGCAAAATGTCTCTAACACGGGAGAAAAAGAAACTCTCTTCTTTACTGGCACAGTCTCTATCGACTTGGTTTCTTTGCTCTGAACTTTCTTCAAGATTGGCTTCACTGGCTCAGATCTGTGCACCTTTGAACTCCCTGCTTGCGTTCCCGTGCACCTTTTTCGCCATTCCTGATGAAATTCTTGCTTAGTCATACGCTTTGGTTGCGTATGTTCTCTCTTTGTACCCTTCGACTAGCGTTTGACAACACTCATCTTTGTCAAAACTTCTCTTTCCAGTCTGTACAGTTTGTTGCACAATTTTCCTTGCAACATTTCTCTATCACCTCTGTATACATGAAGAACCCCGTCACTAGATGAGAAACAATTTCCTTTTAGATCTAGCATACTCAGGGAGATTAGATTCCTCCGTACTCTTGGCACATGTTGGACCTCAGATAAAATTACTTTTCTTCCATCCTTAGTAAGGAACCGCACTGTCCCTATGCCGACAACTCTGTTCACTGTGTTGTTGGCCATCCGGATAATGTTACCGTTGACTCTTCGGTAAGTGGAGAAAAGCTTCATATCCGCACATATGTGGAACGTACACCCTGAATCTAAAATCCAGCCGGGTGTCTCCAACTCTGACGAGACTGTAAGCATCACCTCTTCATCGTCAGAGGAATTCACTGCAACTGCTGTAGTTGAGGGACTTCCGTGTCCCTTAGCCTTCTCTTTGGCTTGTCTGTCCGTCTTTTTCTCTGGGCAATCTCTTATTACGTGATCCTCTTGATCACAGTAAAAGCACCTCATCGTGTTCCCTTGTCTGGACTGTGAACGCCTTCTGCTTTTACTTCTTCCTCTACCTCTGCCCCTTTCTCTATCTCTGCCTCTACTTTCTGTGACAAGGGCCTGGGACTGTTCTCCTCCCATCTCTCTCTTCCTTGCATCCTCGTTGAATAAGACGTCTGTGACCATCCCCATGGTCAACTTTCCTTCAGTGCTTGAAATCGAGAGAAACCACCAACGTCTCCTAGTCATGCAGTAAGGCGAGTAATAATAATGCTTGCATATCATTCTCCAACTTCATTTTGATTGATGCAAGCTGGTTCACAAGGCTGTGGAATTCATTGGTGTGTTCAGCAACAGACACACCACTCTTCAGTTTCAGGTTTATAAGCCTTCTCATTATCAAGGCTTTGTTCCGCACGGTCTTGGACTGGTACATGCCCTCCAATTTCATCCATAGAGCATAGGCGTCCGTCTCTTGGGCAACATGGTGGAACACACTGTGGTCAATCCACTGTCTGATTTGACCGACAGTCTTCCGGTTGGTTTTTATCTAGTCCCCATCTTTGTCTCCATTTGATTTGACCCCCTTTAGCGCTATAGGGTCAAACAAGTCTCTACAATACAGGATGTCCTCCATCCGTGGCTTCCATATCGCATAATTAGAAACGTTCAATTGAATCATCGGCCCTGAAACTGATGTGGATTCCTCCATCATCCAGAAATTGATCTTTGTTTGAAAAACAGGCTTTGCTGTGAAGTCCGGACTGCTCAAATTAGCCGGAAAAAGTACTTCGGATTGCCAAAATAAAAACTGCAAATTTTTGAAAGCTTATTTGCAAAATCTGACCGTACGGATGTGTCTGAAATATTCCAAATAATTGGAAAACACTATTGGCTCACCCAAATTGGACCTCAAATGGCTTAGATCAAGCCAAAAAAATTTTAACGGTTCAGATCGGTAGAATCTGGTGCGTCTGAGATACACCGGATAATTTTCCTGGAACAGCTCGGTCAACGCCTAGTCAACGGCGGTTCAGCGGTGCGGGTTGACTGGCTAGTCCATGGCTCAGATCCGGCGCGGCATGGCTTGGTTAGCGGTGGCGGTCAATGGCAATGATCGGCTCGGCTCGGCTCGGCTCAGGATGACGTCAGCCTGACGTCATCTCCACGTGCGCTCCCACTCGTCTTCTTTCTCTGGATGGTGCGTGGTGCGCGTGGTGAGACTGGAATTCACTCGCGTCCTTCTAGTGGCGTGTGAGGGCGCGTTGCTTCTCTTTTGGGGATGTTTTTTGCTGTTCTGGACTCCTCTCCTCAAGGGCTTCCTCTTGGTATGCTTAAAAGTGGATTTCGAGCATTTCGAAATCTGGGCACTTTCGGGAAAAAAACTCAATTTTTCACCACTCGGGCTCTGATACCACTTGTTGGGGATCGGGGGCACACCAGGAAACACACACTAGCAATAATATAGGAGTTTTAACGTGGTTCGGCAATCCATACTACGTCCACGGGAGCGATAGCACTGTATATCAACAAGAGGAGGATTACACAACTCACACTCTCTGTCTCTCCATATAACTCAGTACTCACTCTATATTCTCTCTGCTCTCACCCTCTCTATATATACACATTACAGATGAGATAGGTGGAGAGGTTGGCATGGTCAGCTCATTCGGTGGCCGTCTTCCTTGATTGCGGTTTGTCGGTTGGCAGCCGCAATCCATGAAATGTTGTAGCTGACTTTGGTGTGTTCTCACAGAAGAGAATCACCCCTTTCACATACATAACCTCAAAAAGAGCCTAATAAACCCAATGAAAACACCAAAAAGCCACAGAAACAGAAGATGTCTACTCCACTTCTAGACTCTATTAGATCCATGCAAAGATTCCTTTGCCTTCTTCAGCTTGAAATTGGTTCCCATTTTCTGCTTAGAGGCAGAGTACTTATAATTCAAAGACATCTTAACTAGAATCCACATACATAACCTCAAAAAGAGCCTTGAATGGTTGAAAGAAACACCAGAGAGAGCAGAAAAGGTCATCAAATTTAAGCCTGAGGGAGACCTAATATGGATTTTCAACCATAAACTACAATTGTTTGAAATCAGTTGATTCTTCATTGAGTCCAACTCCCAAAATTCAACAAAATCAACATATAGGTCGCATCATCAGCTTAGGAAGATTGAACTAGAAGGTCAAAATAGTTTGCCACCCAGTTGATTCTTCATGAAACCTAGCTCACAAGACCAACCAAAAACAGAACTTCAGAGAACCCATTAGGAAAGATTACATTGTTTATAACATATGGATTGAAAGAACACAATGGAAATTTCATGGTCACACTCCCAAACTCTCTTTCTCTCTCTCTCTCTCTCTCTCTCTCTCTCTATATATATATATATATATAAATATATGGGTAAATTCATTAAAGAGCACCAAGTTTAATCCGTACACATGAAGTTAAAAAAAAAAAAGACACTAGTAAGAACTATGTTTCCTAAGAAAATGAACATAAGAAACCTAAGACAAAGATACCCTCCCCCAACAACCATGAAAAATGAACTAACCATGACATGCTTCAACTAGTTAATTCCAAATACACATATAAGCCTAGGTATGTAATCACTTTTTGCTCTATATGCAACTATGATTATGCACCACATATTAAATTCTGAAGTGACCTTGCGTTTCACAAATTCCAAGCTAAAACTGCAAACCATATAGGGGCAACCAACCAAGCACCGATTCAGATTTGTTTCACAGAGAAGATTAGACCAACTTGATGAAAAACGCAATGGAATGAACACAAGTTAACGCAATACTCTCAACATGAATAATATTGATCCACATGAAAAGTTTACAATAGAAACAAAGACATTGGAAAATAGTATGTGAATTAAGAAGCTTCGGAAGATGACTTGCATATGTAAAAATTGTTGGGAAAAATAATACTGCACAAGAAAGATCAAGAAATTTGAGGGAGTTTCGATATGGAATTCTTGAAATTTTAATATATAATCTCCATTTTGTGGACAAGAAAGATGGTATAGAGGAAGAGAAATTTGGAATCTTATGACTTTGTCATAAGGTTCTCAGATTTTACAGTCATCTTTTTAATTTCTATTTCAATTTGTTTTGACTATTGGTTTAAAAGAAATAAAAATAAAACTTGTTTTGACTATCACAATTTGACTCTCTACCAAGTGTTTAAAATATATTTGTTTTCTCTTCCTCTATCCAAAAATTTAAACTTGAAATTGCAAACACATCGTGTTTGCACCATCGCTAGTAATTTAGGTAATCCCCCAATGCCGGTAAGCTTGAAAGCAAAGATGTATAGTTTTTGAAATCTTAGGTTACCAAATGAATCAAGCAATCCAGCAGATATGAAAGAACACCCAACTATGAATGCAAAGCCACAAAAACCAAATAATGCTTACAGAGATCTTAGGTGAGAAAGCTTCCCAAGGTCTGGGGCAAGTTCCCCTGCAAAGGAAAGTCCATTGACATCCTTACACATAAAATTAAATAGCAATATGTCAGAAGATATAGTGATTCAAATTGTACAATTCTAAACCCTCGTCATCAAATCTTTAAACAGAAATCTCAGCTTTCGTTCACAATAAATTCTAACTACAAAAGATTCAACACATTTGCTCACTATTTGAGGAACGAAGACATTCATTCACATTTTAAGGAAATAAATTGAAATGAATTGGAAACTTTTTGAGCAAGTCTAAGAGGGACTTACAGATATTGCACTTCACCATCAACACAATGAACACCGAACAACATACATGGGTCGTCATCATTGGGATTCCAATTTGAAAAGGTGCCATATGGGTCATAATCCACTCTTGCATGGAATTCCAACAATGCCAATCCTGCACTTTGATTCCATATACCATCAGTAAAGATGGACAACCTTTAATCATCAAATGCAATTACGGGAATTCAACAACAATGTCAAAGCACAAATTACCTTCAGGATTAAGAGATCAACACCCTTGAATTTCCAAAATAAAAATCAATACATCAAAACACGATAACTAGATGGTATAGTGTTCCATCTAACCCCCATTGCTTTGCAAACCATACAAGACAGTGTTGGAGGTGGCTCACAGCCAAGATTTTATACAAACTCGCCAAATTTTTTTTTCACAAAACACCCTGTCCGAGATTTTACTCGGATTTTCGCATCAAATTATGAGCAACAACAACAATTTGCTAGGTTTACAAATATGAGAATTAATGTATGTATACAAATTTACTAACACATACAAACTATAATACATATAAGATAAAATTGAGAGGCCTCTTGAAACGAATGACCAAATTGGGGTCCCTCATTTTTTTTTTTTTTTTTTTTTACATTTAAATTGCAGGGTACAACAACTTTGTTTTCACCAATAATTGCATAACCCAGTTTAAGAAATTATCTCTGAGGTTCAATCCAAGCTGAAATTCAAAAAAAGAAAAGAAAAAAAGATTAACAATCTAAAAGTGGTTCCAAAAAAAGAGTATTTCACAAGTAACAATACAAAAGAATCAAACAAAAAAGTGAATCAAAGAATGCACTCATGAGCAAGCAATCTAAGAAATAAATTGTTTGTGAAAACATGGCAATATGTTAAACAATACAAAACATAGCATTAAAACACTTTGGATCACTTATAAATCACTAAAACTAAGTATATATCACATGCATAAAAAAAACAAAAAGGTTTATTTTGTATATCTGAATATAACAATATGCTGAGCTGAATGCAAAGCTACAAGACACTTGGTTTTCGGATGATGCACTTGCACTGTTTTGTGAAGAGTAACATGCTCTATTTTGTATATCAATCAGCACAAGTATTGCTAACAGTGCAGTCATCTAGGAAATGAATATGAAAAATGAAATAGACATTTGCTTTATTCATGCCAGTTATTCAATCACAATGTCAGCTCTTAGAAAATTCACAAACTGAAAATTTTCATTTTGGAAAGCGTAAAAGACTCCTAAGGTCGTATTTCTGCATTTTTTTTCTTGTTTCAACATGCAAGCTTATGAGGAATCCATAAAATGTGCAGCTAATTAACAGCCAAAGTGAAACAGTCTAAATCAACACGAAATTAAACCCTAAATCAACAATCAGAAAAGGGGAAACAAAGAATGGGGGAGAGAGAGAGAGAGAGATAGACAGTGAGAGACTGTGAGTGAGAGAGAGAGAGAGAGAGACACACACACACACAGACAGCCCGAGAGCGAGAGAGTACGTGAGAGAGAGAACCCATGATCTGTGGTTGTGAAGATGGTGATTTCCGGCGGTAGCAGTGGTCATGCCGACGTCCTTTGTATAGTGGGCTGTGGTGAAGTGATTTCGGTGAGGTTTGGTGGTGAGATAGTCTAGGTGTGAGAGTTCAAATATCATTTTGTCTAACAGAGGAAGCGCAGGCTGTAATAAATTGTTTCCCTCCCTAAACTTTTAACATTTTTAGCAACTGAATCATTTTTTTTGTCGGCAAATTAAATATATATGCCTACTATTCTATTTTGTAGCCAAAGATGAATTAACGGTGACTAACTTTTTAGTCGCCCGAATTATTTTTGGCGACTAAAAATAATTTTGGTTATTAAAAGATCATATGGCACAACTAATGTTTTTTTCAGCCACCAAAACTTAAGAAATGCCGACTAATTTTTTTGGTCGCTAAAGAGTAACCATAAGAATATGCTTGTTATTTGGCAACTAAAATTTATTTTGTCGGCAAAAAATAACATATGGCGACTAAAATAAAAGTTAGTAGCCTAAAATATGGACTGACAGTGACTAATATGATTTTTAGTCGTGAAAAGTCAAATTTTTGCCAACTAAAACTGAATTTAGTCACCAATAATTAATATTTCTCGACTAAAAAATTTTAGTAGCTATATCCTAAATCAACGCCGACCAATAAATTTTTTAGACGCCAAAAGTGATACTTTTGGCGACTAAAATACTTACTTTTGGCGACTAAAATACTTTTAGTCGTCAAATTTGGTCATCAAAAGTGTAAATTCTTGTAGTGAGGTGAAATTAACAAGCAACATAAACTTTAAAAATTTATAAAAAAAATACAAATCAATTCCAAATTCATCATAGAATGTGTCATGGATAAAGTAAATATTATATTTTGAAATGAGACAAGTGTGGAAATCTTGGGACATCCGAGCGCACTCGACAATTTAGAACCTTAAGTTTGGTTTCACGAGTGTAATGTGAAACAGGATGAGAGTCTAAATCTTACAAATCCATAGAAAATCCACCAATCACAAGAAATGCCAAAGATGGACTATATCACTAGACTCAGAGTCTCCTCCTAATCTTTTGAAAAAAATTAGGAAACCCATGACTCGTACCAAAAGGCCATGATCTGTCGTAACCGAAGTGTTTCAGCTCGGGAACTTAAGTATGAGGGGGAAAGATCATGAATTGAGTACTCCCATTCACCTGATCAAAGATCAACCTCTACTACTTTATGATATGAGATTTATTAACATGACATGATCATATAACCAAATTATTATTGCTAGCTTTACTATGTGGGATAAACAAGTATAGACCAAATTACTTATTTTGGAATGCTCTAATGTCACGCCCCAGATTTTCGAAATTTGGCCTATGTGAATAACCCCTCAATCAATCAATAAAAGACAGTAATAGTATAAGGGAAAATGATATCTCTCATGTAAATGGATATAATAACATCAAACATCACATGCGTTATTCGGTTACATACACCCTGCATTCAACATCTAAGTGAAATGAATGTTCTTTATATACAAATATGGAGTGATATCATACATAAATGAAATGCCCACAGTCTTACAACATTTACAAGGGTACAACCCTTACAAATATGTCACTCAGCCTACAAAACAAATGGCCCAAGGTCTACAAATAATGAAGTAACCTCACTCGGTTCACAAACACATCCGATGCCTCGTTTTCCTAACTGGAATGCCACTACACCTGAAAAATATTTTAGCCACATAGGATGAGCATAAAGCCCAATAGAGAATCTTTTAAAAACTAAATACAACTCCACCAGCATAGATGATTATGATGCTATACATATATGTAATATGCTCAATGTGTTTTCAAACACATGTCGTTGTTCGATTAAACCATTTTTTGTTTGTCAACATATTTTGTTTGTTCAAAATCACTTTCCAATATCACTTTCTTGAAACATAAAATCAGATAACAAATACATCGCTGTATATTTTTAGATTCCAAAATCATAATTCATTATCCTTTCCTTTAAAATAGAAAACAGGGCGGTAAATATAACACTGGGAATCTTTAGGTACGTGCACAAAAGCATGCTATAAAAGCACTACCACTTCCAATTCACTGGAATTTTGCCAACGGGGTCGGGACTCGTGTAAATGTATGCTATACAAGTACTACTATTGCCATTTTACTGGTACAACCCCAAAGGAATCGACACCTGTGACAGCCGGGTTCCTTTCCTTTCTCTTTCTTTTTTTCTTTCTTTCTTCACTTCGTTCTCCATTTGCCTTCGTTGGATTTGAAATGTCCGGGATGGTTCCCTAGATTGGAGTTCTAGTGTTTTTCTGTTCGGTGTTGAATTTTGCTTGTTTCGGAGGATGCGCGGGTGAGTCTGGAGTACCGGGAGCAAAACAGAATATTTGGGTGGCTGGGCTTGGGCCGCACGTGCGGGGCTGGGCCGCTTGAGCGGTGGGCTGGGCCGCTCGATCGATGGAGGCTTAGACCCAAAATTTGCATATTGTCTAAGGGCGCACGAGCGGATAAGTAGGTCGCACGAGCGGTCAAGGTGGCCGCATGAGCGGCCAACTGGGCAGTCCGTGCCCTGTTTTCTTATAACATTTTGGTCCAAATATATATCACCTCTAACTCATTTTTCTCTCATTCTAAACCTAATTTCTCTCCTCCTTCTCTCTAGAAAACACCTCAATCACCCAAAACTCTTTGATTTTTGTGATTCTTGGACCAAGATCATCAACATTTTCCCTCAAATCTTGAAGATCCAAGGCTAGGGCTTCACTTGGTGGGTAGAAATCAAAGCTCTCTCATCCATCTAAGCTAGGGTTTCTCTTCTCCATCTTCTCAAAGACTTTGAGGTAGGGATTTCTTGAGTTATATATATAGTTTTTCTATTTGGGTGTTGATTTAAAAATGTTCTTGAAGTTTTGTGCTAAATTTTAGATTTTGGTTCAAAATGTTGAGAGTCTTGAATATGGGTTTGAAATCTCTATCTTTTTACTACTTCTTGCGAGTTTCCCTCTATAAAACTCATGATGAATGATTTTGATGGAGTTTCTCTTAGAAATGATGAAATTTTGCTTTCAATGGAAACCCTAGAAATTGGGGCTTTTTGAAAAATAATGAAGATGCCTTGAAATTAATTATTTTCTTGTATCAAGGGGAGGTATGAGAGTTAGTCTCACCAAATGTCTAACAAAAAAAAAGCAACTTCATGATGTATATATGTGTTGGAGACTAAGTCCTCTTTTAAAATCCTTTGATAATTGTATATTTGTGTAAAGTGGTAAGATGGCAAGTTGTTGAGTGCCATAAATCATGTGAAAATACTTAATCATAGTGTAATGGAAAAGTGAAATGAATGATGGCATGTTAGCCATATTGAAAGTTTGGTCATGATGAATTAATGTTGAGGAATTGTTGTGGCGTGTTGAAGACACATGGCTATTGTGTGAGATGAGAAATTGTAATCATGCGTTGGAGACGTATGGGTATCTTGGGGAAGAACATGGTAAGGAGGAAATGAAAATGTGATGTTGAATATTGTTGTAGGGATGTTTTTGAATATAAAAGAATGCTATGGGTTAGCAGTTATTGCATCATATTCTCAATTGTTTTAATGTCATTATTGCACATCATGACATGAGTTGGAAGAGCATTCATTTTGAGAAAGATCATTGTGATGAGAACTAATGGAAATGTTTATGGGGTAAATACGGTGGTAAGTCCGGATAGGGGGTGTAGATGAATTTGATAAGTTGGCCTGAGTGTCCAGGGTGAAAGACCCGAAAGTCGCGCAGATAGGCGTCGAGCCTTCCGGTTAATACCGGTAAAAATGACAGTTTGGTAGTACTCGTAGAGTTTACTTGCAGACACCAGCCTAGGGATTACCAGTGTCGTATTTACCGCCCCTGTTGATTTAAATATTGGAAGTTTGAAATTGATGAGATTACAAAATATGATTGAGAACATGTTGATTTTGAAACAGTGCATTGAAATAAAATTCTTTTTCATCATTGGCACTTGTATGGCATTGCATATGCATTTCTTTTAACGTTGATGGAATTGACATAACTGTATATACTTTATATACTTTGTGAGAAATCTCTATTGGGCTTTATGCTTACCCCTATAGGAATTGGTGTAGGTAAAGATGTGGTGACCCCGCCAAGCTAAGGGCGTGGAGGTGTTTTGAAGAAGAGTAGTTTAACTCTTATTTTGTTGTGATATCCTTGTAAGCCAAGGGCTAATGTGTTTGGGTCCGTGAGACCATTATGTGTAACCAGGCTATTGCTTTGGAACTTGTAAGCCCTTGAGGGCCTTATTTTGTTGTGATTTAATGATTTCTTTTACATGATGTAGTCTCATGTACTATTTTGTAAATAAATGTATAATGGCATGTGAGAATACTTTGGTAAACATTTGGGACTATGTAAATGATTTTGGTTAATATCTCATTTTGGAAGTGGGTTGATGTAATAGTTATGTGGGATTATTTTCGGGGCGTGATAGCACCGCGCAGGTTTTTGGACTTTCACCAGGGACATACATGCCAACTTAATTAACCACCATACACCCCTTACCCAGATTGCACACGGTATTCACCATTTTTTCTCAAAACGATATAAGTGTTATCAAACAACTTTTCCAAAACATAAAATTTCAAGTTTCCAAATCCATGATAGGCATAATGAGATGTATGATTTAATAAAAAGTTCAATTGTCCAGCCAGATGCAATTTCTAATACATGACAATACTATCCTCCATTGATAACCAAAATACTTATCTCTCATGCAAGAATTCAAAAGATAACAACATGGATATAGAATCCTAACATTTAAATAGTCAATATCCAACCCTTTACATCATATATATATTGAATTCCAATCACTCCAATGTTTCAAAAGAGTAATCAATACTTGTTATTTCCAAAAGCTTCAAAAGCACTTTCAACCAAATCCCCAATCTTCAAAACAAAACAAGATTTTTCTAAATAGCCCAATAGCCTCTCAAAACATTACCATTTAGGGTTTTTCACAAACTAGGGTCTCCTCTCTTTTTAATTACCCACATGCAATTTTATATAAATAAAATATGTTTAATAGCAAGATTATAGATAATCAACCCCCAATTTAACACAAACCCTCAACCCATGATTCATAACTTTTGACATAGGTGGGCCCATAGGGGCTTTTGGCCCACCACTTAGAGCCTAATGCATGATTCAAACACTAAAGCCCAACATTTCTGGAACCCAACATTGCACCAAGAACCAATGACATCTAAACACTTGTTAAGAGAAGAACTAGCCACGTAAGCAGACAAAGATCCTGCAGAGTTATTGTACCACACATCAGCCATTAATGAGGTCCCCTGCAGCATTTAATGCGATAACTCCTTTACGTCGGAACAGAACAATCTCACCATGAACAAGGAAAGCTAGAACATAGACTTTCGGCCAACATGACAGGTCGAAGTGGACAAGGAAATGATGAACAAAGGATATAAGCAGGTTTCTAAGAAAAAAAGAACGTTAAGTTCCTTATCATCACCCTATCTCTACATTCCACTAATCTCTCTCTTCTAACTTGCTTGTCGGAGGGTTTGTTGGGGGACTCCTATTCCTTGTTGGACTTTTGTGTAGGTATCTTAGTGAGCCCAGTGACTGGACAACGGTGTGGGAGGCATGGATCAGCTCGACCTGTCCATCAAAGACACGTAGTATCATCAGTTGGCGCCGTTTGTGGAAAATTTTCACTCTGCGTGACAATTGTGCTCATTGTTGCCAGAGACCCATTCCCGATAATTCCTCCTTGCCACCCTCCAAGGTGGATGGTCACAACGAGATCCATGGCTTTTCAACACAACGTTGCTGACTCCCAAGCCGACCTTCCTAACTCAAATAACCCACCTCAATATTTCATAGAACTCACCAACAGCATCAACCGCTAGCCAAACAAAACCAAGCCTTGATCAATGCTTTGCTTAAGCGAAACCTCCCTGTGCCTCCTCCGCCACCACAAGATATCCCACCTAACCGAAAACGAACCCTGAGCCATCCCTTCCAACAAGCCTGCATCACCGCCAACTTGGAGGGTTTGCGACCCCCACCCCAAGACGTGAACCCGCCACCTTCGGGTCTACATCCATCAGTCCAAGCACCTACTTCTGAGGGAGAGACAAGTAGTGTTCAGCCTCCATTGCATTCTGGTGGTGACAACGTACCTATTTGGGATGCGGAACTCCGAGCCATGAAACTCCAGCTTCAAGGAGTCATGCAGAACATACAGAATAAAACCTTCACAATAGCCAATTCACTGTTTATCGCCTTCATCAGGGACAAACCCCTACCTCCTAAGTTCAAAATGCCCTCGATCGACTCTTTCGACGGCATAACGGACCCAGTTGACCACTTCGAGACTTACAGGACCCTAATGATCCTCCATGCTTTTCCTGATGAGATCATGTGTCAAGCTTTCCCCGTAACACTTGAGGGGTTGGCTCGACTGTGGTTTAGTCAGCTACCGACGGACTCCATCTCTACTTTCCAATACCTAAGTGATTCCTTTCTTAACCATTTCATTGGTGCTTAGTGCCAGCGGCACCCGGCGACTCAGTTCCTGAATGTCCGTTAGACAGAGGGGGAGTTGCTACATAGCTTCGTAACCCGTTTCAACACCGAAGCCTTACAGGTGGCGGAAAACGACGACAAGGTCATTCTTACGGCTTTCATGGTTGGTTTACGATTATTCGACTTCATTTTCTCCCTCTCCAAAAACCCTCCAATCTCTATGGCCACCTTCCTTTCCAAAGCCCAAAAATATATAAACGCCAAAGATTCTTTGGCAGTCCGCCAAGATACTACAACTAAAAACCCAAACCCCAGGGAGAAAAGAAAGGAACCTGAAACCAGAACCACCAAATATACACACCAAACACCTTAGTATACCGACCGAACTACACAAGATAACCGATCGACACCTACCTGACCGCCCGGTCGGTTCGAGCAGTATACTCCTCTCAATTCCCCCATGGAACAAGTCTTGAACCAGATCCAGCGAGATTACAACTTGAAATGGCCACAAACCTCACGGTCTCCTTCCAGCCGGCAAGATCAATCCAAGTACTGCCGTTTCCATCAAGACCACAGCCACAACACTGAGGAATGTGTCAATGTAGACGTGCTCGAACATCCCGGCTCCGTGCGCGAATGGGCGCGAAATCCGTTTTGTTCATTAGACTACTACAGTTTGGACTCAAATGTCACGGTTCTGAATCTAATCTCGCAAAGTGCAATGCAAGACTGATAAATCACCAAAGAGTCCAAATCCGGCAAATCATTTTGGAAAATTGATTTTTTATAAAAAAGTGCCAAACATGGACTGCTTTGCCAGATACATAGTTGCCACCTAAATGTTTTATTTTGGAAAATTTAGGAAACCCTGACTCGTGCCTAAGGCCACGTGTCCGTCATCACCAAAGTTGCCTTGGCTCGGGAACTTGGGTACGAGAGGGGAAGGTCATGCAATGAGCACCCCCGCTCGCCCGATCAAAGATCGGCCACTACTAACATGATATTTTTTTTTTGAAAACACATGCGTTCTTATTCCGGTTTATTAGCTAGCTTACTACGTGATGCGCGCAACATACAAGTATAGACTAGATCGCCTAAGTTGGAACAAAACATCTCATGTTTGTTTGAAAATGGTTTGTAGGTGCTACTCGCAAGTAGGCTAAGACGTTGATTTGCCACCCTCAAGTGGGCTTAGAAAACATAATTTTACCACCTCAAGTGGGCTTAAAACTCGCATTTCGATGAATTATTCCAATTCAAGCAATCCAACCTTCACCCACAGGCATTTAGGCAGTTGTATCACATAAGCAAATAGCTTCATGGCAAGCATGCTTTCATGGAAACACTCACACACATGCAAGAATGCTAAAGCATAAGCACTTACCGAGTACTCCGAGCCAAAACAGAAGCTAGTTAGTAATCAATGCATGATCGTAGTTCATGTTAAGATGGCTAATGCAACGCATGCAAAAATGTAACTAGAAATAGGCTCAGCTATTCTAAGATGGCATATGAGATGTAACTTGATAACATGCTGTTGAACACGTATTCAAGTAAATGTATTGAACTACAATGCAGTTTATATGATGCGCCGAGCCCGGTGCATGCAAGACAAATGAATGAATGCAAACATGAGAGCATAAGTATGCTAATTAAAACATGCCCTAAAACTAACCATCAAAAGCTGGTAAATAAAAGGGAGAAAGACGTGGGATTGGAAGACATGCACACACGCATGCACACTTATTACAAAGTTCGCCCTTTTGACGGAGGGTCCGAATAAATAATACAAACCAACTAATTAACTAACTAACAAGCTAATTAATTATTACATAACCAAATTGAAACAAATAACTATTCTAAGCTATCAAAAGTACTGAAATGGCCTTGTAATGAGGGATGCATGCGCGCTCGGTCGGCTTCTCTCGGAAATCCGTTGCCATGTCTCATGTTGCCTCTGTTTGCACTGTTTTGCACCTCCAAAAACTGTGCCAGCTTCTGTGATGCTTCTGAACCACCTCATGGACACTCTGAGAGGTTATCGGCCAAGACGGGTGGCTATCGGCCAGTGGATAATGGTCATCGTCCGCTTTTGAGGCTATCGGCCAATCATTTGTAGCCGATTGGCGCACTGTGTAGCCGATCTGCCATCTCTTCCTGTAAATTGCTCCTGTTGCTACAGCAGAGGACAAACAGAGGCATGTCAATACATTTGCAACAGAATGTTTGCAACTACACCCCTTATCATGTCTAAGGCTCAAAGGTGTGTAGTGCTCGACCCTCGGGCCAACAATCACACATCTCGATGCATGATGGCCAAAGGAGCCAAGTGTACAATTCAATGTAAAATGAATGCACAAAAACACATAAATGCCAAGAGCGTCGGCGACCGAGAATTGAGGCGCGTTTCATCACTTCAAGTATGAAACGTCCCTCGTTCCTCGTGTTTGGCTTAACACCCAAACCAAACACAATGTAATGCGAGTATGCCAAATATGATGCAATGCATGTAAACAATGTAATGCAACAATGATGGACTTCACCAAGACCAATGGCATGCCAACTCAATGCAATGCAACCTAACATGTAAACAACATGGCATGCAACAAGTATGCAACAATACTACACAACCTAAATATGCAAACATGCAATATACAAAGTATACAAAATGCAATGCAACCTAAACATGCAAACATGCATTGTACCAAGCACGCAACAACATGCAAAAGTCATGCAAGATGGACTTAAACTAAAATGGGCAGACCTCAGTCATGCCTAAATCAGTGGCCAAAATGATGAATTGATGACATGAAATGCAAAACAAACATGCATGCCAATTGGCCCAAGAATTAAGGCATAAAGAGGACAACTCTCAAGAGCACTTAAGGAGTGAAAAACATGTAAGTGTGACAACACTACATGCTCTGAAATGATGTTAGGAATGATGCCAAATCACACACATAACCACAAGCATGGCATGCATGAGGCTCAAAGCCTAAGACTAACAAAGAGACTTGCACTAAGGCTATGCAAAACATGAAACAAATGGCCTAAGCAAACCAAAACACTCCTAAAGCATACCAAAGTGAGTCTAAAACATGCATGGACCAAAGCCAAAACAAGCCAACATGAAGGGCATAAGGCGTGATGCAAGTAAGGCCAACAAAGGGGATTGCACTACACCTATTACAACCAAACATGGCATGACTTAACCAATAAAAATCAGAGTTATGGCATGTTAAAATAAGCCCAAAAACCCACTAAGATGGCATCGCAAAGCTTAAGCAAAGAGGCATGCACAATGACCCATTCTTGAGGCATACAACACCAACTCTTCAAAGCATTGAAAGAATGACAAAGACAAGTGTATGACCATGAAACATGTACTGAAATAACATTTCAAATGATGCCAAATCATGAGAATAGTCTAAGTAATGCATGCTAGTGGACTTGATACACAAAGCTAACAAGCTAGATTGAACCATGGCTATATGAGACAATGCATGCATGACTAAAACAACACTAAAAAGAGCTCAAACATGGTAAAACATGAGGGAAAAATTCTTTGAGTTGAGCCAAAACAAGCAAGAACGATGGTCCAAACACATGGTGCATGTTATGCTAGCATGCAAGATTACTCTACAAGTGTATGGTGCATGCAAGAGGTCATCAAGCCAACTTTAGATAGAGGTACAACATGGAAAAATAACACCAAATACTTGCTGAAATGGAGCTAAAACAAGCTAAGCAAACATGTTATCATTATGAGCCATCGATGTAAACATATGAGACATAAGGAGAGAGGGATGTCCCTCTCCTATTCAAGACTCCAAAACCACCTTTCCACTACTGAAAATCCTCTGGATTTTAGTGGTGAGAAGGTCAAAACAAGAGCCTAAACGGGTGGCTCAAAACAAGGCCAAACAAGGCATCCAAGGGGGTAGACAACCCCCAACACAAAAATGACCTTAAACAATCATCACAAGCATTAAAAATCAGAACTTTTTACAGCAAAAAGCTAAGCTTAAATCAGCATGCAAATAGGTCTAAAAGCTTATGCCAAAATAGGGGATTAAAAGGTAGTTTGCTCACCCTTGAAGAACACCTTCAAGAACACAATCCCAGCACTCTTCTTTGACCAAAACCAGTCCAAAAACTCTAAAATCAACCTCAAGATGCCTCAGCAACAAAAGGATGGTGTTTCACTAGGTGTTTGTATGCAATAGTGTGAAGAATTTACACTTTAAGGCACAAACACACACACATATAGAGAGAGAGGGAGATATAGAGAGAGATATATATAAATTTTTGTATCAACTTTTCAGAACCTCTGGAAAGGGAGGAGGGCCTCCCTTCTTATAGAATTCCAATTCTCAAGCTTGTTGAACAAGCTTGAGTCTTGGACAAATCCTTCCATACACGTGTATGGAGGATCAGAATTGTGCTCACCAGCTGTCACAGCTGGCATAAAAATATTTGCAAAAGCAGGTGGAAAGGTCTCGGCTGGAAAATGTGGCCAATCAACAAAAAGGAGTGCTGATCGACCAAAAAGAGTGCCGATCGGCCACCACTTACGGCCGATGGCAAGGAAACAAGGCCGATAGCACAAGGCCTTGGCCGATGGGTTGTAGGGATGGCCAACAAGCCACCCTCTTCCCTCAGGAGCAAAACCACAAGTCCTTGGTCCACAACCAAGCACAAAACAGTCAAATTGAGAGATTCTAAGGCAAGGCGCGTAGCCAAGACCTTTGGGAACTCAAAATGAACACGAGCATGGATGATCATCGAGTGTTCAAACGATGACATCCAAGTCTTTAGGACGGTCAAAAATGGGGTGTCTACAGTTGCCTCTCTTTGACAGAACTCGAAAGTCATAAGATGACGGGAGTGAATGTCAAAGCCCAGAGACAACCCATTTTTGACAAGGCCGAAGACTCAGACAAGCATACAAGATAACAAAGATATGCGCTCGAAGGCAAGGGCAAGATGCAAATGACATGCACAATGTCGAACATAACTTATGATCATGCAAAGAGAGCTGTAATGAAGCATTCATGCAAAACAAAATACAACATTTTAAGCAAGCGAATAAGAAAGAGTAGTCTTACACATTTCAACAGAAAAGATGTAAGAAAATTATGTAGTTCTCACTGCGTCTCACGCGGAGAAAATTAAAAGCGACTATTGGGTACACCCAAAGTCTCCAATGAAACAACTCAAAAGCGTACCAAACGCGAGAGTAGAAAGATACGTCCAAACGCGTGTCAAACATGAAAGGAGAAGGGAAACCAAGAGAGTCTGAATGAACATGAATGATCTTACCTAGAGTTTTTCTGACTGAAACACATGCAACATTGTTTGGTTGTATTAGTTTCAAATGAACCGTACATACAATATAGTGCCTGTGCAAAAGAAACTTTGATAGATACAATAGAGTAGAAACAAATGCAAATATAACGTGCATAACAATGCAAGTAATGTGCGTGACAGCGTAAGATATGTATGCATAACAATGCCAGTAACGTGCGTGACAGCACATGATAGGTGTGCATAGCAATGCAAGTAACGTGCGTGACAGTGCAAGACATGTGAGTGCATAACGATGCAAGCAAAATGTGCGTGACAACGCAAGTTAAAGAAGTGCATGATAATACAAGTAACGTGCATGACAGCACAAGATAAAGAAGTGCATAACAATGCAAGCGAAATGTGCGTGACAGCGCAAGTTAAAGAAGTGCATAACAATGCAAGCAACATGCGTGATAGTGCAAGTTAAGGATGTGCATAACAATGCAAGCAACATGCGTGACAGCATAAGATAAAGAAGTGCATAACAATGCAAGCAACGTACGTGACAGCGTAGGATAGATGTGCATAACAATGCAAGTAGAGCATGCGCGACAACGCAAGCCAAGTGGTGCATAAACACATGTAAGTAAAGCATGCGTGACAACGCAAGCAATGTGTAAAGCAAGAAAGGCATGAACACATGTAAGTAAAGCATGCGTGACGACGCAAGCAATGTGTAACAATGCGGTGACAAAGAGAGGCATGAGTTCAACGGAAGCATGGTAAAGACATGTTATTCGTGATGTTGAGATGCAACTTCAAAGCAAGACGAGGCACGCTTAATGCAAGAGCGAAAAGACATATAACAAGTGCACTTGTAAGCAAACATGACGAAACATTGTAATGCAACGTATTCAAAACAATTTCCGAATCTCGCAATATACAAAAGGATACGAAAAAGGATACATCTTGTGCGTATCAAGTGCCGTACACGGAAGACATGGTTCGAGGTCAACACAAAAGCCAGTTAAGCTTCAAAAGTGTACTTTCTTGCATTTTCTTGAGAGATGAAGGTACTAATCAACATAAATGACCCAAACAAGGGCATTGGAGGTGCATCGACCATAAGGGGAGGCCATCGGCCATCCATCGGCTATCAAATGAGCTTATCGGCCAAATATTTAGCCGATCGGCTAACAATTTGGCTAATCGGCCAAAAATGACAATTTCAGGGCAATTTTGACATTTTGCCTTGGGTCTTTAAATATAGGGTTCCAAACCCTATTTCCTCACTTCCTCAAGCTCGAAAATAATTTCCCTACCTCTCTAGGTCATTTTCCTCACTTCGATCCTTGTTTTTCCTCTGTTTTCGAGCGTCCCGCAACTTCCGATTCGCGAAAACTTCGTTGTTTTACACATTTTGAACTGATTAGAAAGTGATTTCGGTGTTCCCTCATCGATTTCCACCACTTGGGGCTTGTTTCCCCCTAGTTTACCTTGCTTTCCGTGCCTTGTCATTTTCCTCCATTTTTTTACCCCATGGGGTTGACTTTTGGCATTCTTGTCCACTTTCCACACCCTCGGTCATTTTTCCACTCTTCCTGAGATGGCAGACGACATTCCACAGGGTGGGACTCCCTTAGAGATGGATACGGACCCTGAGGTCGAGCTTTTACCGCTGAGTGTTTGACCGTTCGACCTGGCGACATACCAGCCGGCAATACACATACTGCCTCCTGATAGCATCCGCCAGTTCAGGAGCTACGCGCGAGGCGCACCATTGGAGCTCCTGCTATGCGAGCCGGAGTCACACATTTCCTTTGGTGCTGCTGAGGTATACTCTTCCCATTTTTTTACTTTTCACAGTGTAGAACATATAACTTCGACAGTCGATACTGTTCTTTAACTGAATAACCCAAACACACTTGTAGATCACATACTCAGTTCACCATTAGCACACCCGCACTCGATATCTGTGTAAACTCGAACACATGCACACACACTGCATTTTCTCCATTCTGAACGCATTCAAACATTGTATTTTTGACATTGCTATGCATTTGTTTGTCTTTGAACACAGGGAGATTCCCATGCCTTCCGGGGGTATGGGAACACCATTGCCCACGGTTGGTACATGGAGTTGCCCGATGCGGTTCACCACATCATTGATCAGGCCGGCTTCGGTGTTTTCTGCATGGGACTCTCGTGCCTTATAGCGAGTAGGCCCCTTCTTGGTGCTTTGGTGGAGAGGTGGTGGGACACCACCGATTCCTTCCACCTTTCTACTACAGGGGAGATGATGATGACTCCCTTCGACTTCTCGATGCTCATAAGCATCGGAGTAGGGGGTGATCCGATTCCCTTTGACATCGACATGGGTGAGTGGGACGCTGCCCAGATCTACTTGCTTGGCGCTTGGCCACCTCTCTCCTGGCCAGGGTTCGTGAGGTATTCTTGGTTCGAGGACCAGTTTTGGATTCAGGCGCCCATGACCCATGAGGAGGTGGAGTAGTACGCTCGAGGCTTCATCATGTTCTTGTTGGGGGCCACCCTTTTCGCCGACCGGGCGAACACTGTTGCCTTTTATCTGCTGAGTGCATTGGTGGACGTGACCCGGATCCGGCGCTACGATTGGGGTGGCGCAGGCTTGGCCACACTTTACGGATATATGAGCTCATCCTGTCGCCGTAGCGGACATTTGCTCGGAGGCTACTGGCGAGCCTGGGAGGTACACCTTCCCTTTCTGTTTTACAATTCTGCTCTACATTATCTGTACACCACACACACTGCATACACGCAATCTGCTTTACACTGGCTATACACTGCACACACTGCACAAGACACTTCACACATTGCACGATACACTGCACACACTGCACAATACATTACACATTATTCTCTGATTTCTACTTTATCTGTATACTGCCTTACTGATAAGCATACTCATATTTGCCCTGTTACATTCGGTAGTTGTGGGTGTACGCCTACTTTCCGAGGCTTGCCCCAGTGCCGGATGTAGAGAAGCCCCACACTGTCCCATATTCTCATTGCTATGACGTGAGGTGCGAGCGGAGGCCATGAGAGTCTTTCCTGTTCTTACGTAGATACTTCGACACCATTACCGCCACAAAGGTATTTCAAACATTACAGTTTATTTAAGCTTCGCTTTAAATTGTACTTTCAATAACAAATAACAAACTGTATATCCTGTTATTTGCAGATCACCTGACAGCCCTGGGCTGTGTTGCCGGAGGCAGTGAGAGAGCAGTATGCGGGTGCTCGAGAGACTGCCCAGTTCAAGATTTTACTAGAGGGTCTGGTCTCCCGGGCTTGGTATTTTGGGAAGCGCTTCCTGCGGCAGACCCTCGGCTTACCAGAGCAGATAGTCCCGAGGCCGCCTCCTACCCATATGAGGGCTACTGAGAGCTACACCTTGCAGGAGATGATGGACTTCACTATCGGCTGGGACTCTGACCTCTTCAGAGATGAGGGTGATTACTTAGAGTTCATCCAGACTTATCTCGACCTCTGGTGCTTTCATGAGTCGAGAGAGAGGCCACAAAGACAAGATGGGAGTAGGACCGAGGCGACTTCGGGCCGTAACGAGTAGGTCCCAGAGGGGACAGGGAGTAGAGTGGCTAGCCCTACCCACTACTATGACATGCCGAGGACAGGGTGGGGAGACTTATTAGATACCCATCGCTCCTCCTTCGGCTGATCATGAGCTTGTCGGAGTTCGCGGCTCGACCCCGGTATGTGTTACACTTTGCACTCTATACAGTCATTTCATTTCATTTGATATCCCGTAGAATACTAATGACTTAAACACTTTTGCAGGCTTCGATAGAGTACACTGGACAGTCCCTGAAGCTGCCGGCCTCAGTGATGGGGATGCTACAGAGGAGCATAGACCTGCTGACCATTTACGGTATCCCAGTATGTTCCTTCAACCTCAGTCCCAAGACTTTGTACATTCTGTTCCATAGTGATCTGATACATCGCATTGTCAATACGACACTTGATACACAACATTCACATACCACTCATGGCACTAATACATTGTATCTCACATACTGCTTACAGCATTACTCACGGTATTTATACACTGTATTCATACACTATATTCGGTATTCATACTCTGCTCACGGCATTCACACGCTGCTCACCGCTTTCATACACTGTACTCATGCACTGTATTCGGTATTCATACTCGACTTTGCATAGCATAACTGATGTGTTTGCCGATTGTTCTTTTCAGGCCCCATTCCAGATTCTGACCGCAGGGGGTGCCTCGGCAGGACCATCAGCGCCTCGAGGCGGTGGGGAGTCGACGGGGATGACGATACATAGTCGGGCGAATACAAGCTTATCTTTGAGAGCGATTCACGGAGCCTGCTCTGGATGATGACGAGTCCGACGAGGAGGTAGAGTCGTCTCAAGGCGAGGCCAAAGATGGCTCAGATTCGGACTCTGACGGTGGAGATCCTGGACCTTCGTCCAGGAAGAGGACCAGGACGGACCCCCGCACTTGAGGCTACCGACACCGATCCAGACATTTTACTACTTTTTTTTTTGCTTTATTTTTCTTTTTGCTAGTAGTTTAAGCACATTGTAGTGCCTCAGGCAGGTTTATTTTCCTTCAAAACTATGTACTTTTGCAAAAGAAAAACATGATGGAATGAAACAGCTCTTTTGTTGAAAATGTGTTACATTTGTACATTCTATGCACCGCATCGCATCGCATCACATCACATTACATAACAATGTAAATAAGATTGAACTTTGTTTTGAAAACCAAACACTCGAATTGCATTAAGCAGGTAGTGAACCGATTGACAACAAAACAACTCGATAAGCAAAACAAAGAACTTGACAAGCTAACCAAATGTAAATACAACTCGATAAGCAAGACAAGGATTAAAGAACACAAAATACAACTCGATAAAC
The DNA here is from genome assembly GCA_025200525.1 of Camellia lanceoleosa. Taxonomy (NCBI): domain Eukaryota; kingdom Viridiplantae; phylum Streptophyta; class Magnoliopsida; order Ericales; family Theaceae; genus Camellia; species Camellia lanceoleosa. The sequence goes on along the minus strand of CM045766.1, from coordinate 26,662,980 downwards.
AAAAGTACAACAACTCGATAAACAAATTGAAGTAACACAGGTGTGACTTCGCAAAATCATCACCGGAAGGCAGTCAAAGTGGAACCAATCACAAGTTCTCAACATCTCCAACTCATGGATAGCCTAGAGAACAAAATGGAAGGCCATCGGCCAAGGTGAGAGGCCATCGGCCACATGAAATGGCCATCGGCCATCATTACTAGTCGATCGGCAAAAAACGATGGTCGGTCGGCACTCTTTTTGGCCGATCGGCCAAAAATGGCAAGCACCTCCAGAATGTTGACACCTGTCTTCCACTCAACACCTTATCTTCTACAAACGCCCCAGCTTTGTATTTTTCCCATTTCAGCTCAGTTTTTGCACCAAATGGAAGCATTTCTTGTCCAAAATCTCACAAATTGGATTGCCAACTTGGATGGCTCGAAAAAGCTGAACTTCTGTAGCTTTGGCATCAATGCACTATTCACGTTGAGTTGCACCCCGCTGCGTTTTCCATTTCTTTATGCCGCAGTAAGGTTTTGGAATTCGATAACACACGTCTTTAGCTTTGGCAGACAAGAGATGTACCCCACTTTCGAGGACTTCCAAGCTTTAATGGAATCCAAGAGCGATGAAGAAATCTTACGTCAATTCCGCTTCGGCCACGTCCAAGCCTTAGGACGATGTGCGGCCTCACTTTGCATGACGTTCGATCATTGATTCATGATGGAGAGCTAGACATTCCGAGCTTGATTCGTCGTTTTTCTGATGCCGGTGACCGCGACAACCATCATTGGTAGGGTTATCGGTGACACGTGTTTTGCCTGTGCATGTTGTCCCATTTCTTGCTTGCCCTAGGCTCCGGTGGGTTTAGCACTCGTTTGATTGAAGTTGGCGAGGGCTTAAAAGAGGGCAAGAGCTGTATCGCCATGACACTAGCTAAGACATTGATAGGTTTGGACGCTTTTCGTCGCCGAGAGACGACTAGATTCGCGGGGAGTCCACTACTGCTGCAGGTAATGTTTCCCACCCCATCTCACATATATTTCTCACATCACTCGGCCCTCAGGCTCGGTTTTTCTCTCAAAACCCTTTTTCTCACTTTTCCTCTCAACGTACACCTCTCTATTATTTAATCTCTCATTTTTCATCCCTCCCCAGATATGGTTGATGGACAAGTTGAAGGTTGTGGACTCGTGCCTCGCATATTCAGCTTGCAGCTATTTCTTCCGATGACGTCTAGTCGATGCCCCTGATGAGGGATGGTGGTACGAATGGATGTGCAGTCTATCCACCGTTAACACTGCTTGGCGCTGCCCTTGGCTCAATTTACCGGCGATAAGCTACAGTATGACTCGCCAGCCCGGGATTTAGTTGATTGGCTTGACGCACTGTGTCTTTTACTTCCTGTTTCGATTCCGGTGCCAGTTCGGTTATGATCAGACTTGCCTGGAAGAGGAGATAGAGTACCTTGCTGCATTTCCAGTCTGAGGCGCATAGCTTGCCCGGTATGCCACCGTATGGAGGACAAGACAGCTTCTGGCCCCCGCTCCCACTTTTAGTTGCATCCTCTCTAATGAGTGCATAGCTTGGCTTAATGAGGAGGCACAGATCGGGCCCACTTTGGTATTAGAGGCTTCCACAAGCTCTAGGAGGGGGCGCAGGAACACCTAACTTATGCCCCGAATTTATTGCTTTAATCAGTACTTTCAAGTTTTCTTTATGAATGTAATAAAAAGAAACTTTAATTTGTATTCAAGAGTAGGAGAACTCTGTACTAAAATCAATGTAATTGAAGGTTGTGGGTACTGAAAATTTTCCGTTTGGTCAAAAAATGGTCTAAGTTATAAAAAGATTAATTTGAGCAAAATCAACTTTTATTAAAACTTTTCAAAACCATTTTCGATATGGATCATAACTGGACACGCTTGAGATCTATCATTGAGATATACAACCCCAGATCCCAGCAACTGGAAAGTTGCCCCTAGTCTAAATAGCACTGCACTGGAGATCACAACCGAGCTCTTGAATGCAGAATGGACAAAGATGACCAAACATGATCACATGGACAAAGTTGACGAGGAAGTGTTTATAGCTGAACTTTAGCATGAAGTTGCCTACGTATCCTAAAGATGGGAATCAAGCCTTACGTAGTTCGGCTCGGGTTCACTCGCGTATTAACACTCTCCTTTTGCGCTCTAACTTTTGCCAAGGCTGCCCTTTTTAGGTTTTCAACCTTGCGAGCTCAGTTTTTATTATTTCAAATTTTTCATGCTCTAACTTTTGCCTAGGTCGCCCTTTCGGGTTTTCGGTCTAGCGAGCCACTCAAGGAAAGTATTTCTTCAACTTGTCCATGTTGATCGGTTGGGAGAACTCTAGGCCATCTAGGTCCATCAGAACGACAACTCCACCCCACCAGATAGACTTGATGATGTAAAGACCAGTCCAATTAGGTCTGAACTTGCCACTAGGGTCGTGGATGGGAGCTCGGTTGTCTTTGAGCACCAAATCTCCTTCTTTCAAATTCCTAAACTTAGCCTTCTTGTTGAAAGCTTTGGCGATTCTTCGTTGATAACCCTGAACATGGTACAGTGCTTTCAGCCTCCTTTCATCAAAGAGCATGAGTTCTTCGAACCTGTTTTGCTGCCAATCTGCCTCAACTATCTGACACTTAGCCAATACTTACAATGATGGAACCTCAACTTCGATAGGCAGAACAGCTTCCATTCCATAAACCAAGGAATACGGAGTTGCTCCAGTAGAAGTTCGAATTGAAGTCCGGTAGCCCCACAGAGCAAATGACAGCTTATCTGGCTAGTCCCGGTAGGTTTCCCCCATCTTCTGGAAAATGTGCTTGATGTTCTTGTTGGCGGCCTCAACTGCTCCGTTGGTTTGCGGCCAATATGTAGACGACTTATGAAAAGCCACGTTGTACTTGTCTAACAAGTCGATCACCTCCTTCTTGAAGTGGGAACCATTATCCGAAATAATCTCATTCGGGACCCCATAGCGACAGATGATGTTGTTCCCGATGAACTTAGCAACACAACACTGCATAAGATTGAGCCTCAACCCACTTCGTAAAATAGTCTATCGCGACCAGAATAAACTCAAGCCCATTGGACCCCTTTGGAGTGACAGCCCCAATCACATTAATCCCCCAGACTGAAAACGGCCATGGCGAAGTCATGTTATACAGCTTCGACGGCGGAATGTTCATGCGGTTTGCATGGATCTAATATTTGTGGCATTGCTAGACAAAGCCAATACAATCCTCCTCCATGGTGGACCAGTAATAACCCTGTCTAAAGATCTTCCGGGCTAGCATCACCCTATTCATGTGCGCTCCGCACTCTCCTCCATGGATGGCCTCCATTAGGCGCTTCAATTCTTCGGCATCAACACACAGTTTATGCATCCCGAGATGACCTCTCTTGTATAATTTACCCTCGCAGATGATGAACTGAGTAGCCATTCTTCGAATTGTCCTCTTATCTTTGGCATTTGCCCCTGGTGGATATGCTTCCTTTTCCAAGAAGTTCCAGACATCGTAATACCAGGGATTCTCATCTTGTACCTCATCTATGGTAGCTATCAGCTCGTAGGCTAGCACAAATTTCTGTTCGATGATGATCGGACGCATCCAGACTCCGAAAGGGATGTCTATCATAAAAGATAGAGTTACTAATGAATCAGCGAACTTGTTGTTCTCTCTTAACAGATGGGCGAAATTCAGTTTCTCAAACCGAGGAATCAGCACGTCCAAGGTTTGGTGATAGATTCTTATATTTTTTTCTTTAACTTTCCAATCTCCTTTAGCTTGAGATACAGCAAAGTTTGAGTCTCCAATGACGTCCAATCGTTTTGCCTCTAGTTCTAGGGCGGTGTAATGACCCGACCCTCGTACATGTTTTCTGGTATACCTTGAGTCCCTTACTTTGTACCTTTATATGTTTACTGTGAAATCTCATGTGGATTTAAGTTTAACTGGATGAATTTTATGATTAGAGAATGATATCTGTTTCATAAAAGAAATATCTGTTACAATTCTAGTGTTTGAATCAGAAATTGAAGGCCTTAGAAGCTTAATAATCTGAAATTGGCCTTATATTTGAGATTAGCATAATTTTTAAGTCATAATAAGTATTTTTGTGAAAATTTGATTTGGGATGATTAAATTGGGTAAATTTTGTCTTATTCAATTATATATATATATATATATATGTACATATGTACATGCTTAGCCATTTTGACTTATGAACCTCAAAACAAAAATATCTCCTGGAGAGTAGAAAATGAGAATTAAGGAAGAGAAGGGTTGGAAAGGAAGAAATTTGGGGAAATTGGGAAGTCATCTAGCGATTAAGGCTTAAGGTGAGTTTAACCCACCTAGTTCTATTCCTTTTCTTGCTAGAAAGTAGGAATCTCTCGGTGTTGTGTAACTTAGAGTTGTAATGGAAGTTATATATGTGTGTGTGTTGAAGAATTAGCATGATAATTATACCATTTATTTGTTTTGTTTTCATTCCCTTGGTTACCAAGCTTGAATTCATCCTTATGATCAATGGCTATGTGTATGTATATATGTGTGTGTGAAGATGGGAATATTATGAAGTTGAGTTGTGTTTGTGAGTTAAGATTAAAGATTCAAATTGTACACAGATTGATCTATGTTGTAACTTCTATTTACATGATTTTTGACCCATGTTTAACAATTAAAAGAACCTATTTTGAGCCTTGAAAGAGGGTACCAAAAATGGGATTTTGTACAAATTTTGATCGCTCTCACATCAAATCGCCGACGGCGGGATCTTGGCCGCATGTCTTGGGACTAACCGCACAAGACATGCGGCTCACAACAGACGTATGCGCCCAGCCGAAAAAATGAGTTGCTCTGTTTTACGTGCTTAACCCTCCGGTATTTTTGGAAATTGTGTTTGATGTCCTTAAGATGCCTGTAAATTCATTTGAAGTAAAATGAAGTAGGAAATGAATTAAGAAAGAAAAGGAACTAATGGATAAGTTGTGTACATGTGTAGGGCATAACCCGGGAGAGACAAGCACTCCTTTATAGCACTGTGAGTAATAGTACTAAATGTACCTTAATCACGTTCAGAATTATTGTTATTAATGTTATGTGTAACATGTATGCTGCTTATGAAACGATGTGAAATATGAAATGATAAGGCCGAATGCCAACTTGTGAATCTGTAACTTGTGAAACTATGAATCCTAGAGGCCGAGGGCCAATTTGTGAAATTGTGCATCTAAGTTGTGAAACTAAAAAGCCAAGGGCTATTTTTGTGAACATGTGAACCCATCAGGCCAAGGGCCAATGTGAAGTTGTGAACCGACGAGGTCGTTCGGAACCTATGAAATGAATACTACAGTCTAACATCATTATGTGATTCACGTTAGAATGCGAATTGTTCTGCCTCCATGAATAGTACTGGAATGACATATATGCTTTCTGTAAATAATTATTATTAATGTTATGATAAACCATGGGAAATCTAAGAGCATTATTGAGCAGTATATTTTATTTATGATTGATGATGAATACTAACATTCTATTGTCTACAAGATAGCTATATTGATTTACAACGAATAATGGAATGTATGCGCATTGTGGAACTATGGTATTTACGTATCTCTGGAATCATTCAATCGGTAAAATGTATGTACCTTTTGTTAACATTTATCAGCAACATTTGGTTAAGCTTATATCAACTACGTTAATTCATGTGAATAATGGAAAGAATGTATGTACTTTCTGTATGGTTCTGAAGTTAATCTGATTTGATGATTTCTGGTATGGAACAAAGTGCTGTACGGAACTAAGTGCTACACTCTGGTGGGAGTCACCTCTAGAATCTGTACGAGCCACCTCTTGAGTCCATACACACACATATATATATATATATATATTTCTGGGTTGAAAGGCTGCTCTATATATATTTCTGGGCCGGAAGGTTGTTTTGTATATGTTTATGGGCCGAAAGGCTGTTCTGTATATTTCTGAGCCGATGGCCGTTCTATTATTTCTGGGCCTATGGCCGATTTGTATTTGTAGACCTATGGCCATTTTGTACATATTGGGCTTAAAGTCACTCTATTAAGAAAACTGGACCTATGGCTGTTTGGAAATAATTACAGAATGTAATCAATCATATGTCTCTACAGTTTTATGCTTTATTATTTAAGCTAAACCTTACATTATTTATGTACTATTATTCACTGAGTTTTGCTCATTCTCTATTTTTTCTATATCTGTAGGTAATCAGCCGAGAGACCAGTCCTAACCCTTGAGGCTCATCTCTCTCTTGTCAACCTCGGTATGTCCAGGCACTTAGCTGAAGCCCGTGTATTTCGTAAGGTGTTGTTAGTCTTTTTTGGGCTTATGCCTTGGTTGTCTTTCATTAATATGTTTTGTTATATGCCCAACTATGGGCTGAGTCGAGGTATGTATGTGTATGTTTTCTGCATATTATTTACTTAATATGATGTTATGATCCTGGCATAATAGTGATAGCTCAATGGAATAGATTTTTGGTTATCAGGTGCTTCCGTTCAGGCCCCATATGTTACGGATATTGGTTTTATGTCTGTTTCTGAAGTGGTCATGCCCAAAACTTTTAGGGGCGGTTTTGGGACGTGACAGGCGGCTTCTAATCCAGCAATACATGCCTCATACTCTGCTTCATTGTTCGACACTTTGAACCGAAGTTTGAATGCTAAGGGTATGAGGGAATTGTCGGGTGCTATCAACAACACCCCTATCCCATACCCGTATTGGTTTGACGCTTCATCAAAGCACATCGTCCAGGTCTCTTCTTCGACATACAGAATGGCCTCGTCTAGGAATAGGTATTCAACTACTTCGTCCCCTTCAACTGGGTGATTGGCTAGGAACTCCACTACCGTTCTCCCTTTCACTGACTTGCGTGTTACATACTTCAGATCAAATTCGGAAAGCAGAAGCAACCAACGGGCTAGCCTCCCGTAAGTGTTGGTTTCTCGAAGAGATATTTGATGGGATCTAGTCTCGAAACCAGTATTACAGAATGAGCTAACAGGTAGTGCCGTAGCTTCCTGGTAGCCCATACCAAGGCCAGACAAGCCTTCTCTAGCGAAGTGTAGCGGGTCTCGTAACCTAGCATTTTCTTGCTCAGGTAGTAGATAGCCTTCTCCACTTTGTCCTCAGACTCCTGTGCAAGTATGCAGCCCATTGTAGTTTCAGTCACTGAAAGATACAGAATCAACGGTTTCCCCGGCTTAGGCGGTGATAACACAGGTGGGTTCTGTAGATATTGCTTGATTTGTTCAAAAACAGCTTGGCATCGGCTATCCCATTGGATTTTCTTCTCTTTCTTCAGGAGACCAAAGAGTGGTTCACAAGTCAAGGTTAATTTAGCAATAAACCGTCTTATGAATTGCACTTTATCCAGAAAGCCTCGCACCTCCTTTTCAATCCTTGGTGGTGGCATTTCTAAGATGGCCTTGATTTTGAAAGGGTCGACTTCGATACCTCTCTCTGTGATCAAGAACTCCAGCATTTTCCCTGCTTTAACACCAAACGTACACTTTTGAGGATTCAGCCGCAACTGATATTCCCTGATCCGTTGAAAGAATTTCTGTAAGGCGGTGTAGTGGCCCTCTCTTTCCTTGGACTTGACAATCATGTCATCCATGTACACCTCAACCTCTTTATAGATCATGTCATGAAAAATCGTGGTCGCAGCTCGTTGATATGTAGCCCCAGCGTTCTTCAGCCCAAACGGCATCACCCTATAACAATAGGTCCCCCACGGGGTGGTAAAAGCAGTCTTTTCCTAGTCTTCAGGTGCCATCAATATCTAATTGTAGCCTGAAAACCCATCCATGAACGAGAGCAACGCATGCCCCGCAGTGAAGTCCACTAATTCGTCGATATGCGGCAGAGGAAAGTCGTCATTCGGACTGGCTTTGTTCAAGTCCCTGAAGTCCACATATACTCGAATTCTGCCGTCCTTCTTCGGCACCGAAACGATATTGGCCAACCAAGTTGGGTATTTAGATACTAGCAGGAACCCTGTGTCAATTTGCTTGGTGACCTCTTCTTTGATCTTGAGAGCCCAGTCCGGGTGGATTCTTCTGAGGTTCTACTTAACAGGTCGGGCCTCTAGGTCAAGAGGGATTCGGTGTTGTACAATCTCAGGATCGATTCCATGCATGTCTCCGTAGGACCACGCGGAAACATCTTTGAAATCTTTTAATAAAGCGACTAAGTGCTCACGCTCCTCTAAAGACAACGTGGACCCGATCTGGACCAGTCGCGGGTCCTTCTCAGTACCAACATTAATTTGGGTGATTTCATCAACCAGCGGTTTTACAAACCTCTCCTGCTCTTGATCTAGCAAATATTTGAAAATCGGAGGAATTTCTTCCTTGTCGTTTTCATCGAAATTTTGAAAGTCCTAATTGATACAATAAATCAAGGGCACAGAAAAATATTCAAAGGCCACAGCCATTCCATTCTCATTAATCACTTCCAAGTCACCTAATTCCTCTATTACAACAGATTCAAAGGAAAAAGAAAAAGACGACCTAGACAGGACTGTGGCATCCGGGTTGTCACCCCCAGGAATACCAAACTCAGACTTAGAGCCTGGAACTGATTCACTCCACGACTCGGTGGAATCGATTCCGCTCACTACCGACTGGTGTCGCCGATAAGAATCCCTCCTCGTACTACTAGACGAGGGAGGGTGCGATGGACGCATCCAGAATGTTTGAAGATGGGCTCGCAGCCGTTTCATTCTCGATTATAGACACTGAGAGATCATTCCCTAAGCACTCATGTACGATCGGAGGATCTGAAAGTAGACAAGCCAGTGCTACTCCCATTTCAATCTTGGTGCTCTCAGAATCCACTTCCTTACACTGCTCAACCTCAGCTGATGGGTCTGTCTGCTCTTCGGCAACATCATCCCCGGACAACTGCAAGTCGAAGAAGATCTCAAATCCTAGCAAGCGCTGCCTCTTTGCATTTAGCCATGGCTCTGGGAAGCCGCAGAACGGGAAGTCCTCCCCCTCCCGGACTTTAGGGTACCCTGGATAGGCCGATGCATCAACTCAAAATGCTTCCCCGCCTACTTGGCTCTGGTTCTCTCGGCCATCTCTTTGCCTTTCCTCACCCAGTCCTCTTTGGTAGGCAGATAACCTAAACCAAAGGTATGCGGGTTGTGCGGCACTTCGGCCGATACAGTAATGCCCTTCCGGCCACTTTTCCCTAGTCCCATCCTGGGGATGTGCTGGAGCTTGTTCATGAGGTATATTGACTGTGCGCTGACATACAACCCCTCATCAACAGCTAAGATGTTCTGTACAACCTGGGCCTCGGCTAGGGTAAATCCTGATAGGAACACATCCTCCGTGCCATGCTCAATTTCCAAAACTGGTGTAGACACCTCTGGCGGCGGATGGATTGACGAATTCCTAAAAACTATAGCCACCCCCTTCCCGTGGGAGTATTTCAATATTTGATGCAAGGTGGAAGAGACCGCCTTCACCTAGTGTAGCCACGGCCGCCCTAGGAGTAAATTATAGGTTGAGGGAACGTCCAAGACATGAAAGTCAATATCGTGTTGTCTTGGACCAACCTTAGTTTGAATCTGTACAGTCCCCATCACCTCTCTGCTAGTATTGTCGTAGGCCCTTATCACCTGGACAGTTGGCACAAAGTCTGCGGGTTTCAACCCAATTGCATATGCCGTCCTCGACGGGCACACATTAATAGTGGATCCTGTATCGACAAGAACCACTGGCACCCATTTTTCTCTACACTCGACAGAGATGTAGAGAGGTTTGTTATGATTTGCGCCCTCAGGCGGCATCTCCTTGTCAGTGAAGGTCAACGTCGGGAAAGCTCCTCCCGGAAAGACCAATCCTACCAGCTACTCAGGCGTGGTATCGATCGAAAGTTTGGCCTTGTCCATTGCCGAAAGGACAGCCTGTCTGTGTACTCTTGAAGCCATCAGTAGTCCCCAGATGGAGATGTCTGCTTGTATTCTCTTAAGCTATTTCAGTATAGCCTCCTCCTCGAGTAGTTTTTCTTTCTGCTTGTCCGCTTCTTTGTCCTTTTCGGACATCTCTGGTTGATCTAAGTGCGAGGGTTTGAAATACCGCTCGCTCCTAGTCATGTGGTCTACTTCGCCGACATACCATGTATCATTCGGTTGGCTTTGCCCCCAGTCTTCATCGGTGTGGGCAAGACATAGGTCGTCATCTTCCCACCACATGCCATTGGCAGTCGACAGACACCTGTTCGGCTCCGTTACAACTATTCCTGTGCCCACAGCACTTTCCATTCCTGTGCTCGCAGTATGCTCTGTTCTTGTGCACACATCACATTCCATCCCCGCAAGGGCTTTGGCTTTCCTGGCTCTCTCAGAATCTTCGATCCTTTCCCGCTCAGACTGCTTCAGTGCGGCCTGCTGTTCAGTCTCTTCTGTACCCAAACTGCCCGTGTTTTGAGCAAAATTCTTTACACCGGTGCTCTCCGGTGATGCAAACTGATTCCCGGCCCTTTCAGCCACTATTGATGTCCCTGTCCCTAACGAACCCTGTTCTAGCTAAGGTTGTTCAACAATATCTCGTTGGTCATCAAGCCACCCAGTAGACGCTGCTGACCCATCTAAATCAAACCAGCTGACTGTCACGTCTCCTGGATCTTGTTCGTTGAAAAACTGAAGGTTAGCAATGTCCTCTTCCAGATTTGCTAGGTTGTCTAGCCCCTGATTAGGTCCATCCTCCCGTACTACACAAATCTCTGCCCCCACTGGTAATTCCACATTTGGCCTAACTTGGCCTGCTGATGTAATGTAACCGCTCGGGTTGTATATGAAACTTGCAGACCCCTCAAGCTCTGACTGATCATTCTCATCTGTTCCCACAGTTGGCCCAATTCTATCTTCGATAGCCACCACCACTATTTCTGGTTGGGTTTGGGAGATGTCCAACATGCACAAGTCAGTGTTGTCAGGAATGAACACCTCCGGCTTGGGTAGGTGAAAAGGGGTGATATATATCTAGGGTCGTATGACACAACCCCAGTTTGGATCAAATTGATGCGTTTGGGAGGTGGAGTTTGGTTGTGTGGTGGGAGTGGGTTGGTTGTGACATTCGGTTTCTCTAGAGGCATGATCACCCTGTTGTCAATGAGATCTTGAATCTCATGACACAATCTAAAGCACTGGTCGGTTTTGTGACCATGCTGTTGGTGAAAGGCACAGTACTTGGCTGGGTTATGGGAAACAAGAAGTCTGTCTAACAGTGGCCGTGGCTCTAGGGGCTTCAAGTGCCCTTTCCTGATCAAAACCCCTAAAGCCTTGGACAGAGACATGCATAGTGGGGTAAAGGTTCTTTGGCCTTGGGGTAGAAACTTGGTTGTTTGTGAGTTACTTCCGGACGCACCGGTGAATGGTGTAGCAGCAAGGGTTCTTGGGGTGGTGGTGGTGGTGACCATACTCACATCTGAAGCTCTAGCAGCTGCAGCACTGCTTGTGCTTACATTCGTACTGCGGTTGAATGCCCTCTTGGGCTGCTCTCTCTCATGATCAATGAGGCCCTATTTCATGGCGTCCTCGATCTGCCCCTATCTCATGTAGATCTGCAAAGGTGGGAAGGGGGAGAACGATCATCTTCTGCATGAGTTTGGGCTAGAGATTGCGTACAACCATCCGTATTTTGTCCTTGTCAACCATATGCCACTACCTTCCCATCTTGCATCAAGACACAACCCAAACCTTCCTAAGACGCATCACAATACACTAAATAGCGCAAACCCCTCTCCGGAATAATCAACATTGGAGTAGTGGTAAGTCTAACCTTAAGCTCTTGGAATGATTTCTCACAAGTCTCACTCCACACAAATTTAATTCCCTTCCTCATCAGTATAATCAACAGTGAGGCTAATCTAGAGAAATCCTTCACAAAATGGCAGTAAAACTTGGCTAACCCCAAGAAATTCCAAATCACAAAGGCATTCTTAGGTTGTTCCTAATCATACACTGCTTTTATCTTAGAAGAATCTACAGTTACCCCTTCCCCGGATACCACATGACCTAAGAACTTCACCTCCTTCAACTAGAACTCACACTTTCGAACTTAGCATACAATTTGTGAGCTTTAAGCAACTCGAGTACAATCCGCAAGTGTTCCTCATATTCATCCTTAGAGGCTGAGTAAGTCAAAATCTCATCAACGAAGACAACCACAAATCAGTCTAGGAACTCACGAAAGATTCGATCATCAAATCCATAAACAAAGCCGGTGCATTGGTTAGCCCAAAAGGCATCACTAGGAACTCATAATGGCCATACCGCGTACGGAATGCCGTCTTTTGTATATCTTCCTCCTTTACTCTCTTAGTAGTGATAACCCGATCTGAAGTCTGTCTTAGAAATGCAGCAAGACCCCTTCAACTGGTCAAACAAGTCTTCTATACGAGGTAATAGGTACTTGTTCTTAACAATTACGTGGTTCAGCTTTCAGTAATCATACAAAGTCACAATGTGCCATCCTTCTTCTTGGCAAAGGGAGCTGGTGTTCCCTAAGGCGAAGTACTAAGGCAGATACTAAATCTTCAACTCACTCAACTCGGCAAGTGCAAATCTATATGGTGTCGTGCCAAGCACTAAATCAATAGAGAACTCAATCTCACGGTGAGGTGGCAAACTAGTGAGATCCTCGGGAAAGGCGTCTGGGTATTCACAAACTACCCTTGGCGACTCTACTCGGACCACATCACTCTCAAAACCCAAGAATATAGCAAGAAGAAGACTAAACTCACCCCGACCACGCAGATCACACATTGACAACAAGGCTCTATCAACTCAGTCCCCCAGGAAATAAAAACAATCACCACTCGAGGTGCACACCGTAACTCTCTGATGGTAACAGTCTATAATGTCTCGATAGGATGACAACTAATCCATACCTAAAATAACATCGAAACTCGATATATCAATCAACACAAAAGCAAAAGAAAGTTGACGACTGGCAACCTCTATCTCACAACCCTGACACCCCTAGTTCAACACAACCTCACCACCAACAGGTGACTCTACACTGAGTGGAGATGCTAGTTGAGCTACTTTTAACCCCAATGCTTATGCGAATGCAGACAAAATAAAAGAATGGAATGCACTAGTATCAATTTAGTTGAAAACACACGAGAGAAACTATCCAACTCATGATCTAGAGTTAGCAGCAGTGATCTTTGCTTTGAAAATCTGGAGACATTACCTTTATGGTGAGAAATTTGAGGTCTTTTCCAATCACAAGAGTCTGAAGTATTTGTTTTCATAGAAAGATTTGAATCTGAGGCAAAGAAGGTAGATGGATGTAGACACCCTATTTTTGACCATCCTCAAGACTTGGACGTCATCGTTTGAACACTCGATGATTATCCATGTTTGTGTTCGTCTTGAGTTCTCGGAGGTTTCGGTCACGCGCTTTACCTCAAGACCTCTCGACTTATTTGTTTTGTGCTTGGTTGTGGACCAAGCACTTAGCTTTTTGCCTCTGAGGGTAGGAAATGGCTTGTTGGCCACCCCCACACCCCACCGGTCTTGACATGTTGCCACCGGCCCTGTTTTATTGCTACCGGCCAAAAGTGTTGGCCAGTCGGTAATGTTCTTGGTCGGCCAGCCATTATTTTGGTTGATCGGTCACTTTTTCTGGCCGAGACCTTTTCTTTGCCTTTTTTTAGGCATTATGCATGCTAGCTGTGCCAGCTGGTAAGCACAGACCCTGCCCTCCATACATTGTATGGAGGATTCGCACCCTTGTTTTAGCTTCTTGAGAAAGCTTGAACCTTTTGAACCTTTGTTTTAGCTTCTTGAGAAAGCTTGAACCTTTTGAACCTCTGTTTTAGCTTCTTGAGAAAATTTGAACCTTTTGAACCCTTGTTTTAGCTTCTTGAGGAAGCTTGAACCTTTTGAACCTTTGCCCTAGCTTCTCCAAGAAGCTTGAACCCTCTTGTTTCTCTATAAGAGAGGGTCTCCCTCTCCTTTAGAGGGGCTGAAAAAAAAATTGTCTAGAAGCACATATATCTCTCTATATCTCTACATTCTAGGCTTAGAAAGGGTGTTTGTTCTTGGCCTTTAACACCACACCTCATAGCCACACACCTCCACCACTGATCTAAGGTTCTTGGAGGGTCTTGAGAGGTCTCAAAGAGCTGGTTTTTGGTCCAAGAAGCTGCTGGTTTGTTGAAGCTACAAGGGTAACACACTATTCCCTCTTTTAAGCTTTATTTTGCTCCATCTTTTAGCCATACTAGGATCATGCATGCTTTCTAACTAGTTTCTTGTTTTGGCTCGGAGTACACTGTGAGTGTTTATGCTTTGGCATCTTGCATGTGTGTGAGTGTTAATATGACAACATGCTTGCCATGAGGCTAATTGCTTATGTGATATAACTGCCTGAATGCTTGCGGGTGAAGGTTGGATTGCTTGAATTGGGATAATTCATTGAAATCCGTGATTTAGCCTACTTGCGAGTAGCAAACTTCAAACCGCCTTCCAAACAAGCGGATATGCAATGCTTTGTTTCAAATTAGGCGATCTAGTCTATACTTGTGTGTTGTGCGTATCACATAGTAAATTCTAGCTAATTAACTGGAATAAGAACGCGTGTGTTTTCAAAAACAAGATATCACGTTTAGTAGTGGCCGATCTTTGATCGGGTGAGCGGGGGTGCTCATAGCTGACCTTCCCCAATTGTACCCAAGTTCCCGAGCCGAGGCAACTTTGGTGATGACGGACACGTGGCCTTAGGCACGAGTCAGGGTTTCCTAAATTCCCCTAAAATAAAATATTTAGGTGGCGACTCTGTATCTTGCAAAGCAGTCCATGTTTGGCACTTCTTTCTAAAATTAGTTTTTCAAAACGATTTGCCGGATTTGGACTCTTTGGTGATTTATCGATCTTGCATTGCACTTTGCGAGATTAGATTCAGAACCATGACATTTGAGTCCGAACTGTAGTAAGCCCAATGAACAAAACGGGATTCTCCTGGAATGTTCGTGGACGTCTATAATGGAATTTATGGAGGATTACGACTTTGAGTTGCATTATCATCCGGGGAAGGCCAATGTAGTTGCAACATCTTGAGTAGGAAATCCATTGGCTGTGTAGCTAGTAATGCCATCCAGGAATGGGAGATGTTGGGCGCTATTGGCAATTTTAACTTGCATCTTGGTGAGTTTGTTTAGTCGGGAGCTTTGTTTACTATAGTTGTACAACCTACACTTGTGAGCCTAGTTATGGAAGCACAGTGGGGTGATCACGAGGTAGAGTCTATCTGAGAGAAGATATCTAGTGGAAAGATATAGAAGGGCTTGAACATGTATTCTGACTCTAGTAGTAGATACATTGACCGTCTTCTCGTGCCGGAGTCTTGTGGAAAGGAAGTACTCTGAGAGTTCCATTATTTGCACCTTGCGATACATCCGGGAGGCACAAAGATGTACCACGACCTTAGTTGCCAGTTTTGGTGGAAGGAGATAAAGAGACATGTAGCTTTGTTTGTTTCGAGGTGCCTTACTTGTTAATAAGTGAAGGTCGAGTATCAAAAGCCTGTGAGTTTGTTGCAACCCTTGCCTATAGTCAAGTGGAAGTGAAAGCACATCATGATGGATTTTGTTGTGGGTCTTCTGAGGACTCAACGAGGTAATGATGCCATGTGGGTGATAATTGATCCGTTAACCAAGTCGGCATACTTTGTACCTATGCATATGAGTGACTTGGTAGATTACCTTGCTAACCTTTATGTTAGGAACATAGTGCGACTTCACAGGGTCCTTGTGACTATTATTTCGGATAGAGATCCATGTTTCATGGCTCGATTGTGGCAGAGCCTACAGAATGCCTTGGGCACTAGATTGACATTTAACACCGCTTATTATCCTCAGACCGACGGGTAGTCAGAATTCAGATCCTAGAGGATATACTTCAGGGTTGTGTTCTTGACTTTAAGGGGTCGTGGGAGAGACACTTGCCTTTAGTGGAGTTTTCCTACAACAATAGCTTCTATGCAAGTATTGGCATGGCACCGTTTGAGGCCTTGTATGGCCGATCGTGTAGATCTCCTGAGTGTTGGGCCGAGGTGGGTAACACACTTGTGTTAGGTCCTGAGTTAGTTTGGGAAATGACAAAGAAGGTTGCACTTATCCGTAAGAGGTTGGTTTCGGCTCAAAGTCGTAAGAAGAGCTATGTCGACTGTAGGAGGAGACCGTTATCATTTGAGGTAGGAGATCATGTCTTCTTGAAAATATCACCTATACGGGGTTTGATGAGGTTTGGAAAGAGTGGAAAGTTGTCTCCTATTGGGCCTTTTGAGATCCTTGAGCGTGTTGGGAAGGTAGCTTATCGTTTGGCCTTGCCCCTATAGCTTTCCGGGGTTCACAACATGTTTCATATCTGTATACTCCGAAAGTGTGAGCCGGATCCATCACGTGTGTTGGATTAGACAGAGTTAGAAGTAGATGAGGATGCATCATATGAGAAGAGACCGATTAGAGTCTTAGATACACGGGACCAAATCTTATGAGACAAGACAATTCCTTTGGTGAAGGTGTTGTGGCGACACTATGGTGCTGAGGAGATAACTTGGGAACGTGAGGCGAAAGTCCGCGTGAAATATCCGGACCTTTTTGTTGATGTTTGAAACTTGTAATGGAAATCTTGTTATGTTGATTAAATGTAAAACATTGCATATGTTTTGGAAAAAGTGAATTGTATATTCAGTATTGAGAACTTTGTTTATCGTTGTAATTGATTTAAATACAGTGGTTATTGTGTTGATTTTAAAATTTTGAGGACGAAATTTCTTAAGGGGGGAGGTTATAGTTATTCTGGTTTAAACCCGACTCGTTCATTGTTTTGGATCCTGGATTTCTTGTCTTGATAGTTATTCATGCCTTCTTCCATCTTACCTTGTTGAGATTGGTTATTAGAGTGTCTTGATTGTGCTTGAAATAGGTTGGGAGTTGGTTTTTCAAAACTATTGCTGCCTAGATTTTGGCGCTCGAGTGAACTTTGAGAACTTCCAGTACTTTTGCAAGTCTACGAAACTATTAGGAGTATGGCATTCTTCGCTTGAGCGGTCTTGGTTCGCGCTGTCCTTTTTGTGCTCGAGCGGTCTTTTGGAACTCTCAATGCTTTTGCAGGGCTGCAAAAGTACTGAGAGTGTGGTGTTCTTCGCTTGAGTAATACTTTCTTCACTCAAGTGGTCTCTCTTTTTGTGTCTGGTCACTTGGGCGGTGTTTTTGGTCGCTCGAGCGGTGTTTTTGGTTGCTCGAGCAGTTTGCGCGTATATCAGATTGTAAAAGTCACTTTTTGGATCACTTTTTCATCTCCCTCTATCTCTAAACATTACAAAATCTCAAAATCTTCTTTTTCTCTCTCTAGAAAGCATCTTTAAACCTCAAATACACCTTGATCTAGTGGTTTCTTAGCCCTTGTCCTTTGAAGAAAAAGGTATAGCGCTCCTAGAATTTCATTCTAATCGGAGCAAAGTTCGTTTTTGGCTTTGTCGAGTTTCAACCCTTGTTTTTCTTCCTTCTTGTCTTTGAGGTAGGGATTTCTCCACACTTTTGTATGGTTTTTAACTTAGTTATCTGATTTTCTAAACAATGTTGTGATTTGGGAATTTTGAACAAAATCTAGGATTTTAGTTTAAAATTCAAAAGAGAGATTTTCAAAGGGATTCTTGAATATGATTGTGGATTTGTAAATATGGTTAAGTTGTGATGAAATGGCAGATTTTTATCCTTGGAATTGTTTTTTAAAGAAAGGGAATTTTTCCCTAAAATGTGAATATTTGATTTCGTAAAGAGGAAATAGAAATGTGTTGGATTTTATGGAATTGGAACGATAATGATGATGATGGTGGAGTTAGATATGCATTTTCACTCCCCTCTTGAAATTTTGAAAAGTTTATCTTTATTGGAAATTTTCTATCTGTTTAGAGATATCTATTTTGGGTTATCAGTGGAGTATAGCTATGATTGTTGTAGAAATTACATGAAAATTAGGAGAATTGAAACTAATTTCTCATTCATTTGCATTGAGCATTGTAACATATTTAACATATTAAAAAGGTTTGTTGTTTCGAGAAAAATGGGTGAATACCTTGGTGAATTCGGGTATAGAGTATAGTTGTGGTATTACATTGGCTTGTGTGTGCTTGGTGAAAGTCCAGAAACCCACGTGGATAAGTGCCGAGCTTTCCAGTTAATACCGGTAAAAATGACAATTGGTAGTGCTTGTATAGCCTACTTGCAGACATGTACTTAAAAATTTCTAGTGTTGTATCCACTACCCTGTTTTCTACTGTAAAGGAAAATATTTCATGGATTGTGATAGAACTTGGCATTGTATGATTTTGGAAAGCGATATAAAATGTTTTGGCATGAACATTGGATGTGCATTCACCTTATAATTTTGTTAAGATTCATGCACTGTGTTAAAGTATCTTTACTGGGCTTTGGCTCATCCTATGTGGAAAATCATTTTCAGGTACTGATGATATGCCTCTGCCAAGGCTGTTGCTTGGGAGAATTTGAAGCCGAGAGCTTCTTGTTTTGGTTTTTGTTGTAATTATTTTGTACAAGCCTAGGGCTTTATTTGCATTAAGTTTCAAACTCACTTTTATTGTAACTGAGTATCGTCTTGGAAAGTTGTAGCCATTAGGGCATTTATATATCTGTTTAACTTTTATTTCATATCATTAACTTGTGGCACATGCTACAGATTCATGGTTAAGGCTTATGATGGTATAACTGTATATGTTGCCTTTTGTACAATGGAATCAAACGAATGGAATGATATATATTCAGAACTGTGTTGTTATTTAAACAATATTGTGAGATGGTTTATTATTATATTTTTTGGGCCATTACATGGTCTAACCACACCTCAACCAATCAAAATGATCTATGTGGCATCTCGGCTAACCACTTCAGCCACGTGGATAAGCCAAAATTATGTCCCCACAAAAACATACTGCTAAGAATAGCCAAAATGAATGAAAATATGCCAATTGCCTTAAAAATATTTTGAAAATAAGTTTGAAGGTCCAAAAAACAGTTTGGCCAAAATGGGTGTAGGGAGGGTTTATCACTCTCTATATCTTTGAATTGTTATTTGGAGCGATCTTTAGTTTTCATTGGGAGCTTTGGGTAGAGCGTATGCGTCTTAAGATCGGTCAAAAATGTGATGTTTACAACAAGTAAGTTAACATAGTAGGTGATATATTTAGGAAAATGTTTAAGACCCTTACAAAAGTTCGTAGTTTCTAATTTGTCAAATATTTGACTATAGGGTTCAAATCCCTCATCACATATTATGGGTGATTTTGTGTGTTTGAATTGTGAATTGTTTACATTTCTAGTGCATAAAACTCGTGCTATGCATGGTTTAAACAATAATTCAAAATTTTATTTTGAAATTAATTAAAAATAATTTTTATAAAAAAACATAGATATGATTATCTATTTTTATCTAAGTTACACTAAAATATATATTTTTTAATACTTGTATTGATGTTTTGTTCTAAGTATTATTAATAAATACATGTATCATAATTCAATTAATAAAACTAAAACTAATAAATTTGCATAAATTGCAAAAACTATATTTTCAGTCAAGCATAATTAAATTGCATCTATGAAATTTTTGTAATTATAATTTGTCTTATCAGAGTTTATCAGCTAACATAACAATATTATTTGTTTTGATGTTTTTTTTTTTTGGTCTCTCTCCCTCTCGCTTCTATCTGTTATCTATTTCTCTTTATTTTTTTTTTCATATTTTATTAAAAAGGCTTAAATGTTTTATATAAAATTTGATTGTTATGATAGATTTTAGTTATATAAAGAACTTGTCATAGTGATAGCAATGAATTTTGATGATTGTTTTCGTCTCTCTCCCTGTTGTTTTCTATTTCTCTTTATTTTATATTTTACTAAATGGGTTTATATTTTTTAGAATTAATTACTTAAAAGTTCTGTTTTGTAAATGTTATGGTAGTTCAGGTGTTTTTTAAGATTCTTTGAACTAATAAGTCCAATTTAGTAAAACTAATAATATTATCAGTTTTTTTTTTTTTTTTTTTTTTTTTTTTTTTTTTTTTTTCAATTTGTAAAACTAAGAGCATATCAATTTTGTATAGTAATGTTTCAGAAAATTGTTTCACTATGAAAAAAATAGAGCATAAGATTAAACATTTTTGTCCTTCTACATATTGGTTTGATTTAACTATCTAATAAAATTGAGAACATTATTAGTTTTTTTTTTTTTCAACTTTAAAACTGAGAACATTATCAATTTTTTCATTTTTAAAGTTTTTATTTATTTATTTATTAATTTATTTTAAAGTTTGCATATCAATATTCTATCATCATACTCCTTTATTTATTTATTTCAGTTTTATACATAAAAAAAAATCAAAATTTTCAATTTTTTCAAAATTCAATGTGTTTGATTTGAGTTTTTTGAATTAAGTTTTTTGAAAATTTAGTTTTTTGGTTTTCGTATTTTTTTGTATTTAGTGAATATTTTTAAAATTTTAAGCATTTTTTTTAAAATTTTTTAGATGCACCTTACTTAGATGTATCTAAAAAGTAAAAAATTTGTGAAAAAATATTTTAAAAAATTAGTAAATACATAAAAATATAAAAAATATACTGTATTCTCTTTTTTTTTTTTTTTTTTTTTTGTATTTTTAGTAGTTAGTGAATTTTTAAAAGATTTTTTTTTATGTTAGGTGTGTCTAAAAATTTTAAAAATTACTTAAAATATTAAAAAAATTCACTAAAAAAAAAACACAAAAAACAAAAAGTAGAATTTTCTAAAAAGATTTTTTGAAAAACTCTAACCAAGCAAGTTGGTCAATTTAGTTTTTTTTATTGCACATAATATATATATATATATATTAGTTTTTTCAATTTGAAAGTTGATATTTTAAATCTTTGAAAATCAAAATAAATGTTAAATTATTATGTTCCTTTATAAATAATCATAAATAATGAATAATCATTATTTGAAGGACAATTTTGACTATTAAAAAATTTAATGAGACTTAAATATGCAAAAAATCTTAATTAAAATTTAATGAAATATAAATTTATAAATTAAGATTTATGTATAAACGCCCCTATTTTTTGTACGGAGATTGGTTGTTGTTGTGATAGAGTTTAATTGTATAAAAAAGTTATTGTGATGATGATATGAACTTTGATGGTTGAATTGAAGGTAGGTACATGTTTTAGGAGTTAAGGTGATATGGCCCACAAAGAATAAAATAAATGAAAAGATTTAAATTTTTATATTTATTTCAATAAATATATTGGAAAAAAATTACTCATATTAATGAGATTTGATTTATCAATTGATAGTTTAATTAATACGGTAAGATAAATTTAAATTGATGTTATATTGTCTTTCTTACTTGTCCACTTATTTATTTATTTGTTTTAAATTGGTAAATATATACTTGAATACTTTCTAATATCAAAATAAAAAAACGGTTTTGATTTGTGGCACTAAAAAGTTAGGTACTAATGTTCCTAATTTTCATATAAGGCAAAAAAATAAAAATAAAAAATAAAACAGTTACCCAAAATGAAAATTAGGGACATTAGTACCCAATTTTTTAGTGCCACAAATCATTTTTCATAAAAAAATTGTATGATTCTTGCATATTTATTAACATTTTAAGTATTATATATATATATTCTTAAAATATCTATCATATCACTATTAAAGTATGTTTACATTTGAGAACATTATCCAAAATTAGATGGGGCAGCCCACGTGCTATATTTTTAGGTTATAATTTCATTAAGGGAAGTGATATATTTCTAAAAATATTTGTTAATTATAAATTTGAACTTTATATTTAAAATTTTCAAGTTTCCATTTCATAGAGACGTGTACTTGAATTTTATAAGTTTCTTTTTAAATTTTTTTTTTTATATAAATTATGATATATAGAAAAAAAATTCATTTATATTTTTTTTGTTTAATATTTTCAAATTATATATAATTAAAAGTTTATTTTGGATTTTTAATTTTTTTAAAATTAAATATAACTTAAATATGGTTGAAATTCTTGTTTTGAAATTGTATCTGTAGAGGGAAAAAAATATAGGGTCAGACGAATCAACACACCTAGAGCAAACTAGACAAAGGCCCAAAAGTCAAAAAGGCCCAAATGGAATATTAGCCCAAACAAAGTCATAAATCGGCCCAATAGGTCTTGTGGCAAAGATATCCTTCTAGAATAATATCTTTGAAAATAACAAAGATCGTTGGATCAATTTTCATCCAATAGATGAAAGATGGTAGTAGGTAAGCTACGATGTAGACTAGATCTAATAAGCAAGAGCATCGTCCGATCAGATCTATTTGATGATCAGTATGCAGTGCCAGTTGGCGACTATAATCTAACATTATCTTAGCTGTTCAACAAGTATAGATCCAACGAACAAATAATATAGTCTAGTTACCAGCACAAGTGATTCCTGACAAAAGGGGAGCCCTCCGATCAAAACAAGAATGGACGACCACGATAGAAACCAAGACACCCATTCAATACATTTCCTGTATCTTTTTATGGCAAATCAGTATTCTGACTTGATCGTTAGTAGTGAGAGTTAAAAAAATTAAATTATAAGGAGTATTCATTGATTATAATTTTTTTTTTTCATAATCAGTAAGAAAATAATAATAACTTTTGAATTAATATTAAGTATAAAAATTTAAGTAAATTATTAAAAAAATATTTCACATAAAATTTTACAATTAATTTCGAGTAAAATTGAAAAAAAAATATTGTGTATGATTAGTGTATCATAGATAATGTAAAAAAGTCATATATTTACGTCTTGAAATAAATTATATAATGGTAAGACAATTCAAATTTTTACAAAATTTGAGTAAAAATTTCATATAATGATATCATGTCATTATTGATATATGATATCACCAACCAATAGTAAATCAATATATAAAATGTGAACTTCACATGCAAATATAACTACCACTCTAATAATTTTTTCATATATATAATGAGATGAATTATATTTGCATATCAATGATAATGATATTACTTTTATATTGAGATTTTTTCAAAATTTTCATACATAAAAATATAATTTGTTGTAATCACTTCACTTTCAATAAAACAATCACTATTGTTTTCATAAATTTAAAAAAGCCCTTGACATTTTATTCTAAATATTATTTTTATTTAAAATTATATATATATGTATATGTATATGTATAAAAAAAAAAAAAAAAAAATCCAGGGGGACACGTGACCCTTCTAGGCACCATGTGGCTCTGCCACTGATCGTCGGACAATCCTCCCAACCTATATAGGTCGGGGGCGATCTCTAGCTTTGGTTCTTATAGTAGAAATCAAGTGTGGGCATATCGTCTTACTTTTTTCTGTGGAGATAATTTCATCGTCCACACTATCCAGTTTTTATTTTTATTTTTTAATTTTAAATTAGATATGGCCAGATAGGCTAATAGTTTTACACATGTATATTTTATTTTTCAAAAAAAAAAAAAGAAAAGAAATTTGATTAAGATTATGAAGTAAATATGTTCAAAATTTTAAATTATGAAATTAAAATTAAATTAATTTTTTTTAAAGATTTTTAAATTTTAAATTAAATGTAAACATTAATAAAAGATATGGATGAAATTCCATTTTTTGACTTTCCATATAATTTTTTTAATTTAAAATCATAAATATAAAATCATCAAAATCATTATTATCATCGTTATCATCATTTCTAAATGTGTAAATTAAAGATAAACACAAGCGAGAAATCAATAAAGACCGACAGATAAATCCCATCAGCAGCAGCAAAAATGCCTGCACAATCACAAGTCGGCCTTAACTTCACAAGATAATTAAAGAATTGTGCACTCAATTTATTTCATTTTTGACCACGAAACATCAGTTTCTGCACGTCACTCACACTATGTCCGAACAAAAGCATATGGTTAAAAACCAAAATATCAGGGCATAATTTGAATAGATAGGTTCAAATAATTTGGACAGATAGGTATATATAGGCCATTACTTGGGACATAATTTGAATATATAAAAATAAATATATATAAGAAGTAAATTAGCTATCTGTTTAAATCATTTATGGTAAAACTTCAATAAGTCATAAGTTTGGGCTTGATAATCCATTTTGGGCAATTTGTTTTTTGATTTCACATATTTTTTCTAGATTTATCTCTAAACAGTTTTAGGCACTCAAAAAAAAAAAAAAAAAAAAAATGTTTTGCTATTTTGATTTACTGAAAAATCAATCTATTAATTTTTTTTTTTTTTTGAAATTTTATATTCAACATTGATAGTTTAAAAGATTTTGGAAAACAAATCCATAGATATCAATTTTGTTACAAATAGATGTGTAGAACTTAAGTTATGAAATTTTAAAGTGTTTTTAAGCACATAAAGGACTTACCAACCAAGTTTGTCCTTATAACCATTTAAGACCCAAGTAAGGACCTTCGTCCCAAAACACTCAATAAATTAGAATTTTCATCAAACTTTCAAAAAAAAAAAATAAAAAACAAAGGTCAGCGAATAGGCAATTCTATTTTTTGTTTTATTTTTAATTTTGAACATTGCGAAGATAATTTACGTAAAAAAATTAGGTCGGTCAAATATAGATAGCTGTATGTTTAGATTATATTTGTTATACAAAATTAGGCAGCAAATATGATTTTAAAAGTATAATGTTTAAATGTTATTCAAAATTTTATCCAAAATTAAATGTGTGGACAAAATTTATTCTGAATATAGTCCGCAACACATTAACTTTAAATATATAACATATATTCCATGTTTTGGAAAATTTTTAATTAAATTCTCTGAATAACTAAGATTATTATTGTTATTTAGTTGTTATTTTTTTTTGTTTCACTTATAAAATATCAATTTAAGCTATTTAGTTTTTAGATTTAAAAAAAAAAAAAAAAAATTTCCGCACGTGTCATCCAATTGAAAATGATTTACCAAATCAATAATTGTTAACTTTTTAATTGATGTGCAAAAAGAGTCATTTTAAAATTTAAATAACATAAGTGAAGCTAGGAAAATGGAAAGTGAGGGCTGGGAGGGATAAAGAAGAGTATTGATGTTAAGTTGTAGAGTGAAAGTTGTCTAATATGGGTATAGTCTCTATATCATTAATGGTGAGCTTTTCTGCAGTCTTAACCTTGGTGGGTCTGATGGTGGAAGCAGTGGGTGGTGGTGTGGGTTGATAGGTAAAGGATAGTGGGAGTGAGAAGTGGATGGGGAAGTGGTGTAGTTGTTGGTAGGGGACAATGTGCAGAAAGAGAGGAAGATGATGAATGGTAGAGGCAAGAAGGAATTTGCCATGGTAAGGTGCATATTAAGTATATAATGAGCGATTTTGATTTGTTGAAAGAGTGGTGTGGTTAGGAATGGCAACGGGCCGGGCGGGGCCAGGGATGACACTCCCCGTCCCTGATTCCTGAAGGTTAAAAAATCCCTGACCCCGATCCCGATCCCCGACGGGGAAGGCATCTTCTCGCCCGCCCCCGTCCCCTAACAGGGATCGGGTTTCTCTGTCCCCGAAAAATCCCCGACAGACCTATTCACAACATATACATAGATCTGTTCAACACATACACACAGATCTGTTCAACAAAAAATATAAAATAATAATTTGTATATGGACAACAATCAACAACAGATCTAGAACACACACACCCATACAACAACAGATCTAAAAAAAAATTAATCTGTGTATATATGGACAACAGATCTAGAACACCCACACAGATCTATATATAGAACAACAATCATCAAAAAATGTAATCTATATATGAACAACAATCATCAACTTAAAAAAAAAAAAAAACATTTGTTCATCAACAATAGATTTGTTCATTACATACACACACACACACACACACACACACACATGTATAGAGAGAGTTGTTTAGATCGGTGGCTTGGCTTGACGGTTCACAGGCCACGATTTGTTAGATCGGTGGCTTGACGGTTCAGATCGGTGGCTTTACGGTGGTGGATTTGGATGATGATGATGATAACAAGAAGTGAGAGAATGAGAGAGAAATCATCGTGGATCTGGATGTTAATGATGATAACGAGAAGTGAGAGAATGAGAGAGAAATCAGAGTGAGGGAGGGGGAGGGAGAGGGAGAGGGACACAGAGAGTGAGAGAGAGGGAGATGAGAGACGCGGTGGTGAGTGAGAGGGAGAGGGACACAGAGAGTAGGAGGGAGGGAGATGAGAGACACAGTGGTGAGTGTGAGTGTGAGAGGGTTTGGTTTATATATATATAGAGGGGTAAAATGGTAAATTCATTTCGGGGACCAGCGGGGACGGGGACGGGCTGGGTACGGGACTGGGACACATATCCCCGTTCTCGGCCCGAAATTGATTGGGGATTGATTTTTAAATACCATCCCTGTCCCGTTGGGGATATTTTTTAGGGAAAAACCGCTTAAATCGGGGTCGGGGGGTCGGGTCCCCGTCGAGCTGGGTTCAAATTGCCATCCCTAGGTGTGGTGTGAATTTTTGATTTTAGTGTCCAAGTAATCATTTCTTGTTTGAGAATCTAACCTCTATTAATAATTGTTTTTATTTGACAGAAAAAGATAAATTGAAGGACAAATGTGTAAAGAATAAATTGACACTTGAGTGAAACTACGGGACTATTGGAGCATTTGCCAAAAAAATAAAAAAATAAAAAAAGGTTAATTACATTTTTAGTACACAAACTATGAGCTTTGTGTCATTTTGATTCCCAATGTTTAAATTGTGTCAATCTGGCCTCCAATGATATGAATGAGTTGCAATTTGGTCCCCAATATTTAAATTGTGCCAATCTATTCTCCAATGTAAAAAGTGTTTCAATTTAGTCTCATTTTAGAATTTAAATTATGGACCAAATTGGCACAATTTAAACATTGGAGACCAAATTGAAACACTTTTATATTTTAGGGGCCAAATTGACATAATTTAAATGTTGGAGATCAAAAATGACATAAGCCTTATCTTTTGAAGGGGTGGGTGGTGGTGTAGAGGTGACAGGCAGTTAGGGAAATGGTGAAATTGTTAGAAAGGGATGACATGCAGAGAAAAGGAAAGACGATGACCCGTAGGAGGGAATATAGTGACTCAGGTTAAAACCCGACCCTTTCGTATTCTTTAGTCTGAGATTTGGTAATCATGGTTGTTGAATATACTCCTTGTTGTCTTGTTGTAGTGTGGGATTGGTTGTTTGGAGTTGTTTGTTGTGTTTTAAACAAGTTGGGAGTTAGTTTTTCAAAAGAGTTTGTTTGTTTCTCTTCAGGTTCGCTCGAGCGATCTTTCTCTCGCTCGAGAGGTCTTTGGTTCCTTCTAGTATTTGTGTCTGCGGTCTGAACTTTTGGAAGGGGGGTGTTCTTCGTTGAAGCCATGGGTTGGTTGCTTAAGCGGTATTTTATGTCTGACACTCAAACGGTCTTTTTTCACTTGAGCGGTCTCTTCGTAGGTCTGAACTATTGGAAGAGGGTTATTGTGCGATCTAGCCTTAAGTTATTCGCTTAAGCTGTTCCTTGTGTTTGATGCTTGAGCGACATTTTGTCATGCCCCACTTTTTATTACTCGGTTAACCTTACCAAATCTGTCATTATAATCCATTTCATTAATACAATACGAAAAAGAAATCCACTGAAATCCATAAACACATAAAGGTTCCCTCAATTGCATATACAATTTGAAATGCAACATGAATTACAATTAAATAAATTGCTTGTAGGCTTACACTATTACATAAAAGAGAAAGGGTTCAACCCTCTTTACATTGACGGCGTTCCGTCAACAAATAAAAGCCTCATGGCCAACTTGTATCACTTATCAACTTGTACTTGAAAAAAGATTAACAACATAGGATGAGCATAACATGATCCTAAACAATAACATCATACATATAGTTATGATCATGAATGCTTCATATCATACAATATAAATAATGTGACAGTTTATAATCAAGGTATACTTATATATATTTGTTTTTTCAAAAATTTGTCCAATGTGCTCAACAATACATAACGTTCTCTTTTGCTTTTCTTACATTATCCATTTCAAAAAGAACATATACTACAAGAAATTGCATTTTTCGCAACGCAACAAAATATGTTGCTAAAAGGAAAAATTCATTGGCAAAGAGTTTTGCCGACACACAAAACTACGTTGGCAACCCGTAGGCAAAAGTGAGTTGGCAAAAGTTTTTGCCGACGAAATTATGATTGCGTTGGTAAAAGTAATGCCTTTAGCGATGAACATAGTCGTCGCTAAAAGCCTCCATCCATCGTCGGCAATTTACCTTGCGTTGGTAAAAGTCATTCAAATATGATGATTGTGTGGCACTTTTCGCGACACAAATTTGCATGGGCAAAAAATATACTTTTAGCAACAACATATGTGTCGGCAAAAGTAAACTTTTGGCGATACATTTATGTCGGTAAATGTTTCCATTTGCCGACGATTTGTTTGTCGCTAAAGCTTTACTTTTGGCAACGACAAATTGGCATTGGTAAAAAATACACTTCTACCAACACAATATAAGTGGGAAAAAGTAACTTTTAGCGACACATTTACATCGGTAAATGTTGCCATTTGCCAACGATTTGGTTGTCGAAAAAGCTTTAGTTTTGGCAACGGCAAATTGGCATTGGCAAAAAATACACTTTTAGCAACACAATATGAGTCGGTAAAAATAAACTTTTAGCTACACATTTACCGACAAGTTATTTGTCGAGAAAGCTTCACTTTTTAACAAGGACAAATTTGCAACGGCAAAAATAATTGAAACTCATTTATAATTTTTTAAAAGATTTACAGATTTACAAGAGGCATCCCTCAGGCACCACTATAACAAACTAATAACATGGATATGAAATCACACAAAATACCCCCTCCATACCCCTTCCATACCCTTCCAGCCAAAACACCAACAGTTGCCCGAACTTACACTTAATGACAACCCCCCATTAATGAAAAACCTGATCTATTACAGATTGGACAAAAAGTCCTGCACTCTTCCAAACATCAACAGCACCAGCAAACATCCAACAACAACACAACAGCACCTCATCGTAACAAACACCATGACAGCAGCATCACCATAGCATCTCAAAGAATAAAGAAGAACATCACAAAGAAGACTAGAAGAATAGCAGATCAGCAAACTGATTCAACACAGATCATCACCAGTTCAGAAAACCATTTCAACTCGGCAACCCAAACAAAATCATATAACCAAATCAGAATTGACGCAGTAGTTTACCTCATTTACTAGAACAGTCAGAATACAAATCAAACAAAACCAACAACAAAACAACTCAACCAAATCAGAAATCAGGACAAACAGATCACATCAATCAAAAGCTGTATCAGAGGCAGAGTACACATAACAGAGCCAATCAGCACCAGATTCAACGCAACACAACATCATGCCACAAAACTATCCACCAAACAAGCTGCATCAATTATTCAAACAACCCTCAAAACTATACAATTCTTAGTAACTTTTAAGCCATCAGGTTAACAGAAGTTAAGTTAAGTAAAAATTCAAACTAATTCACTGGCTGTCATGTTTACACTAGGAGAGTAAGTTATATAAAAACACTCAATTCAAGTACACCACAATGGATTAATTGAAATCGATTTGGTTGTGTGTTTGTGAAACTATTTCAATTTCTGAATTGTACTTCATTTTTCATTCATAATAAATGATGATCTGGTTGAAGCCACCCTATTTTTATTTTTATTTTTATACTAAACTTATAAAAAAGGTTATAAAAAAAAATAACTTATAGATTTGGGTAAATCTTATATGTTTTTACTAAACTTATAGAATGAAAACGATATATAGATTTGGGTAAATTTTACTAAACATAAGTTTTCTATTTATTCTATAACTGATATATAGTTATCTGTAGTCAGGATACAACTCCCACTTCTAAGAGAAAATGGACCAGCATAATATAGAGATGCAATTTATTGATGAGCAATACAAGTCATATCCAGACTTTGGTAGCAAATTTTCAACATATCTGAAACAATTATCAAAGCAACAAGCAACTTATTACACTACATCTATAATAGATATACGACAATGGCATTATTACCTCAACTACAAAGAAATAAAAGACCACCAGTAGAATGCCTTTTAGTCAGCACAAACTTTAGGTGTCACGACCCAAACCCGGCCCTATGGGTTTAGCATCAGAATCGCCAAGAATCCGAGATTACCAAGGCCTCTGAGCGATGAATACAATTAAGCAGTCTGAGCTGGCGGAAGCCAATACAGTAAATAACTAGTGTCCATTGAGCTGTGAAAATCTGTATGCCAAAAACATTTTTCATCCATACATGCATTTATACAGTTCAAAACGGTACAGTCTGTACAATCATTCACATCATTCAGTACAGGGACTTAATCCCTTGAGAACAGTACAGTACGGTCAGTTACAGTCTATACAGTAGTCCCAAAATAGTACATGAGACAAACAGGGGAAAACGAAAACCCCAAGGCCATGGCATGGCAACTAGGAACCTCGCTGTGAGGCACACAGGCTGGCTGACAAAACTGGGGACTGACCCACGCTCCTAGCTCCGATCTGGCTGCTGAGAACCTACATATATATATAAACAGTGAGCTAAAGCCCAGTGAATAACATAATGTGTAAAGAGGTTATGAATGAATGTCCTTACAGTAATGAAATCAATTCATTGTACAGCATTTCAATCTTTTAGTATTTTAGTCAATCAATATTTCAATCAATCAGTCATATGTGGTACATCCATTATCCTATAAACAGTAGGTCCAAAAGGACCGGGCCTTGATAGACCCAACAATAATGATGGCCATCAATCAGTAAACAGTATGGTTTCACAAGGGAACCGACAGAGCTCTGTAACAGTCAATAACAGTGGGTACTAAGGATGCCACAATACAGTTCGAAATACAGGACATACATTCATTCAATAAACAATATCAGTTCAATAAACAATTCAGTTCAGTAATCAAAATATAACCATTTTGAACATATCTTTACACAATCTGTTACTCACAGTGATTGGGCTATCAGTAGTTAGAGCGCGTCCCCGTGAGCCAACCCTAAACAGTCAATCAATAGAACACACACTAAGTTTACAGTCGGAAAGGATGATAATTAAATCCCTAAATTCCCTCGGTGTGGTTCTATGCCTAAATCCTCATTAAGATGCCTTAAACTAGGCCTAAGAATGCCTAGGATGGGATGAGGATGCAAAATTACAGTTGGAAGGCATTTTTCAAAAGTTGCTGAAAATAGGCACCTCGCTCGAGCGAGCCTTCCTTCGCTCGAGCGAGCTTTCAAAATCAAAGGCTTCGCTCGAGCGAACAATCCTTCGCTCGAGCGGTCTGATGAAACAGTAAAAGTACTGGTTGCTGAATTTTTACGCGCGATACCACGCTCGATGCTCGCTCGAGCGAGCTTGCAAAACCAAAGGGCTCGCTCGAGCAAGGAATCCTTCGTTCGAGCGAGGAAGCAAAATCTGGAATTTCCAGATTTGTCTCCCAAGTTCGAACCAAGTATTCAACCATCCAAAACTCCACCTCTTGAGCCCAAAATCTGGGAAAACACTTTAAACTCAATGTACAACAAGTTTTAAAAGCTAATTTGCACATGCAAGGGCCAAGAGTTGGTCAATTAAAGCCATTTTCAAACCCATTTTCAAGAACACTTTGTAATCATGCAATGCATGAGCTTTAAATCAAAACCAAGCTTCAAATCTTGCTCAATTGAGCTCCAATCTTTGAAAACAATGTGGAAACATGGTCTATGATAAAAACATGGACATGCATGTATCATTCTCAAGAATTCAACTTCAAAAGTCCACAAATTCAACATGCATGCATGAATTCTAGCATGAATCAACCTATATGGACTCAAACATGGTTTAATCCTACAATTGAGCAAGAATCATGCAAAATGAAGCTCCAAGATGACAAGAAGACAATAATTTCCTTACCTAGAGTGTTGATTTCTTGCCTAGAAGTTCAATTTATGCACATACACTTCAATCTACTTCAAGTCTCCAAGTAATTTTAACAATTTGAGCTTAATTCCCTCAAGATGAACTCTCTCTCTATCTATCCTCTTGTTTGGTCGGCTAAGAGTGGAAGAGAGGGGCTGATCAATGTTTACTCAAGTGTGTGTATAAGGTTCTAATGATAGAATAAACAAGGGTCCACTCACATGGCAATTTGGTAAATAAGCCTAAGTTCGTAATTAACTCAATTTAATCTAGTTTAATCATTCCTAATCAATTTTCAAATAAAAATACCATAAAATCACAAATATTTTACTGATCATAAAACACTAAACGGTTCCTAAATCGGCCGCCGATAAGGCCTTCAATTAGCAGTTTAAACATAAACTACAAACAGATACAATCATACAATCAAACAGATAGAATATGCAATTCAATAGGCAGTCTTATTCGGTTTCAGTTTCGATTCCAATCAGTCTGTCCAGTACTTTAATCAGTTCAATTATTAGTCATTAGCGGTTCAGTTTAGCATTAATCAGTATATAATTCAGTGGTTAAACGGTAGTCAATACGAGGGTTGTTACATTAGGAGAGACAGCAGATGCTATTCTGCAGTGTAATATATGATACCTAATTGACCATCTAATGCAGCAGACTTGGCTCGGAATGACATTTTATTAATATTTTTTTTGATAAATAAGTTTGTACCATGTTGACAGCATTGGTAATGTTCACCCCATATACTTTCTCCCAAGCTTGTGCAAGAACAGGTGTGTCTACTTAGCAAATGGCATGTTAATATTTACATAACCTCAAAGCAAGTAAAAAAGCCACATAATATAACTTTTATATAAAAGAAATTAGTTCATGAGAATAACCTTGATCAATGTGTCATCACCATCATTTCCATGACCATGAGAGGAGCCTGTGAAAGGACAATTGGAAAGTAACAAAGTGAGTATCATGATGCTCTAAAACATTAATAGCTGCCACCTACAGATTATGGTTGTGAGAAACTATAAATCATGCAGATACATACCTGCTATTAGTTGTTGAAAAGCAACTGCCAGAAGTGGAAGAGAAAATGTACATGATTTGGCCATATCCAAAACAATACCCTTCAAGTTGGACAAAAACCCATCAGGCATAATTGACTCATCCAGCCCTTGATAGAGCGAAATAGAGGAAAATGATTCATGTAACTGACGCCACTTGATTGGGGACACAAGGCTTAGTTTGGTTTGGTTTGGTTTGGTTTCAGCTTTGCAGTTCACAAAGAGATCTCTATTGAATAAGAGTTCAAAGATTTGAACAAGAATTTGTTTAGATTAGAATGACAAAGCTGTCCACTTAAGGTCTTTCCAATAAAGTGATTAAGCTGAATAGGATTTTAGTATTTAAGATAACCAGCTTATTTTTTTCTCACATTAGCACTTCTACACTTCAATGCCTAGCCAAATAAGTCTTTTCTATTTTCTACTTCATAAAAACATAAGTTTTCTTAATGTGAACTTTTTTCGTACATTACTTTATTTTATCAATAATGGGTTCTTAAAAAAATAAGTGGATAAGAGACCCATTTAAGAATGTGATTCTGAATTGAGGTCTACCTTACAGTATCAATATCTCAAAAGTCATTATTGAAAGTCTCAATGTGTCCAAATTCATTGATGAAGAAATGATTACCGAGTGGTGGTCAAGTCTAAAATTTTAGTATGCATTTAGCAGATGGTCCTCAAGTAAATGTCCTAAATGCTAAATCCACCACAAGAAAGGAAGCATAATTTGAATGGAATTATAAAACTGCAGTTAGCATTTTATTCACCCAAAATCCCCATTGAACTTAACTTCAAAGTCAAGAAGAAAAGAAATTACTCATAATACACTTGAACAACACTAAGAAACTTACAACATGAGAAGACTTACCAAATTTTGAACAAAAGTATTCAGAGATGTTTGGTTTGATTATCCCTTAGCAATCGGGGAGCATGATTCTTGAAAACCTGTAAAAATTGAATCCAACGGAAGGATGTCTAGTAGCAAGGTAACACAAGATTCGCTAAGAAAACGCTAGCAAATTCCAGAATGTCATGAAAAAAAATCGACTATGGCATTTACATATACCAACACCAACCACCAAAGCCTTGAATACCTATTGAGTTAGTATAAAATGCAGATCTTTGAAAGTAAACAGATGTTCCTATGTATGTGTATACATGTAAGCACATAACAAGAAGGGCTTTCAGTGTTCAATAAATTTTGACTAATTTCTTTAAAGGCATGGGTTCTACAAAATCGTTCATTGTCGTAAATGAAAGTGCCAATCAGTGCCATGGTCTCAACTGGTGCCCATGGTGCAAATCAGATTATTAGCAGTCTCATCTATCAAGGTTGTGCCTGATCTAGAATTGGCAATTTCAGATCAGAATGCTTATAAGGAATGCTTCAGGACTAGAAGTATTTAAATTTTAAACACACAACATAATCCTCAGTAAAGAATTGTGAACAATAATTTACCATGAATTTCCAGCAGCATTAGAAATAATGTCATAAATTATCCATGGATGAATACCAGCTTGGGCACCAAGAGAAATGGTCTCCACAGAAGAAACAAAATGAATGCCCTCAAGCAGCTCTATTACCATTTTAATTTTGCTGCAATTTAAAAAAGAAAAGTAGACATTAACAATAACATCATCTAATATGATATTAGAACACCTAGCATAAATAAACAAAGAAAAAGGGCCATTCCCCTGTGCCAATCCCTGTTAAATTGGGTTAAACACCTAGCACAAACAAATTTACTATCAAGTGGCACAACCAAGACACAATTAAATTATCATTTGAAAAGCATTGTTCAGAGATATGAAATTACTTAAATTTGTATTGGAATATTCAAGAATCATTTAGTTGTAAGTTTATAGTAAATTAGATTTGACTTGGTTTACACAATCACTAGTGTAATATTAGGTCCGGTGTTGTTTTCTGCGCAAAGCCATTATTTTTTTTTTAACCAAATTTTAATTCCACTTTTTGTTTCCAATATTTACATGTTATCAAAGCCATATCACTACTAAGAAGCAGCCTATCAGTTCTTGTATTCCTGTCAAGTAAAAAAAATCTCCTATGGTTTCCTGGTGCTGTCTTGTGAATTTTCTAGTCTCCAATGGTTGAATAGCTACATGTCGAATATTGTTATAATTTAGCAATAAAAAGAGACAAAATGCTATATATTAGCAATGTTGCTCCAATGATGACTTTGCTCTCTCCATTTATTCTCCCATTTCAACTATCATTTCAAAATAACAAGTACGTGCTACTTAATCAAACTTTATTAACTTAATTTAGAGTTACATACTGCAAAATAAAATAACATAAGACATAATCATGGAAGAGGAAGAACATAATAATCTGAGTTGCTTGATCATGCCAAAATTTTTGTGCCTGATCGTTCATTTAGAGGTATCTCAAGTCAGCTCTTGTGAAATGGATCCTGTGCTCTAACCATGATCACTTAAAATTGAAAGCATTTAGTGATGCAAATTGGGTTGGTTCAGTCGATGATAGACAAAAATGCAAACATATGTGTGTATAAGAAGAGAACATGTGCCTACTTTTGGTGTCTCACATTAGCCTTTTCCTGTATTTCTCTCTCTTCTCTCTCTCTCTCTCTCTCTCTCTCTCTCTCTCTCTCTTTTCTTGTCTTCATCTTTTACCGTAAATTTAATTGTCACCAATTTTATATGAAAATTTGTCTCAACAACATAATTCAAATTGTTCTAAAATCTAAACATGACAAAGAAATTGGTAAGATTGTGAAGAAAGCCCACCTTCCAGCACCAAGTGCCCCCTCAAAAACATAAAGTTTCTCACTCATAGTTGTTTGAAAAACACAATAGTTTGTCTTAGAGATGAAATAGAAAATTTAAAAGTAGTGATAAAATAACTGAATCCTCATGCAAGTGTTGCAGAGTAGTGACATAAGTAGATTGTACCAGAGAGAATAGGGCGTGCCCTTGTAATGGCATCCGACTGTCCTGATGAAATAATCTGCGTATTATAGAAATATCAGCTTCAGCCAGTTATAAAATAGCAAAACAAAAGCAAAATGATCCTCTACTTATGTGAGGAAGAAATAGGATATGAGATATATAATCTTACCATTATTTTGCCATTCAAAGCCTCTGACATTCCCTTAGAGACATATATATCAACTACAAAAACTCTCTCCAAATCCTTTGCTAGAGTAGAAACAGATTAATGATTAGTGGAAAAATTCATCGTCCCATAAAGGCCAAATTCATTGAATCATAAAATAAAATTATCTGGCAGTTGGCCACTCTGGCAATTGGCCCCCATTTGAGATTGTTTGATTTTTTTTTTTTCTTCTTCAACTAGCAAGTTAAATAAGAATGATGATGGTAGAATCAACTTAAAAAATAAAAAATTAGAAGGGTAAGACACACAGATATAATAAACTACCAAAAAACAAATTTTGAGGACTGTTAAACATGAAATGTACATGTAGTTAAGCAGAAACAAGAAGGACAGAAACTGAAAATAGCTGGAGATGGAACTTACAAGAAGCTGTCACTCCATTACTTTGACACATTACCTAATTAACAGCTATAAGGGATAGCAAGGATGCAAATCACTGCTATTATTCCTTAACAAGTGATTGAATTCTATATCTTTAATTGACACCTTATTGGCAATATATGAACTTGAGAAAGATAATATCAAAGCATCAACAAATGCAAGAAATGCCCTAAATTCCATCCGAAACTAGAAGTTGATGAACTTAATCCAGTCAAATATTAGCACAAAAATGATCTTATCAAAACCCAACAACCCTAATACAAGAATTAGAGTAACAAACAAACAGAGGATTCTAACGGCTCAACCCAAAACTATATTTTTTTCTCATCAAACATTCTCACCCACAACCCCAAAGAAAAAAAAGAAAAAGAACAAAAAGTTAAATAAAATAGTTTCTAGACAAACAACAAGAATCAAATCTGATTGAATAAACAAAAAATTGTTGTTTTGTTCTTCAATATGGCTCAGGCCAGCTTAGAAAACAAAAGAATATGCTTTTTTTTCTTCTTTATTAAGTGCCACTGAAGTGCTCCCTTGCAAAAGAAATCTCCTAAGCAAAATCTTTGTATGAGTATTTAACCGTCTTAATTGCTCCATAATTTAGAAATGAGATGCTAAAGTTGAATGCTATGATTTGCTCTAAAATGGATATGACTTTGGTTACATGGAATATAATGAAAACCTTCACAAGTATTGGAGAGGGGCTTGACAAAATATACTAACGAACACGAAGATATTTATGTGAGGCTACTAGATATTATTTCATACATTTCACATTCGATACAGAAACAGAGACCACCACTCCCCAATTAGTGCCCTGTTACACAATTGATCTTGTGCATGTATTTTACTCCATGTTTTATACTTTAACTAACAAGAACTTCATTATACAAAATCCTGCTGGTGCTTCAGTTCAACTAAAGATTCTGATTGTCAAATAAAATTTCCCTTTTTTTTGGTAAGAATTCTGTGTGTTTAATAAAGAACAAGGAGGTGTAACTAATCTGTAAGAAGGGATACATAGCATCAAGGAGCTGTAGCATTTTTCCTCTTTACTATTGCAATCATAGTATCAAATTTCAATTCAAATAACCAGAATACATGCGAATACATACACAATCAATGACAAGATATACATGCAAATACATACACAATCTCCATGGATTAGGGCTCTGCTCTGTTCTTTGAAACTGATTAAGTCTTGGAAATTGATAAGAGAGAAAGGAAAAGAGGGGAAAGGAATCAAACCACTCAAATCAAATCCATTTATGACATCAAACCCATAAAACCCCAAAAATTGAACCACTTAAATCAAATCCATTTAAGAAATCAACGAAGTCAAACTCAAGAAATCGTATATGCATGTATAAGAACGAATGAAGTTGGAAAGGACCTCACCACCACCTCACCTCGCCGCAGCCGCAGCTGCCAGAGTTGCTGTCACCTGCCCTTCTCTGCGTTTGAGTTCGCCTTGCTCTCCTCTGTGTTCGCCTCTTTCTCTTGATGGGTTAGGGCTTTCTCAACAAATGGGAGAGAGGGAAAAAAGTTAAAGGGAAAAATGAAATATCAAAACGGTGTCATTTGAGGCAATTTTTTGGAAAACTAGTAGCTTATATTTTTTGCATTACCACTCAATATCTCAAAATTATCCTTTTAAAATTGGTGACAAAATTATTTCCTCACCAAAAAGTCTTAAAATATTAAAAATGATTAGTGACGAAAATATATTCCTTATTAATAATTTTATAATTGGTGACAAAATTATTTCCTCACCAAAAAGTCTTAAAATATTAAAAATTATTGATGATGAAAATATATTCCTCACCCAATGGCATCAAAATATTAAAAATCATTAGCGACGAAAATATACTTCTTATTAATAATTTTATAATTGGTGACAAAATTATTTTTCCACCGAAAGTTAGAAAATTTTGGCGCCACTCAAAAAAATTAGTGCGAAAATCTTCGGTGAAGAAACTTAATTTTTCCTCACCTAAAACAAAGTATTTATTGACGAAAATAAATTTCCTTACCTATTATTTTTATTTTTTTATTATATGTGACGAAATTTATAATTCCTCATGGATGATTCTTATTTCATGACAAAGTTTATTTTCTTCGCTAGTTTTCGTCACTATAAGTTACTTTTGTTGTAGTGGAGATTGATGAGGAGAGATTTGATGAGGGAGAAAAAAATGGAGGGAATTTTGAGAGGGAATTGGCCACTGCAGACAATCAGATCACCCCCACCAAATAAAATAAAATAAAAATTAATAATAATAATAATAATAATTTCAAAACAATTTTTAGATTTGTTTTTTTGAAAAAAATTAAAAATAATTTGAGAGCAATTAAAATCAAAATTATATTTTCAAAATAAAATAAAGTATTTATGATGTAAAAGATAAAAATATACAAAAATAATAGGTTGTTTTTTTTCACCCAATTTTTTTAGATTTTTAGGAAAAAATTGAAACTAGTTTCTGAAAATAAAACCAAACATATTGAAATAGATAATCTAACCATATTCTTTGAAAAAGTTTAAATTATCTCAAATTAGTCATCTCAACATAAGAGTGCGTTTGGGCTTAATGGGTTCATTTTGTAATCTAATTCAATGATCATTTTAATTTTACAATTCAGTAATTATAATATTTAAAACTCTTTGAAAAATTGTAATCAAAAATACAAATCACTAAATCACATCATTCCACTAGCAAAACTTTTACCGACGAATAGTGTTATCGTCGCTAAATGATTAACTCTTTGCCCACGCTAACTTGTCATCGCCAAAAGTATGCACACTAATAGCAACGCTCATTGTGTTGCTAAAACATAAGCCTCGTAACTAAAAGTTCTGAAATTTTGGCGCCAACCAAAAATTTTGGCACTAAACGAATGTTATGCTTTTTTAGCGACGATAGCAAATTGCGTCGGTAAAGGTATACTTTTACCAACACAATTGATCACTGTGTCGCCAAAAATATACTTTTGGTGATGAAAAATTGACGTCATCGCCAAAAGTAGTTGCCCAAAGTGCAATTTCTTGTAACGTGTATTTGATAATGTGTTCACGTAACCAAATCACCTTTTATTCCTTACATTTCCAACTCATCACATGCACCCATTTCTAATACATGAATGACATTTCCAAGCCCTACAACACATAAACTTACATACAATACCTTGAACACGAAAAGAAAATAACATACATGCCAAGACTATGACAATATCACATGCGACAACCCGACCTCATTAACCAAACCGCTACCACATATGATATATACTGATAAACCGATTCAACACTGAAATCCCCAACCGATGATCTACCTACTTCAAGCATGGTAGGCCAAGGATACACCTTTCCACAATGAAACACCAATTTACCAGACACAAGCTAGAAGATAATGGTACCTTTGCCAAGTTCTTAGGTGCCAGCTGGAAGGTACTGACACCTCTTATTCTAAGTGCACCCAATTCTCCAAGTGCTAGTTGGAAGGTAATGGTACCTCTCATTCTCAATGCAGTATACATTACCAACTATCACAACATGCTAAAAGCATAATAACACAAGTGTAATACACACACATAATCTATTCAACACATTAATATCATCTTCTATTGATGACCAAGAACAAAACCTCTAAGCACATGTATTTGTTACATATAACTATAATCGTCCAATTCTCGTGGAACATAAGCCCAACAATATCAATAACATATATCAAATGTTCAAATGTCCAACCTCTCGTTTATTTCTTAATTTATAAAAAGTTATAATTCCATTTTCCTTTCAAAATTAATTTCCTTATTTTCCCAATTCACAATACTCCAACCATGTTTAAAAATATTCATTTTCTTTCTTTTAAAAATCCCGAATCTATAGTTAACCAAAACTATAACTCAACTCAACATATATTTCTCAAATAATTTCAATATCTCAGTTAGCTCCCCTTTTAGCAATTACTACATTAATACAATCTGCATAATATATAACATAACTATTACCTAACTTTTCCCCTTTCTATTTCATCAACCTTTAATAATAAAAATTAGAATTTTTCCTTCATTCATAACATAAACAAAATTGACTGCATTCCAATACACCAAAACCTCCCAAAAATATACAATTTCACTTTTCACAACTCAAATCCAAAAACCCCTTTACATAAATTTGAAATCACATAACTAAATCATACTTTTTATGCTATAGAAATATACCACATGTCTATCTATAAGGAAATATTGGAAAGGAGCAAAGAAATCCCCACCTCTAGCAATAAGAGGAGAAAACCCAAAAAATCAACTTCAACAAAAATACAATCCAATCAGATTACTAGAAAGCTCTCTTCGTGCTCTACGTTTTGGTATGTAGAACTAATGGTAGAAAGTG
This sequence comes from Camellia lanceoleosa, assembly GCA_025200525.1. Lineage (NCBI taxonomy): Eukaryota > Viridiplantae > Streptophyta > Magnoliopsida > Ericales > Theaceae > Camellia > Camellia lanceoleosa. Next base: position 26,621,849 of record CM045766.1, on the reverse strand, counting down.
AGTGGAAATAGATGAAAACCAAGCTAGAAAGCTTCAAACCCTAAAAAATGACGGAAGGGAGAGAGAGACAAAATTATCTAGATTTGACCAAAAAATGGCTTTTTAAAGTGATGAACCCGAACAGACTACTTAAGTGATGAAACTTGTGCTCGAGCGTAAGAGACATAAGACCGCTTGAGCGATGAAACTTTTGCTCGCACGCAGAATGCGAACTCTTAAAAGTTTAGACATGCAAAAGTACTCGATGACTCGCAAGACCGCTTGAGCGAACAATTGTAACAACCCTCATCACTAATCACTGATTAATACTGATTACTGCTAAACTAAGACCGATTATGACTGATTATTGAATTGATTGAAATACTGAACTGATTGACTGAAATCTGGAACTGATTGATTGACTGTATCTGTCTGAATAGCATTTCTATCTGTTTCCTGTTTAGTTATCTGTTCATGTTTTTATGTTTAAACTGTGAATTGAAGGCCTTATCGGCGGTCGAACCAGAAATTGATTAGTGTTTCATGATCAGTAGAATTTATATGATTTTATGGTGTATTTAATTGAAAATTGATTTTGTATGATTAAATTAGATTAAAATAAACTAAATTACATAAGTTAGATTTATCTACAACTTTGCCACTTAGTGGACTTTGCTAGCCTTTTGTTTAAGCCTTGTATTGCATTTGTTACAACATTTCCTCAGCCAATTTCTTGAGAGCAACCGACCATAGAGAGAGAGAGAGAGTGAGAGAATTGAGTTCACTTGTAGATTTGCTTGGAAATTGAAGGGATTGAGGTATTAATTTGCATAATTGAGCTCCTACTCTTGAACTACAAGGCTTAAGGTAGAATTTCATCTTCTCATTCTTGTGTTTAAGTTGATTTTTGCATGATTCATGTCAAATTGTAGAGCTAAGGCATGATTTAGTTCTAACATGTTGAATTGAAGCTTAATTGTTGTATGCATGTACATATATTGAAGTTTTGAGGTTATAGTTCATGATTCCTCACATGTATGTCCACATTTTGAGAGTAGACCATGATTTCATCTTGTTTTGCAAAGAATTGGCTCACTAGAGCATGTTTTGAGGCTTTAAAATGAATTGAACTCATGCATGTCATGTTTGTAGCATGTTCATGAAAATTGGGTTTGAAAATGGATTTAATTAAACCACCCTTGGGCTTTGATTTCACAAATTGAGCTTTGAATCATGTTATTCTATGTGTTTACAAATGTTTTCCAGAAATTTGGCCCAAGAGGATCGAATTTAGTGCATTTAAACTTGGTTTTTGGCTTGAAGGTGCAATCTGGGTTTTCCAGATTTTGCACTCCCGCTCGAGCGGGAAAAGTGGCGCTCGAGCGGGGAATTCGAGCATCCAGTACTTTGCACTGTTTTGCAGTCCGCTCGAGCGGGGTAATTGGCGCTCGAGCGGGGCCTTGTGTCGTGCGCTCGAGCGGCTATCGAGCGCCCAATCGAGCGTGATTTTTGAGCATCCAGCACTTTTGACTGTTTGAATGTCCGCTCGAGCGGGGAAATCTGCGCTTGAGCGGGACTCTGTTTCACTGAAAATTCTAAAAATATTTTCTAAGTGCATCTTTACATCCTCTTTCCATCCTAGGCGTTCCTAGGGCATATTTGAGTCATCTTATTGAGGATATAGATGTAGAACACACCGAGACAAATTATCATCTTTCCCAACTGTATAGCTTAGTGTGTGTTCAACCTGTGTACTGTGTAGGGTTGGTGACTGGAGACGCGCCTGCCTTATCAGAGCCCGTAACTCGTGGAGTATCAATTGTGTAAAGATATGTACAAAAATGATTATCTTACGAATCTTGCATCTTGCTTTTGAACTAATATCGCTAATGAATGAATGTATGTCCTATATTCTCGTGTATTGTGGCATCCTTAGCAATTATTCTTGATATATCGTTACGAGATCTCTGTCGATTCTCTCGTTGGAACCACTACTGTTTACTGATTGATGGCCATCATTTACTGTTCGGTCTTTTAAGACCTACTGTTTACTGTTATGCTAATGGATGTACCATATATGATTGTTTACTGTACTGAACAACTGATATACTGATTTAATGAACTATTTTCATTACTGTAAGGACATTCATTCTAAACCCCTTTACGTTTTATGTTATTCACTGGGCTTTAGCTCACTGCTTATATATATATGTAGGTGAACAGGCACCAGACCGGAGTTAGGAGCGTCGGGGTAGACTTCCAGTTTTGTCCAGCCAACCACTGTGCCTCACTGCGAGGTTCCGAGCCTGTTCAAGCTATGGCTTAGGGGTGTTTTAATCTCCCCCGTTTTTCTCTGTAACCGTATTGTATCTGTATAGACTGTTACTGCACTGTTAATAGGGATTAAGTCCCTGTTTTGAAGGATTGTATATATGTACATACTGTTTCGGCACCGACTGCATAATGTATGAAAAATCTTTTTGCATACAGACTGTCACAGCTCATTGGACATTGTTTATTTACTGTTTTGGCTTCCGCCATGCCCCGGTACTCTGTTTTACTGTTCTACTGTTAAGCAGGCCTTCGGTAATCTCGGATTACTGGCCGATTACGGTGCTAAACCCATAGGGGCAGGTTTGGGTCGTGACAACAATCTGTCACACTAGCGAGAAGAAAAAATTAACAGGTTGTCACAATTTTGATTGCTTGAGCAGTCTATGCATATATCAGTACGGGAAAAAGATATTTTCTCACTTTTTGATCTCTCTCTCTGTCTCTCTAAAAGTAACTTTACCAAATTTCTTCACCTTCTCTCTCTAGTTCTTGTCTAAACACCTCCATGCACTCAAATTCGTTGGTCTCACCGCCATAGTGCTTTGGAGAAAAGTGTAGAGCTTGTAAATGTGAACATTTTAATCAGAAAAGTTTTCATTTTTGGCTCTGTCAAGAGTTGGGTCTTGTTTTTCTCTCCTTCTACTCTTGAGGTAGGATTTTCTTCAACCTCCTTGTATGATTCTTAGCCTCATTATGTGTTCCTTGAAAAGTATAGTGATTATGGAGTGGTGGGTTTGATTTAGGGTTTGGATTTGGGAATATAAAAGAGGAATTTTCAAATGGGTTTATGGAAAATGTTGTGAAAATGGGTATATTCTTAAGTTGTGTTGAAATATTGAAAATTTCTCCTTTAAATGTGTTTTTGAAAGGAATAAATATTTTGTTGCAAATCATTGGTTTTGACCTAAGAATAAAGGGAAAGATGTTGACTTTTTGACGAGATAAAATGAATGTATCTGTTGATGATGAGAATGGAGTTGGATATATATTATTACTCCTATATTGAAATTATGAAATTATAATTGTCGTTGGAGATTTATCTTTTGTATCGAGATATCTGTTTTGGGCTATTGGTGAAAGATAGTTTTGATTGTTGTAGAAATTGCATAAGGATTAGGTTAATTCGAACTAACTACTCATACATCTTGCATTGAACATTATTCATATTGATATATTGAAAATGTATTGTTTTGAGAAAAATGGGTGAATACCTTGGTGAATCTGGTTAGGAGGTATGGTTGTGGTATTATTTATGTTGTCCTGTGTGTCCGTGGTAAAAGTTTAGAAACCCATGCAGTTAGCTGCCGATGTTTTCGTTAGTACCGGTAAAATGGCTTTGGTAGTGCTTGTGTAGCCTATTGGCAGACACGTATCTATAGATTCCCAGTGTTGTATAGAGCGATCCGGTTTTTTCCCCGTCCTTTGTGCTATCTCGGACTCGAGTTCCGAGTTGTGTGTTGTTATTTGTATCTTGTTTCCATCCTTTGATTTCTTATATTTGAGTTTTGGGATGTATTAGGCAGGTTTGTAGCAGGTTGGTTGTGTTTGGAAACACAGTGTTGCTGCCCAGTTTTTGGTGTCTTCGCTCGAGCGAGGCTTTTGTTGCTCGAGCGAGCTTTGAGTTTGTGTCTCTTTGCTCGAGCGAGAACTCTTGCGCTTGAGCGTGCGTCTGCGTCTCTTTTTGACCTGAAGGTTGTGATTCTTGGCTCGAGCGAGCGAGCTGTATGTTTTGGACTTCTTCGCTCGAGCGAGCTTTTCTTCGCTCGAGCGTGCTTCTAGGTTGTAGGCCTAAAGCTTCATGTTGTTTGCTCGAGCGAGGCTTTGTGCGCTCGAGTGAGGTTTCTTTGTGTCTGGTCGCTCGAGCGACCACTCATTCGCTCGAGCGAGGATCGTGTATATCAGTTCACAGCGGGGGCCTTCTTCTTCATTTTGATCCTCTTTCTTTTCAAAACCCTAGATCAGCTGCTCACTCTCTCTCTACGTATCTTCTCTATAAAAATCCATCTAGCTCTAGTGTGTTTTTAGCCTAGTTCCTTTGTAAGAAAGGTAGAGTTTGGCGTGGTCTTCGTTTTGATCCGAGAAAGGTTGGGTTTGGAGCACTTTCGAGTTTCTCTCTTCTTCTCCTTAGGTTCTCCATTTGAGGTAGGGATTCTCCTTGTTCTTTTTCAATACTCCGTCTATAGATAGACATGTGGTAGTTTTGTAGTGCATGAAAATCATAGCCTTGTTGGATTTGTTTGAAAATCATGAGAGGGAACCTAGGGTTGGTTGTTTGAGAATGGGTTTATTATCATTGTTTGTTGTTTGGGTAAAAAAATTGGAGAGTAATCTAGCATGTTATTGTTGAAAGAAGGGAAAACCCTAAATTATATTTTGATTTGATTTGATAAATTAAAATGGAATATGGTTGAGCAATGTTTGTAATTTACCATTGTTAATATGGGTTGTGTAAAAGTGTTAACGGTTAAGGGTTTAACTATGGCAGTGGGATTATTTTGAAATGAATGTAGTGGACTAATATGAGTTATGACTTTATTATCCATGGAATTGGTTTGTGAAAATGAAAAGAATGAAATTGATTTTGTGTAACGGGAAAAATGTTTTGGAATAAATGGTGGAATATCTTGGCTTGGAAAATTATGAAAGTTGATCTTGAAAATGGAAAATGAAATGTTAACTCTATGTGAGTCTCGGAAAATAAATATGAGAATTGAACTATTCTATCATGAGTGTTGAATACACACATTTGGGGGGTTTTTATCTTTAATTATCGTATCAGTGTCGTTGTTGGGTTTAAGATCGCTTGAGAGTTGAGTCTCTTTTAATAGATGTACTGAATACTTGCATCTAGAGGTTTTGTCCTTGGTCATCGGTGGAGGATGACATGGTTGTGTTGAATTGTTGTGTATGCATTACACTTGTGTTGGTTGAACATTGTTGAATAGTTTATGTGTATGTATTACACTGGTTGGTTGTGCTTTGTTATATTGAGATGGTTGGTGTTATATACCACGCTTAGAATGAGGGGTACCATTACCTTCCAGCTAGCGCCTGGAGAATGTGGACGAGGTACCATTACCTTCCAGCTTGTGTCTGGAGAATGTGGCTAGTCATTTGATCGTAAGGTGTATCCTTAACTTACTATACTTATGGCAGGTAGAGTAGAGCTTTTATCATCATTGTCTCAGTGTATTTGAGTATGTTATGAGTTACAATGGTTACGGTTTTGAAAGGCCAAGTTGCCTTATTTGTTGATTATATACATGTTGATGATTTGTTATTTCCCTTTTTACTAAAGGCATGCATGTATAGATATGAATGTGTTGGGAACCGACATAAATAATATTTTATGTTATTTTGGAAACTTGGAAGGAATTGAGTATTTTTGAATATGTTTTGAAAAAGGGAAATTGGTTGTAAGAACGAAAAATGAGGGAAAGTAATGGGCTTGGTGAAACTGTTTTCTAGAATTGTTATTGAAATGAAAGTTTGGGAAAGAGGGGTAATGAAAAGAAAGGTGAATCGGTTTCAGTGTTGAATGAAATGGCTGATTTTGAGAAAAGTTCATACATATGTATATTTTGTATAAACTGTCACATTACTATTCTAGTATGAGATTGGGCATTCATGATCATAGCTATCTGTAAGTTGTTATTGTTGAGGGGCATGTTGAGATCCCTACTGGACCATATGTTCATCCCACGTTGTTGAATCTTTTTCAGGTGATAATCAGGATGTGCTACAAGATTTTGGATCTTCATATTTGTTGGCCATGGGGCCTCTTTTGTGTTGGCGGAATGCCATTGATGTAAAAGGGTTAAACCCTTTCTTTCGTCTTTAATGATGTAAGCCTACTGGTAGTATATTTAGCATGCTCATGTTGTATTTAATTTGCATTCGGATGAGAGAATTGTTATTTAATTCTACTAGATGAACATTTGAGTTTATTTCCGCATGTTATCTCTAAACTTAAATTAAAGTAATGAATTTGTTGGAGATTTATCTTTTGTATCGAGATATCTGTTTTGGGCTATTGGTGAAAGATAGTTTTGATTGTTGTAGAAATTGCATAAGGATTAGGTTAATTCAAACTAACTTCGTACATCTTGCATTGAACATTGTTCATATTTATACATTGAAAATGTATTGTTTTGAGAAAAATGGGTGAATACCTTGGTGAATCTGGTTAAGAGGTGTGGTTGTGGTATTATTTATATTGTCCTGTGTGTCCGTGGTAAAAGTTCAGAAACCCACGCAATTAGGTGCCGATGCTTCCGTTAGTACCGGTAAAATGGCTTTGGTAGTGCTTGTGTAGCCTATTGGCAGACACGTATCTATAGATTCCCATTGTTGTATATCCACTACCTTGTTTTCTGATTTAAAAAGTATTGTTTTACAAATTGATTTATAATCATGGCAGTGCATTGTTTTGAAAGAGAAAGTGTAACGTTTTGGTGAATGGCATGTATATGCATTCACCATATCATTTTGTTAAGCATCATACAATGTGTTCGAGTATTCTTTGTTGGGCTTTAGCTTACCATACGTGGAAACCAACTTTTCAGGTGTTGATGGTATGCCTCCACCAAAGACTTAGCTTGGGAGGATCGTGGAGTTAAAAGCTCATTTTGTTTTTCTTTTGTTGTAAATATCTTTTGTGCAATCCTCGGGCTTTCTACTTGTTTTTGGCTTGACCCACTTTTGTTGTAACCAAGCATTATCTTGAAAATATGTAGCCACTAAGGCATGAACTTCTCCGAATTTCCATTCATTTTCTATATATTGCCTTGTGCCACATATTATAGATTTAGAATCTAGGATTTGTGAATGTATGATACATGTGGTACATTTTGTAATGATTATCAAATGAATTGAAGAAAGAATGAAATCTTATTAGTTTTTGCATAATTAGTGTACTTTATGGGATTATCTATCATTGTTATTTGGGGGCATTACAACTTGGTATCAGAGCTTATCGAGTTTGAATATTTTGGGCTCGTGGGAAGTGCTTTATTACCATAATGGGTTTGTTTCACTAAAGAATAAGACGTATACCTAGTATGCTATGTGATCACATGTTTATGTCATTAAGTATGGAATTTAGTTTCTAAGATATTGGCCCTGTTTGGTAGAGCTGTGGGAAAGTGCTTATAGCTTATGCCTAAATAGCTTATAGCTGATTTCCAACTTATTCTTAAAGCATCTCCTGCCCCACTCAAAGAATAAGCTGATTTCTGACTTTCAAAAAGTTATAAGCTATATGCTATAAGCTAAACCAAACGTATCAAAATAGCTTAAATTAAGCTGAAAGCTGAAATAAGCTGTAATTAAGCTCTGCCAAACAGGCACATTGGTTGTGTTTATGAATTCCTAGAAGTCCCATAAGAAGAGCACTTGATCACTGCTTATTCTAACAAGAACTGTGGCAATGTTGCAAAACGGTCATTATCTAGAAAATAAATTCATTTGTAAATACGTGATTCGGTACTTATGTCGAGTGAAATTATTGTGAAGTCCACTGTCTTAGGACATGTGTGAATTAGTTATAGCACATTATGAATGTGCTAAATGTTGTTCTAATTTTATTAGTATGTTAGGACGCGGACATGGTGCTGGTAGGCGTGGCAAGCCTAGGCGACAGGAAGTGCCGAGTCTAGATGAAATTCCAGCACAGGAAGAGGGAGTTGGTTAGGCCAAGGTGGATGAGCTAGCAGGTTAGCAAGCTATGGGCACTTTAGCTTGTGAAATGGCAAGAGCATTGCAGGAATCCATGGACATTCTCAAAGTTGATAATCAAGTCTAGGCCCATGTTGCGAAAACAGGGTCTTTTTTTTTTTTTTTTTCCTTTCTGAAGGGGGAGTTCTTCCGGTCAAATCTGAATGAGTTTATCGGGGATCCGAAAGAGCCACTAAAGGCCGATGAGTGGCTTGAGCAGATAGTGAAGACGTTTGAGATGCTTGGAATTGAAGACAACGGTTTGAGGGTGACCTTGGCAGCCTTTCAGCTTAAGGATGACAAGGGTCACTGGTGAAAGTTTGCGAGGGGTCGTATTAGGGTGACTTAGGAGACTTTTGTTATTGCTTTCCGGGATAAGTTTTTATCACCCTCAACGAGGAAGAAGTTGAGAGAGCAGTTTTTGAAGCTTAAGCAATTGAGCACACCAGTGGCTGAGTTTGAAATGACATTCACTAGCCTTTCGAGGTTTGCACTAAAACTTGTGGTAAGAGAGGAATGCATTGTATTGAGTTCGAGAACAGATTGAGGATTGAACTCCTTTTCAAGGTGGTCGGGTCTATGATTTGGGACTATGGGCGCCTTGTCGAATTGGCAACCTATTTGGAGGTTGTGATTCAGGTGGAGGAAGAGTGGATTAGAGGCTCTAGACATAGAGAGTAGGAGTCTCAAGGGGATGCGAGGGACAATAAGAAGCAGAAGGGTTTTACCCCATAGCAGTCTCAGGCCTTGTAGTCTAGGTCCACCTTTCTCGTGTTGAGTTTGGGTTCGAGGAGAGGTAACCAGAGTGGATTCATATGCGTCAAGTGTGGTCAATTGGACCACAAGTCTCCAGCTTGCCCGCAGAGAGGAAGAGGGCAACAGTCTGTACCGTCTTCGACTCGTTCTTAGTGTCAGGGCCAAGGAAGAGGGCAATTGCCTACCTATTATCAGTGTAGGCAGTTTGGGTATTTGAGGAAGTTTTGTCCTCAGTTGGTGGCACATTTGGTGTATCTGGTTCAAGGTAGACATAGACCCATTTGTTAGCTTAATCCGTTCAGGCCTCGAGGGCTAATCGGAGAGCCACTTCGGTTCAGTCAGGTCTTCATGCCTATGCTCCGAGGGGTGAGCATGTTGATTAGCAGTCTCCGGCGCCTGTGTATGCTGTAACCACATTGAAGTAGTTGTCGGTACCTCTTGTTGTGCGAGGTAATTTTTTCCTATTCAATTCCTTAGCTAATGTGTTGATTGATATTGGTGCATCTCATTCCTTCATTTTTGTCTTCTTTTACATCTGCTTTGGGGTTGGAGTTTGATCAGTTAGAGTCTCCTCTGTTTGTTGAGACACATATTAATGGCAGAGTAGATTGGGTCGAGTATGCCGCTCCTGTGACATTAAGGTCATAGATCGTCGACTCTCTTTTGATTTTGTTATTCTTGACATGCATGCTTTCAATGTGATTCTGGGCATAGATTAGTTGACTTATTTTCAGACTTCGATAGAATGTCACCATGGGAGGATATCAGTGTGTACACTATTAGGAGAGTGTTTCTACTTTATGTGTGACTATGGTGATAGTCTTATTCCTCCGTTATATGACCTTAAGGTTCGAGGAGAGTTGAGTTTCCTTATTGCATCTTGGTAGCTGATGAGGGTAATATGATTTTGAGTGATTTGCTAAAAGTAGATCGAGAGTATTTGGATGTCTTTTTGGAGGATCTCACAAAGTTACCACCACATAGAGAGATTGAGTTCTCTATTGATTTAGCACTTGAGCCAACTGCGTTATGTGAGTTGAAGGTATAGTTTCAAGATATATTAGATAAGAGCTTCATTTGCCCTAGTACCTTGCCTTGGGGAACATTGGCTCTCTTTGCAAAGAAGAAAGATGGCATATTGCAATTGTGTATTGATTACTGAAAGTTAAACCAGGTAACTATTAAGAACAAGTACTCATTACTGCGAATAGATGATCTGTTTGACCAGTTGAAGGGGTTGCATTACTTTTTGAAGATTGATTTGAGATCGGGGTATCACTAGTTAAGGGTGAAGGATAAGGATATTTAGAAAATGACATTCCGTACGTGGCATGGCCATTACGAGTTCTTAGTGATGCCTTTGGGCCTGACCAATGCACTGGCTACGTTGATGGACTTAATGAATTGAGTCTTTCGTGAGTTCCTATATCAATTCATGGCTGTCTTTGTCGACGACATCTCAGTCTACTCACCATTCGAGGAGCAACACGAGGAACACTTACGGGTTGTACTTGAGTTGCTTAGAGCACAGCTTATGTATGCTATGTTTAGGAAAGTGTGAATTTTGGCTCAACGAAGTTAGGTTTCTAGGCTATGTGGTGTCTGGGCAAGGGGTGACTGTCGATTCATCCAAGATAGACGCAATACAAGATTAGGAACAACTTAAGAACACTTTTGAGATCTTGAGTTTCTTGGGCTTAGCCGGGTATTACCGACGTTTTGTGAAAGATTTCTCTAGGTTAGCTTCACCGTTGACTAGGTTGATGAGGAAAGGAGTTAGATTCGTGTGGAGTGAGGCTTGCAAAAAATCAATACAAGAGCTTAAGGTTAGACTCACCACTGCTCTAGTTTTGATTATTTCGGAGAGGGATTTGGGTTATTCGGTTTATTATGATGCATCTCGGGAAGGTTTGGGTTGTGTATTGATGCAGAAAGGGAAAGTTGTAGCCTATGGTTCACGGCAATTGAATATGCATGAGAAAAATTATCCTACGCACGACTTAGAGATAGCGGTAGTGATCTTTGCCTTAAAAATTTGGAGGCATTATCTGTACAGGGAGATTTGAGGTGTTTTCTGATCACAAGAGTCTGAAATATCTATTCTCACATAAGGACTTGAATTTGAGGCAGAGAAGATGGATGGAGTTTATAGAAGATTACGATTTGGAGTGGCATTATCATCCAGGAAAGGCTAATGTAGTGGCAGATGCTTTGAGTAGGAAATCTGTGAGCAGAGTAGTGAGTATTGCTATCTGGGAGTAGGAGATGTTGGCACTATTGGCGAGTTTGACTTGTACCTTGGAGAGTCTGTTTAATTGGCCACTTTATTTACCGTAGTTGCACAACCTACTTCAGTTAGTCGGGTTATAGAGGCATAACAGTACAATCACGAAGTGGAGACTATCAAAGGGAAGATCTCTAGTGGAAAGTTAGAGAAAGATTTGAATATTCATTTGGATTCAAGTGTGAGATATCTAGACCACCTTTTTGTGTAGAGTCTTATAGAAAAGAGGTACTCTAAGAGTTCAATCATTTACGTCTTGCGGTACACCCGGGAGGCGCAAAAATGTATCATGACCTTTGCCGTCAGTTTTGGTGGAGGGGGATGAAGAGAGATATGGCTTTATTTGTTTTGATGTGCCTTACTTGTCAACAAGTGAATGCCGAGCATCAACGACCAGCGGATTTGTTGCAACCCTTACCCATAGCCGAGTGGAAGTGGAAGCATGTCAAGATGGATTTTCTTGTGGGTCTTTCGAGGACTTAACGAGGTAATGATACCGTATGGGTAATAGTCGGCTGGTTAACCAAGTTAGCACACTTTATACCTATATGCATGAGTGACTCGATAGGCTATTTTGTCGATCTGTATGTTACAAACATAGTGCGACTTCACAGGGTTCCGGTGACTATCGTTTTAAATAGGGATTCGCATTTTATGGCTTAGTTGTGGCAGAGCCTACAAGGTGTCTTGGGCACTAAGTTGACTTTTAGCATCGCTTATTATCCTCAAACTAACGGGCAGTCCGAGAGCACCATTTAGATTTTAGAGGATATATTTCGGGCTTGCGTTCTCGATTTTAAGGGGTCATGGGAAAGACATTTGTTTTTGGTAGAGTGTCCCTATAATAATAGCTTCAAGCAAATATTGGAATGGTACCTTTTGAGGCCTCGTATGGCTGACTGTGTAGATCTCCTGTGTGTTGGACTGATGTGCGTGACGTACCTATATTAGGTCCAGAATTAGCCTAGGAAATGATGAAGAAGGTTGCACTTATCCGTAAGAGATTGGTTTAAGCTCAGAGTCATCAGAAGAGCTATGCTGATCGAAGGAGGAGACCCTTGTCTTTTGAGGTGTGGATCATGTGTTTCTTGAAATCTCACCAAGACAGGGTTTGATGAGGTTTGGGAAGAGTGAAAAGTTATCTTCTAAGTTCATTAGGCCCTTTGAGATTCTAGACCTGATTGGGGAGGTAGCTAGTCATTTGACCTAGCCGCCCCAACTTTTTGATGTTCATGATGTGTTTCATATATGTACACTCCAAAAATACGAGTATGATCCTTCACATGTGTTGGATTGGACTGATTTAGAGGTAGATGAGGATGTATAAAGAGAGACCGATTTGAGTGTTAGATCCTCGGGATCAAGTCTTGAGGAGAAGATTATCCCATTGGTTAAGGTTTTGTGGCGACACCATGGAGTCGAGGAGGCAACATGGGATCATGAGATTGAAGTTCGTAAGAAGTACCCGGACCTATTTGTTAATGTTTAAATCTTTTGTACTAGAGTTCACTTGAGTTGTAATTTATAAGCATTACGAATGTTTGGGAGGATTACAATCATAGTATTTTGGAATGGATTGCTATGTCTATATACTGTTTGTTAACATGTGTTATCGTTGTTGTTAATGATTTATTGTGTTGTTATTGTATTGGTTAAATTTCAGGGATGAAATTTCCTAAGGGGGGAAGATTATAGTGACTCAGGTTAAAACTCAACCCTTTCGTATTCTTTGGTTCAGGATATGGTAATCATGGTTGTTGAATACTCTTTATAGCGATTTTGGTTTAAACCCGACCCTTTTTGTATCCTGGACTCAGGTTTCATAGTTTTGTATTGTTGTTTATGTCTTCTTCCTCTTATACATCATTAGATTTGGTTATTGGATTGTAGTGGTTGTATTTGGAACAGGTTGGTTGCTTGGTATTCAAACCTTTTGTTGCCCAGAATTTTGCTCCTCCGCTCGAGTGGCACTTCTTGCGCTTGAGCGGGCTTTGTGAATTCTCAGTACTTTTGCAAGTCTGCAAAACTACTGGGAGAGTGTATTCTATGCTCGAGCGGGTGGGTGCTCGAGCAACCTTTCTTGCGCTCGAGCGTTGGTCTATTGTCTGCAAAACTACTGGGAGTGTGCATTCTGCGCTCGAGTGTCACTTCTTGCGCTCGAGCGGAACAACTTATTGTGTCTAATGCGTATATCAGTTTGCAACTGCCTTTTTACATCTCTTTTTCATGTCTTTTTGTCCCAAAACCCTAGATTGAGACTTTCTCTGTTTCTTTCTCTAAAACTCACATTTTGTCTACATTTTCACCTATATCCGTTGGTTTCTCTACCCTAGTGTCTTTGGAAAAAAGGTAGAGCATCTCAAGAGCTTTATTTTGATCCGAACAAAAGTCGGTTTTAGCGTCTTTGAAGTTTTCTCCTTGATTAGATTGTCTTTTAACTTTGAGGTAGGGACTTTGTACACCCTTCTGTGGTTTTTAACTTAGTTATTGGTTGATTGTGTAAGAAATGTTGGGATTTGGAGAATTTTAGATAAATCTAGGGTTTTGGTTTAAAATCAAAAGAGGGGTTTTCAAATAAAGGTACTGAAAATGGTTATGGGTGTAGATATGAGGATGTGTTGTGTTAAATTTGTTGATTTTGACACATGGGTTGGATTTGGAAGAAAATAAAGTTTTGCCCTAAAATGTTTGAAGTGATCATTTTGTTTAAATAATGAAATTGGTGTTGGGAATGTGAAATACGTGTTATCTCTCACCTATGTAAATTTGGATAATTTATCTATCTTTGAGATTATATATCTGTTTAGAAATATTTGTTTTGGGCTATCAATGGAGGATAGCTATGATTGTTGTAGAAATTGCATGAGGATTAGATGGATTAAAACTAATCTCCTATTGGTTATCATTGAATATGATTGTGTTTTAATATATTGTATATGTATGATGTTTAGGAGGAGAAAGAGGATATACTCCATGTTTGGGAGAAGAAAGGGGATGGACTCCATTGAATTAAGTTGGCTTGTGTGTCCAGGGTGAAAGTTTTGAAAACCGCGCGTATACATGGGTGCCAACTCCCCGTGGACGAAATTTTCGTAAAAGGGCAAATTAAAGTATTTGGGTAACAGTTGTGTTAGTTAGAGAATCACTGAGTTGTAGCCTCAGTTTAAAGTCTGGATAACAATGGTCATGACTCATAAATTGAGATAAAAATGGATTGAGATATAAAACTTGACACATTATGAACTTGTAAAATATGAATGATTTTACCATAAGCATTGTATATGTACATCATATTTATATCTTTGTTAAGATTCATATATTGTGTTAGATTGTTTCTACTGGGCTTTGGCTTACCCTACTTGGGAAAAACCATTTTCAGGTGCTAGTGATATGCCTCTGCCAAGGACTTAGCTTGGGAGGACTGTGGAGCTGAAGGCTTAATTTTGGTTTATTTTGTATTTACTTTTGAGCCTAGGGCTTTATGTGTATTGAGCTTAAGACTCATTTTTTTTGTAACCGAGCATGGTCTTGGAAAGATGTAAGCCTTTAGGGCATATGAATATCTATGTAGCTTTCATTCTTTAATTATGTCTTGTAACACATGTTCTAGATTCAAGATGAACGATTTATGAATGTATATCGCATGTGTCACCTTTTGTATATTAACTCTGATTAATGAAAGCTTTTTATTGTATCTATATCATTTTGTATTGGTGTTTGGAGTTGGATTATTGTAATTATTTTGGGGGCGTTACTCTTCTTGTTGTCTGGTTATAGTGTGGGATTGGTTGTTTGGAGTTGTCGGTTGTGTTTTGAACAAGTTGGGAGTTAGTTTTTCAAAAAAGTTTATGCTTGTTTCTCTTTAGGTTCGCTCAAGCGGTCTTTCCTTCACTTGAGCGGTCTTTAGTTCCTTCTAATATCTGTGTTTATAGTTTGTACTTCTAGGACGGAGGTGTTCTTTCCTCGAGCCATGGATTGGTTGCTTGACCAGTATTCTGTGTCTCACGCTCGAGTGGTCTTTATTTCACTCGAGCGGTCTCTTTGCAGGTCTAAACTACTGGGAGGGGGTCATTGGTGGCTCGAGCCTTGAGTTGGTCACTCGAGCTATTTCTTGTGTCTGACACTCGAGCGGTATTTTGATCGTTTGAGCGGTCTGTGCATATATTAGTATGGGAAAAAGATATTTTCTTTCAATTTTTGATCTCCCTCTCTCCCTTTCTCTCTCTAAAAGGTAACTTTTTCAAATTTATTCACCCTCTTTCTTTAGTTCTTGTCTAAACACCTTTATACACTTAAATCTGTTGGTGTCGTCGCAGTAGTGCTTTGGAGAAAAGTGTACAGGTCATAAATGTGAACATTTTAATTAGAAAGGTTTTCATTTTTGGCTCTGTCAAGAGTTAGGTCTTGTTTTTCTGTCCTTCTACTCTTGAGGTAGGATTTCTTCAACCTCTTTGTATGATTCTTATCCGCGTTATGTGTTCCTTAAAAGTATAGTGATTTGGGAGTTGTTGGCTTGCTTTTAGGAATATAAAAGAGGGATTTTCAAATGGGTTTATGAAAAATGTTGTGGAAATGAGTATAATATTAAGTTGTGTTGAAATATTAAAAATTTTTCCTTTAAATGTATTTTTGAAAGGAATAAATGTTTTGTTGCAAATCATTGGTTTTGATAAGATAAAATGAATGTATCTGTTGATAATGAGAGTGGAAGTGGATATATATTATCACTTCTATATTGAAATTATGAAATTATAATTGTTGTTTGAGATTTATCTTTTGTATAGAGATGTTTATTTTAGACTATCGGTGGAGGATAGTTTTGATTATTGTAGAAATTGCATGAGGATTAGGTTAATTGGAACTAATTACTCATACATCATGCATTGAACATTGTTCATATTTATACATTGAAAATGCAATATTTTGAGAAAAAGAGGTGAATACGTTGGTGAATCTAGTTAGGGGGTGTAGCTGTGGTATTATTTATGTTGGCCAGTGTGTTCTTGGTGAAAGTTAAGAAACCTGTGTGATTAGTTGCCGATCCTTCCCGTTAGTACCAGTAAAATGGCTTTGGTAGTGCTTATTTAGCCTACTGGAAGACATGTACCTAGAGATTCTCAGTGTTGTGTATCCACTATCCTGTTTTCTGATTGCAAAAGTATTATTTTATGAATTGATTTATAATCATGGCATTGCGTTGTTTTGAAAGAGAAGGTGTAATGTTTTGGTAAATAACATGCATATGCATTCATCATATCACTTTGTTAAGCATTATATAGTGTGTTCAAGTATTCTCTACTGGGCTTTGGCTCACCTTATTTGGAAACCAACTTTTATGTGTTGATGGTATGCATCCGCTAAGGACTAAGCTTGGGAGGATTGTAGAGCTGAAGGCTCATTTTGTTTTTCTTTTGTTGTAAATATGTTTTGTACAAGCCTTAGGCTTTTTGCTTGTTTTGGGCTTGACCCACTTTTATTGTAACCAAGCATCATCTTGGAAATTTGTAGCCACTAAGGCATGAACTTTTCTGAATTTTCTTTCATTTTCTGTAAATTGCCTTGTGTCACATGCTATAGATTCGAATATATGATGCATGTGGTAGCTTTTGTAATGATTGTTAAACGAATTAATGAAAAATGGAATCTTATTAGTTTTTGCATAATTAGTGTACTTTATGGAATTATCTGTAGTTGTTATTTGGAGGTGTTACAGGGATGGGATTTGCTATAGTAAGGTGCATAGTAAGTGTATAATGAGTGATTTCGATTTGTTAGAAGAGTGGAGTTGTGAATTTTCCTTTTTAACCTATAGGTGATCATTTCCCATTTGAAAATCTAACCTTCATTAATAATTGTCTTCATTTGACATAAAAAACTAAATTAAAGAACAAATGTGTTAAAATTGTTGTAGGGAATGACATGTAGAGAAAAGAGAATATGATCAGTGGTAGAAGGAGGGAATGGATTTGCTATGGTGAGTGCATAGGAAGTATATAACGAGTGATTTTGATTTGTTGAAAGAGTAGAGTTGTGGATTTTCTTATTTAGCCAGTAGGTGATCATTTTCCCTTTGAAAATCTATCCTCAATTAACAATTGTCTTTATTTGACATAAAAATTCTAAATTGAAGGACAAACACATTACAATTAAAATAATAGAGATCAAATTACAAGATCTATCTGTGAAATTTGCCTCTAAAAAAAGATAAATCATATTTTTAGACCCCGAAGGTTTGGGATTCCAAGAGCCATTGTGGCAGACAATGGCACCCAGTCTGATAGTAGGTTGATCAAAAGCTTCTCTGCAAAGTATAAGATAAAAAACTATTACTCTACTCCCAGCTTCCCCCAGAGTAATGGTCAAGCAGAAGCGTCCAACAAGACCATCTTGGATGGGATCAAGAATAGGCTAGAAGCAATCAAGGGAAAGTGGGTAGAAGAATTGCCCAATGTGCTGTGGGCATATCGAACTACGCCAAGACGATCATCTGGGGAGTCTTTTTTTGCCATGGTATATGGAACTGAAGTAGTCATTCCACTGGAGGTTTGCATCCTTGGAATCAGAACCCAGGGAGTGGAGAATGGAACCAATGAGGCATTCCTTGCCTAAGATCTAGATCTGTTGGAAGAAAGAAGGGAAAATGCATCAATTCGGCTGTGGGCATCCTAGCAGCAGCTTGCTAGGGCTTATAACAAGAAGGTCAAACCAAGGGAGTTCTAGGTTGGGGACCTCGTCCTGAGGAAAGTTGTCAGCAACAAGAAGGATCCCAGGGAGGGCAAACTTGGCCCAAACTGGGAGGGGCCTTATCGTATCATCTTGGTTGCCAGCAATGGGCATATCGGCTTAAGGACATTGATGGCAAAGAG
The DNA here is from genome assembly GCA_025200525.1 of Camellia lanceoleosa. Classification (NCBI taxonomy): domain Eukaryota; kingdom Viridiplantae; phylum Streptophyta; class Magnoliopsida; order Ericales; family Theaceae; genus Camellia; species Camellia lanceoleosa. Next base: position 26,603,915 of record CM045766.1, on the reverse strand, counting down.
TTGCCAAGACCATGGAACACAAGCAATTGAAAGTTTTCTTACCATTAGTTTTTGTTTTTTGAGATTTATGTAATGATTTTATTAGCAGAAGTTTTAATAAAATACTAGCTTGATTTTGTTTTTATGTATTATTGTTGAAACTTGTGCGATAGGACTGAACAGTCTTATGACGACGTTCCCATGGTGAACATGATGAATAACTTAGACTTGTCATGTGGTAGAGTTGAACTAAGCTTGCCATAAGATAGAGTTGAACTAAGTTTGCGATGTTTTGACATAAAACATACCGAATAAGTTAGACTTATTGTATGGTAGAGTTGAACTAAACTTGCCATATGATAGTTGAACTAAGTTTGCGATGTTTTGACATAAAACATGAAGAATAACTTAGACTTATCATATAGTAAAGTTGAACTAAACTTGCTAGATGATAGAGTTGAACTAAGTTTGTGATGTTTTGGCATAAAACATGACGAATAACTTAGGCTTGCTATATGGTAGAGTTAAATTAACACTTGCCATATGGTAGAGTTGAACTTATTTGGCGCTGTTTCAAAATGAAACATGATGAGTAACTTAGACTTGCCATGATGACTTAGTTGAACTAAGTTTAAATTGGTCAAATTAACAGAGACACCGAGGTAGAGAACCTCGGGCAAAAATTGTTTGAATCTGACTTCGGCAAAAGACAGAGATACATGCTTAATGCGAACGTAAGTGGTACTTAGATTCACATTAGGGGGCAAGAAGCAGGAATGATGAATAGGCTTGACACTCATTAAAATTTTTGAAAAATTTACAAGTTGGAGTTAGCTGAGGTATCCAGATGAGAGGATACCCGAGGTATTTGTCACCCGAGATAAACAACCAGGTTGTTAAGCTTGGAAGGGTTGAAAGGGAGAAGTCTTGATTAAAGACAACAAACACAAGCAAAGAAATAACATTTGTTGAAAGATATGAAATGCCAATTGGCCGAGATAGTGGCAATATATGCACCCGAGGTAATATGGATTTGAGGTGATACTTGTCCGAAGTGATTATACAAGTAAGTTATACTTAAGAGAAATGAAAAATTATTCTAAGCATGGAAGCATACAAGACAGTAAAGACAGAGACAAGCATTCAACACTTAGACAAAATATGACTTCCATTCAAAAAGAAAATTTGTTCAAATACAGATCGGCCAAAATGAAATTGAAAAATTCTTTAAACGACAAAAAGTTGCAACTGATCCAAAAATGAAAGAAAAAAAGTACAAGTAAGGAAAAATTCTAAGTAGACTGTCCTGCCTCGGCGGTTGAAAATGTTTCAGCCTCGGTAGATAGCTAGAAAGGCTTCTCAGCAGTCTTCTCAGCCTCAATCTTGGTGTGGATCTCGAGAAGGGTCTGGTGCAGACGCTTCTCGACAGAGGTAACCTTGGCCTCAGAAGCTATCTTTTTGGTTGAAGCACTCTTGGACACCTCATCCTCATCTTTTTCGGTCAAGTCTAGGACTTGATCATTAAGGGTTGGGGACTTGGATCCAACAACACCCTCAGCCTCTTCATCGGCTTCCTCCTCATCGGCCTCTTCCTCCTCATCGGATTGGTTGGGTGAGGGAGGGAATGGCCCATCGAGACGACTGGTATCTTAGAGAGGGGAGTCGTCGGGTACTGATATCTCCTTGAGTGACACCATCCAGCCGAGATAATAGCCCTTGTTGCAAGCCAGGCTCACTTGTACTTTATAGTCATCGCGAATGGAGGCGGCTCCCTTGGTATAGGCCTTCTCGTCAGCTACCTTAATATTGGCTTCTTTGGATTCAAGGGCTTCCTTAAGGTCGGCCTTGTCTTGGGTCACCTTAGCTTCAGCTTCCTTGGCCTCAGCTTTGGCGACCTTGGTGACAGCTTCATCAGCCTCGGCCTTCTCTTCAGCTATATTTTGAGCAGACTGGGCAGCCTTCACCATGTCCTTAAATTAGCAGACACGCGCCTTGGCCTGATTCAGTGAAGAAAGTAGTTTGGCGGCCACCTTGGTCTTGTGCGCTAACGCTTTCTTCATGTCCTCGGCTTTGACTGCAAAGGAGTGGGCATGCTGAATGGCTTGCAAGGAAAGAAGCAAGTTATGAAAAATTTCCTGGCTAAAATGTAGAACCAAAGATAACAAAAACCAAATTAAAAACGCCTAAGCTAAAGACTTACCAAAACAGAGTGTTGCATCATAAGCGCGAAGTTCTCATACTCCGTGATCTCGGCCATTCGAAAGAACGACTGTGGAGAGTGCAGCGCTAACCTGGATGCTATCTATAATGCTCTGTCATCAGTCGACATAGGACGGTCCCCAACCTTGAGCACAGGCGACTAAAACTCCTTGGAGTGAGAAGCACTTGGGCCCTCTGTGCCCTTGGACCTCGGCTTCTTGAGAGGTAAAGGATTAGATGCTTCAAACTCGGCCTGCCTCTTCTCGACTTCGGTAAGCTTCGATATGGGGACTGAATCCTTTGGGTCTTTCTTAGAGTCTGAAGGGAGCTGGGTGATGGTGGCCTTGGCCTTCACCTTTTTAACATTTTTGGGTTTTTACCTTGGTTGGGATTGGGAAGAGGACTGGATGGTGATTATGCCTGGGATATTAGCAAGAAGGACTTCGGCTACCACCTTTTGTTAGCCCATATCCTCGGCTGTTATGGCAGTAGTTACACTAGTGCCAAAATAAATCGCTAGCAAGGCAATGAGAGGGTTGGATGGGTCTGTGGCCGAGAAAACTAGACTTCGGCGTTTGCGGCTGCGAGTTCTGCCGGCAGGGGCTTTAGGAGGTGCTCAACGTCAGTGCTGGCGTTAGGCTGGAGGAATCAGTTCGGGGGTAGAAGTGGATGGTTGCTCCACTAGGTCTGAAGTGGAGGCTTGGTTTGGCCTTAGTGATGATGCAACTGGTGGAGTTGTGGCAAAAAGAGGCGTTTAACTTCTTTTGGGAATGTCGGGGAGAGGGGAGCAGTATATCGGTATGTAATTGAGAAGGATGGGGGCCTTGTGTACTTCAATTGGCAAGCAAAGAAGGCGTTCCAAGTCTTTGCTCGGCACGTACTACTGGCGAAAGTTCTTTTTTGGCTGAGGAAGGGCTACAAAGACAAAAAGAGAACATCATAATAGATTAACAGGAAGATTGCTGAAAATAGAGAAGGGTCTTTAGGGGGAGGGGGGACTGAGTTTTTACCCTTGTCATCCCTAAAAACTTCATGGTGTAATGGGAAAAGGTGGAGCTCATCATCTGGCATGAACTCCCGATTGCCCGAGACAATTAGGTAGTCGTCTCCCGTGCCCTTATTTGAGTCTGGAATGTCGGCTATCAACTTGTACTGTGTGGATCTCAGCTTGAGGTAGTACGTGTAGCCATTTTTTGTCTTAAGGATACACATAGTGTAGCAGTACTGGATATCAGATAGGGTAATTCTGCCATTCTGCAGACGTGCCAACTCGGCAATACCATTAATGATCCTAAAAGAGTTAACGGCCAGCTGGATGGGATTGAGTTTGTAATAATGGAGGACTTCCCTGAAGAGAATGTCGAGGGGAAATCTGATTCCACCCTCAATAATAGAGACTACGTGAAAGGGCATCTAATCCTCCCTAGGCATGATAGAGTCATCCTCTCCAGCCAACCGAAGTTGAACGTCGACTGGAATGGAAAACTCTTGCCTAAAATATTCTAGCTTGGCAGGGGTGTCCACCTTCCACCTGAACATGCCCATTATCTCGGCTAGACAGGGTGTGATAAAATATTTTTCGTGAGGAATTTGGTAAAAATTTAAGGACCTCGGCTAGGACCTAAATGGTACTAGGGTGAGGGTTTTGCTACCTAAGGGAGATTGAGTTTCAATTTTCCTAGGTATGTGATTTCTAGCAAATCCCAAACCTAAGTCTACAAAAATGAACAAGAATCAGAGACAAAGATCTAGAAACAAGTAAGAAAAACAAAAGAGGACCGTGATTCAAAAACAAGAAAGAGTTAGAAAACAAGAAAATATATGTGCATACACAGAACAACAAAATTCGTGAGCATTAAGTTAGTGTATACAAGGCAATGTGCAAGAATCACAAGCAACACTCTAGAACTCAAGAATGAATTATGGAACATATTCAAGAACAAGAAATTAGGTCGTATTATCTGGTACAGAAATATTGAAAGAAAAACAGAGTACAACTACGAAAATAGATTCAATGGCAACAGATACAATATAGGCATGTGGCAAAGAAGAAACATATTCAGAATAGTGGAAGATTGAAATTAAAGAGAAAGAAATTAAGAACTTACTGAATGGGGCCAAGAATGCGGACGCTGAAATGAGGCTCACCGAAGTTGGATGATGTTGATGACTGGGACCAAACAATGAAAAGCTTGCTGAAGAAAACGAAGGAGACAGTTGTAGAGAGCTCAGGAACGCAGTAATGGAGGATTTGGGAGTTTTAAAGAGAGAAAATTTGAGCAAAAAGGGAACGAGAGAATGAAAAGTGAAAAGACAGAGAGAGAAAGGAAGGAGTTTTGTCAAAAAAATGAAAAAGTAGCAAATCATAATGAATTACCCTTGGACGACATGCTTGTCAGGCGGCATGGACAGAAACGACTCGACCTGATAGTGCGTGTCACGTACGAACCAATGAGGAAGGGACACGTGGAGGAAACGGTTGAAAAGACTGTGTGTGACAGCTCATGCATAGAACTCTTGAAATTCTTGAAGCAATAAGGCAATAACCTTGGCTAGAGGTGTGATCTCAGTTGAGACGCTTAAAGAACTTGATTCTTGGTTCTTGGTCTTTGATAGAAGGGGCAGCAAAGTCTTGGATACTTGAAACTGACGAGTAATAACCTCGATTGTGAAGAAGAAATGAAATCATAGCTGACACGCTGTATGGACAAACGATGTAGGTTCCATCACCTCAGGTTGCCGAGGTAATAAAACCTAGGGGGCAGTTGTGGGGAAGTTTTTTGTGAATGACAGCACGTGGCTAAGGTGACCCTAAAGTGTCAGCTAAGGTGCCATGTGGCCTGGTCATGCTGTTGAGATGATCTTGGCTAGGCCGAGGTTATCTACGGAGATGCCGGAATCTGAGACAAACGGATAAGGGACAAGAGTCTTAGAACGAGGGAGGATCTCAGTCTGGAAAAAGATAAGGATCAAGGAGAGTTTATCCTTGTCTAGCTGAGGGTCTAGATGAGCATTGAGCCTAAGTCCATTGAAGTGAGACTTCTAAAGAGATCAGGTCACTGTTGGTTATAAAAGCATAGTGCCCTTATGGGTCAAAAGTAAGTTCTTTCTTGTGAGTTTAAGCAATGTTTGTTATTTGTGAGAGATATTGTTTACTGACTTGATCGTCGGAGTGCCCTCAGGTGAACGAACCACTGCGAAATTCTCATCTTCTTGTGCAGGTTGTTGGGTGTTAGGTCCCGTTATTGTCAAATCCGAAGATAAAACTTTGTGCTTGATAACAATGTAATTTTTATATTTTTATCTTTCCGCCGAAAGGGCCACGTCTTCGGCGGAGATTGGAGGATTTCAGTATGTTGACAGTGCGAAATCTTTGAAGGTGTGAATTCGCGCTCGAGCGGAATGTTTAGCGCTCGAGCGCACCTTAGCTTAATCACGCGCATCTTTTGTTCAGGTCGCTTGAGCGGAGAGTGGAGCGCTCGAGCAGAGATCGCGAGTTTCAGATTCCGGATTGGATTCAAGTAGTTGGTTTCTTTCAGATCTGGGACTCCTTTTGGTTTTCTATAAATAGGTAGTTTTCTCCTAAAACTAATCGAACTTTTTTCTAGATCTGATCCAAGAATTCTAGAGTTTGGTTTGAAGTTTTCTTCTGAGAGTTTGATGAGTTTTCTTTGATGTTCTTGAGAGAGTTCTAAACTCATGAGTTAAGATTCATACATCAAAGAGTTTGATACTACATATTCAAGAGTGTTCTCTTCGGTGGAATCCGAAGATCAACACGTAAAGTTTCAAAAGGCGTTTGATTCTTTACGTAGTCGTTAATTCGACAAGTGAAGTTGTGGTGTGGAATCAACTTCAGAATCAGTTCCGTGACGAAGGCGTGGTGAAAGAGTTACAGAAAATTCAGAGACAAATTGACTGGGTTGGGTAATTTGTATGGTTTCTTTGTAACCTTGTAGTTCTTCAGTAGTGGATTGATTAGTGGCGGTTCGCCCGTGGTTTTTGATTACAATTGAAGGTTCTTCAATTGTGGTTTTTCCACGTAAAAAATCGTTTGTGTCGATTTATTATTTATTCCTAAAAACAAACAAACAAACTAAAATCACTCTCGTAAGTGCTTGATGATTTTAGATTGAGTGTTTTGGAATTTTTGGGATTTGAAATATTTTAATCTTTATCTAATCACGAATCACATAGGATTTTCACTTGGTATCAGAGCAGGTCACTCTTTGTTTTATCAAAAAACTTTTGTTTTTATCAAAACTATAGGAGTATGATTTTGTGTGACTAGTATTATGGATTCTATTCGTGAAGGTAACTCGACTCATAGATCCCCTTTACTTGACGGTACAAACTATTCTTATTGGAAAGCTCGTATGAGAGCATTTTTAAAATCCATCGATGAGAAAGTTTGACACTGCATTGTCTTTGGGTGGAGTGAACCTATTGTCACTATAGATGGCATTGATATTCCTAAACCCCTTGATAAATGGGACACAACTGATTACCAGAACTCGAGTTGGAACAGCAAGGCTCTCAACTCCCTCTTCTGCTCTGTCACACCTGAAGAATTCCGTCGAATTTGCACGTGTGAAATAGCAAAAGAGGCGTGGGATATTCTTGAAACAATTCACGAAGGAACCACCTCTGTCAAAAGGTCAAAACTTCAACGTCTCACATCCGCCTTTGAAGCCCTTTTTATGCGCGACAATGAGACGTTTGATGATTTCTATGCAAAACTCAGTGATATCGTGAATTTCTGTTTCACTCTCGGTGAAAAAATCCTAGAAGCAAAAGTTGTGGGAAAAATTTTGAGGTCCCTTCCCGAGAGGTTCCAATCAAAGGTGACAGCCATTGAGGAGGCTCAGAATGTTGATACCCTCAAGCTCGATCAATTGGTTGGAAATTTGCAGACTTATGAAGCACACCAAATTTTCAAGAAAAAGCAAAAAGAAAGTATGGCTTTCACAAGTACTCATGAGACTGCAAAACCTCCGGAGACTGAATTTGATTTAGAGTTTGAGATGACGGCTATGCTTACAAAAAAGTTTAAAAAATTTTTGAAAAAGAAGCCTAATTTCAAAGCCCCTATTTCAAAAGATAAGAGTAATGACAAACCAAAAACTTTTCCACCAAAATTTGCTCAAACTACTAAAAAGAAGGTTGTTAGGGGGCCAGGGGTCAAGTGCTATGAATGTCAAGGGTTTGGCCATATGTCCCTTGAATGCCCTACGAAAAAGAATCGGAAGAAAGTCTACACCGTAACTTGAGATGATGAAAGCGGGTCGGAGCAAGAACCCGAAGAACCTGAATCTGGTGAAGATGGGGATAGTGCTTTCATGGCATTTTGGGCCACAGTTTCTCAACCTCTTCCAAAGCCTTCGGAATCAGCCCATGGTCAGAACTTGCATCATGCTCCCACCTTTGATGGGGCTAACTATCTGTATTGGAAAATCAGAATGAGGGCTTTTCTGAGAGCTTTTGAACCAGAAGGTTGGCAAGCCATTGAAGAAGATACAGAAGTGCAGATAATCCGGGCAATCAGAGAGCCCTGATCACTATTTGTGGTGCAATCTCCAATGAAGAACAGCGACGGGTTGTTCACTGCACAAAGGCTAAAGATGCATGGGAAATTCTAAGCCACTTCCATGAAGGAAGAGATCCACCTCCACCACCATCCAGCAACTTATCTGTCTTGGTTACTAGAGTGGACGAGGTCAAGAAGAATGAGGAGCAAAGAGAGGATGATGAACTATCTGAAGACATTGATGAGATCAATGGCGAAGAACTACAACAAGCTTACGAGAAGCTGTATGAGGAATCTCTGAATTTGTCTAAAACCAACGACAAACTCTCTCTCAAGCTCAAAACATGTGAGAGTAAGAATGTCCGGCTCAAAAGAGAACTCTTGACAGTAAAACAGAATGTCATCAAGATCTCAAGTGACAGGCAAGACTTATGTGGAAAACTTCTATCCTGTGAAATTGAAAGGAATGAACTTCTGAAGGTGTATTCCACATATAAAGAAAATCTTGAAAGACTTGAGCTGTCACAAGCTGCATTGGAAGAGAAAGTCAGACAGAAAGATGAAGAACTCCGTATTGCTAGAGCAACAATTGCCATGTGGAACAAAGGTTCCAGATCTCTAGAAGACATACTCGGGTCTCAACAAATGGGTTCTGACAAAAGAGGGCTAGGCTATGGTGCGACAGCTCACAAAGGACAGGCCTCTACTTCACATAACTTGAAGACTCAAGCAAAGGGCAAATTGAAGATAGACCAGGTTGATCCTTCTCTTCATCAAGCAAAAGCAGGTAAGATCAACAAAAAGGAGGTAAAACCTGTTTTTATTTGTTATCACTGTGGTAGGTATGGCCACATTGGTCCTTACTGTTTTGAACTGTTTGGTAAGGTGTCTCAAAAGGGTAGAAATTCTAATACTTTTTGGGTTAGGAGACAACCTTACATGTCTAGGCAGAACACCAAGACTAAAAAGATTTGGATTAGAAAAGATGATTTGACTTGTTTTGTTGCTCACACTGCTCTAAAAGCACGTGACTCACACATGTGGTATCTTGATAGTGGGTGCTCTCGTCATATGTCCGGTAACAAATCCTACTTCACTTCTCTTGAAAAATATGAAGGAGGAATCGTTACCTTTGGAGATGGCGGCACTTCTAGAGTCATTGGTAAGGGTTCTATAAGTGTTGCTGGTCTTCCCAAGCTAGATAATGCCTTACTTGTTGATGGCCTTAAAGCAAATCTTTTGAGCATTAGTCAAATGTGTGATTCCCATCATAAAGTATTGTTTTCAAAAGATAAATGTGAAATTTTGGATAAAAAGGGAAATACTGTTTTACATGGGGTTCGCACATCTGATAACTGCTATGGGATTCTTACTACTAATGATCTCACTTGTCATTCTGCCATCATAAGTAACATTGATCTGTGGCATCAAAGATTAGGTCACATGAATTTCAAAGACCTAACGAAGATAGCCAACAAAGAGCTTGTGAGACGAGTTCCTAAACTGGGTAAGAATTTGAGCCATGTGTGTGGACCATGTCAGCTTGGCAAGCAAACCCGTGCTCCTCATAAGAAAGTGAACAGCTTTACAACCAAACGTCCCCTTGAATTGGTTCACATGGATTTAATGGGTCCTACTCGCACTGAAAGCATTGGAGGTAAAAGATACATTTTTTTAACTGTTGATGATTTTACTCGATTCTCATGGGTAAATTTTTTAAGGGAAAAATCTGATACGTTTAATGCTTTCCAGGCTTTAGTCCTTAAAATCCAAAATGAACAGGGTGTTTCCATTGGGCGTATCATAAGAATCGAATGATCATGGTCGTGAATTTGAAAATAGTTCGTTTTCGGATTTTTGTGATATGCATGGAATCAAGCATGAGTTTTCTGCACCTATTACTCCACAACAAAATGGAGTGGTTGAGAGGAACAACAGAGTTGTTCAAGAAATGGCTAGGGTCATGCTCCTTAGTAAGAGTCTTCCTCCAAAGTTTTGGGCCGAAGCCCTAAATACTGCTGTTTATGTCATAAATCGTGTGTATTTAAGGCCCGGCACTTTACAAACTCCTTATGAATTGTGGAAGGGTTTGAAACCTAATGTAAAATACTTCAAAACTTTTGGGAGTAAGTGTTACATCTTTAAAGATAGAGAGCCTTTGGGCAAATTTGACTCTCGAAGTGATGAAGGTATTTTCCTAGGGTATTCAACCAACAGTAGGGCTTTTCGAGTCTATAACCTGCGAACTTCATCTTTAATGGAATCTATCAATGTGGTTATAGATGACACAAGTTCTCCTACTCCGGCATCAAATGAGGATGACAATGGTGAGTTTCCAATTTTGAATACTGAACCACAAATTCAAGGAGATACTGCAGCTCAATCACAAGAAATTGTTACAGCACCATCCTCACAGGTAAGTTCAAGTCCAAAGAGTGCTCAAAAAGACAGCACTCATGTTCCTCCTGTCACCCAAAGTCCTGAACTTAAACCATCAGCAAGGGTGAAACTGAATCATCCAGCTCAACAGGTAATTGGGAGTGTTTCAGATCGAATGAAAACCCAAAGACAGATTCGGGATGAGGTATCACATATGTGTTATGTTTCATTAATTGAACCTAAGAATTTTAAAGAAGCCTTGCTAGATGATAGTTGGGTCAATGCTATGCATGAAGAATTAGGTCAATTTGAACGTAACAAAGTTTGGACTCTTGTTCCCAGACCTAGAGACATGAATGTGATAGGTACCAAGTGGATCTTTAAAAATAAATCTGACGAGAATGGTATTGTTGTGAGGAATAAAACTAGGTTGGTTGCTCAAGGCTACACACAGGTAGAGGGTATTGACTATGATGAGATGTTTGCCCTAGTTGCACGTCTTGAATCTATTCGTATTTTACTTGGTGTTGCATGTTTCCTTGGCTTTAAATTGTTTCAAATGGATGTGAAAAGTGCTTTTCTGAATGGGTACTTAAAAGAAGAGGCATATGTTGAGCAACCAAAAGGGTTTGAGGACCCTAAATGTCCTAATCATGTCTACAAGTTAGACAAGGCTTTGTATGGGTTGAAACAAGCCCCTCGGGCTTGGTATGATAGGCTTACTACCTTTCTTCTTGATAATGATTTTCAAAGGGGTAGTGTGGATAAGACCTTATTTGTGAAACATACTAAGTCACATATTCTTGTTGCTTAGATATATGTTGATGATATTGTGTTTGGTTCCACTGCTGATCATCTTGTAAAATATTTTTCGGATTGCATGACACATGAGTTTGAGATGAGCATGATGGGAGAGTTGTCTTATTTTTTGGGTCTCCAAATTAAACAGTCTCCTTCGGGTATATTTGTTTCTCAGTCTAAGTATGCTAAAAATCTTGTGTCAAAGTTTGGTCATGAGTCACAAACATGCACGCACTCCCATGAGCACCATCTTCACCTTTCCAAAGATTCCTCTGGTATTGATATCGATCCTACCCTTTATAGGAGTATGATAGGGAGTCTTTTGTATCTCACTGACCCGATCGTCTGATATTTCCTTGATTCGGTGTTTGTGCTCGTTACCAAGCCGGTCCTAAAGAGTCTCACCTTCTTGCGGTAAAACGCATCATCAAGTATGTTAATGGGACCTTGGGGTATGGGGTTTGGTTTTCCAACGATACTACTGAAATTCTTGGTTTTCGATGCCGATAGGCGGTGTCTTGATAGGAAAAGTACATCCGGGGTGTTTTTACCTTGGGAATAATCTGGTTTCTTGGCATAGTAAAAGCAAAATGCTATCTCTCATTCTTCTTTGAAATTTGAATACATTCTTTGAGGAGTTGTTGTGCCCAAATGTTGTGGATGAAGCAAATGCTTCATGATTATGGAATAGAATGTAACACTCTCACTCTTTTACGTGATAACACAAGTGCCATAAACATTTCAAAAATGCATCCAACACTCGCACCAAACATATTGACATCCGTCATCATTTTATTCGAGAGTTAGTGGACGAAGGCCTTGTTGTTTTGGAACATGTTTCTACTGAGCATCAAAAAGCTGATATTTTTACAAAACCCCTTGATCTTCTTCGATTTGAGTTTCTTAGAAAGACCTTGGGTGTAATGACTCAGTAACTAGGTTGTATCCTGTTTTTCATGTGAGGTGAGTGTGAGTGGTTGACTTACTGTTCTTGGATGTGATAATCTCATTATGATTGAGTTCTGATTTCTTTGCATCAAATTTTATATGAACACTGCTCATGTTGCTTACAAGATCTTTTTCATCTTTGTTCATAGCTCATCCTGAATGCCCATACTTATTTACTTCATGATCTCATTCTGTACACATCCTTGAGATAAATTATTGCAGGGGTTTCCGCACAAGTGATCAAAGTTCTCTATGGACCGCTGACAGTGTTTCTTGTACTCTATCAGAGGAATTGACCTATACTGGTATATCATGGGTGATGTTAAGTCTCTTAACCATCTACCATCTTATTTCACTTCCATGGTTTCTCCCTCAGTACATGATTTCCGGGCATTAGGAAAAGGCTACCTCAGAGGCACCAACCAGGCCATCATTTTGATTTCATTCTTCTCTGGTTTGGTCTCCATACTCTTGAGCGTGTATGCCACCAGTGAGTGCCCACAAGAAAGAAAAGTTAAAAAAAAAAAAAAAGGGGGTCATCGTCTGAGGGGGAGCTTCCGCATTTACTCAACAAATACCCCGTGATTCCTAGTGGTTTGACTTTTCTTTGTGATGGTCAGTTACTCTTGTTGGAGGTCCAGCCATTAGATCACTACGAGGATTAACTCTAGCTTTGTGGCTCTCAAGGATTGCACACACACACATTCTTTATATGAGCTCTCATGTGTGTTTTTGAGTTATGCATTCTCATGATGTGTATGGCTTTGATTTAATACTATTTGTTTTATTCATGAGCTGGTGTTTCATCTCTTTTCTCAAAATTTTTCAGGACTCATGATTGATGGATTCTCGTGTCCTCAGGGTATAGTCTGACACCTGATCATCTTGCTTGTCACAGGACTTCCTAGGTGTTTTTATTTAAAAAAAAAAAAAAAAAAAGGTGTTCCGCTCGAGCGGACTGTTCTATGCTCAAGCGTAGTTTTCACACTTGCAGCAGTTTGGCAGTTCTGAGCGATGGGTTTTTGCGCTCGAGCGTTCCTTTTAGCGCTCAAGCGGGAGTCAGTTTTTATTGATGTACGCTCGAGCTGGACTCATCACGCTCGAGCGGACCAATTTCATATTTATTCCCTCTCTCGACTCTTCGAGTCATTTTTTTTCCTCTTTGCCTTCTCTCGCTCTAGGGTTTTTCTTGTGGCTTGGCATTGTGGTTGATTTCGGTCTCTTCCTTCATCCTTCTTGCTGCTTTGCTCTTTGGTAAGTGTGTACCTCTCTTATTTTCATTCTTTCCTGTAATTTCGACCAATGGGTGTTGGGTTTTTGAGTTTTGTTTTAGTTTTTGGGTCTAGGTTTTGTGGATTCTTCACACACACACTCTCAATGTTTTACATTTTGTTTTAATCTGGTCATCTTCATGTTTTTTGTGTGTCTTTAGATTTAGTTTTTTTTTTTATTGTCTTGTTTGTATCTGGGTTTGAGATCACTGTGCTTGGTTGCTATGGCCTCTGTTGCATTGTTTTATTTCTCTCATGATTAATACTTTTGCTTACCCTATTGTGTTAATCAGTTATGCTTTCATCAATCCACTGCTACTTTATGTTCATGCTTACCTTGTTTCCTGCTATTATCTATTATGCTTTATGATTTGTCCTCTTACAGCTTTCATGTTTAGCCTTGGTTCTCATATTTTCCATTTTTGTCATTATTCTGATCTTGTTACTAATGGTTTGTTGGTTTTGGTTTGTGTTTTTGGTTGTGTGGGGTTTTGGTTGTTATAGTGTTTCAATCAGTCATGTCTACCTCTGCTCCTAAACGCCGTAAGGCCACCGTGTCTCGTCCTCCTTTTGATTCTGTTCGGTTTCAAACTGCTAAACATTCTAAGTCTTTTTCTAAATCGTTTAAGTCCCGTACAGTTCATCTAGAGAGAAATGTCCAGGCAGATACTTTTGAATCTATTCACATTCGTCCGTTGTTTGATCCTCTAGGTGGTGATCTTGTTTTGTCCTTTTCCGGGCGTCAGAACCTTGATTGGGTTCGAGAGTTTTATTGTAATATGGAGGGGATTCATGATTATGAGCCATCGTTTACCACCTGGGTTAGGTCTAAAGCCATATCTGTCACCCCTGACTTAATTCGTCAACTCCTTAAAATTGAGCAGGTTTTTCCAGAGTACTACCCTTTCCCCGTTCCCGACCGCCCGGCATGTAATTTTGATGATGTGGCCAAGGAGTTGTGTGGCGTTGCTCGCCATTGGCCTAAAGGCGGTTTGATTAAACAGTTTGAACTTCTTCCGGAGTTCAGACTGCTTAATCTGATTATCTGCGCCAACATAATTGTGACCACCCATTCCTCCGAGGTCAAACAAGACCAAGGTTTCATTTTGACTTGCATCGCCCGACACCGGTCTATTGATCTCGCTTCTCTTATCATCAAAAAGATGATCGGTGCACATGGGCATAAGCAGCTAGGCCTTCCCTATGGTTGTTTGATAAACCGTCTTTTGTCTGACCTTGGAACTCCTGTTTTAGACGATGATGAGTTTGCTTTCCCTTCGCGTCCTTTTACCAAGAAAACTGTGTCTCAAAGTCGAGCCCATATTAGGGGGGAGTCGTCCAGGGTTGGTCCCTCTGCAGGGATTGCTGCTGGTCTTGCTGAGGAGGCTGAGTATGATGCCGCTGATACCGGTGATGGTGATGAGGCTCCTGTTCATCCTCTAGATTTTTCTATTCAGTTTCAGCGGTTTGCGGAGACTGTGACCAGACGATTGGATTTTCTCGATGTACGCTTTGATGCGTTTGATGGACGTCTTGGCCAGATGGAGCAGACCCTCGATCATCTTGTTCATCTCCTTCAGTCTCAGCAGCCTCCACCTTCTGATATCTGATTTATGCTTCCCAGACAAAAAGGGGGAGAATTTTGTACATTTGGACAGAATTTGTGGACATTTGGAATTTTTGGACAGAGTTTCTGGACTATTGGACATGTTTTGGTTTCATTGGTGGTACATTTCTTCATTTTTGTTTTTTGGTTCATATTATTTTGTGATGCTTGGATATTCTGAACTTTGTAGATATTCTGCACATTGTGGATATTATGTGGATATTACGGTTGACATTGTGAATATTATGTCTAATCTATTTCATTTTATTACTTCCACAGTTTTTGTTTGGTATGTTGAATGATATTTCACAGGTACAAAATTGAAGGGATGAGTTGCAATTGGATGTTGAAGTTCCATGGTCTTGTTCTTGATCAAGTTGTGTGGTTTTTTTTTTTGAGTTTTGAGAGGTTGTTGTTTCTTTGTTTTTTCTCATGTCTAGTGCGTGTGTTTAAGGAACTATGTTTAGATAGGTTTTGTCCGGGAATTGACAAAGGAGGAGATTGTTAGGTCCCGTTATTGTCAAATCCGGAGACAAAACTGTGTGCTTGATAACAATGTAATTTTTATATTTTTATCTTGCCGCTTTCGGCGGGCCATGTCTTCGAGCGGAGATTGGAGGATTTCAGTATGTTGACAGGGCTGCAGAAGTACTGAAGTGTGTGAATTCGCGCTCGAGCGGAATGTTCAGCGCTCGAGCGCACCTTAGCTTAATCACGCGCATCTTTTGTTCAGATCGCTCGAGCGGAGAGTGGAGCGCTCGAGCGGAGATCGCGAGTTTCCGATTCCGGATTGGATTCAAGTAGTTGGTTTCTTTGAGATCTGGGACTCCTTTTGGTTTTCTATAAATAGGTAGTTTTCTCCTAAAACTAATCGAACTTTTTTCTAGATTTGATCCAAGAATTCTAGAGTTTGGTTTGAAGTTTTCTTCTGAGAGTTTGATGAGTTTTCTTTGATGTTCTTGAGAGAGTTCTAAACTCATGAGTTAAGATTCATACATCAAAGAGTTTGATACTACATATTCAAGAGTGTTCTCTTCGGTGGAATCCGAAGATCAACACGTAAAGTTTCAAAAGGCGTTTGATTCTTTACGTAGTCGTTAATTTGACAAGTGAAGTTGTGGTGTGGAATCAACTTCAGAATCAGTTCCGTGACGAAGGCGTGGTGAAAGAGTTACAGAAGATTCAGAGACAAATTGACTGAGTTGGGTAATTTGTATGGTTTCTTTGTAACCTTGTAGTCCTTCAGTAGTGGATTGATTAGTGGCGGTTCGCCCGTGGTTTTTTATTACAATTGAAGGTTCTTCAATTGTGGTTTTTCCATGTAAAAAATCGTTTGTGTCAATTTATTATTTATTCCTAAAAACAAACAAACTAAAATCACTCTCGTAAGTGCTTGATGATTTTAGATTGAGTGTTTTGGAATTTTTGGGATTTGGAATATTTTAATCTTTATCTAATCACGAATCACATAGGATTTTCATTGGGCCTAATCTATTCTGTCGGTGCTCTCTAGCTGAGTTCCCCTTTTGGTTATATGGTTGGAAATCAACACCCACGCTAATGATTTAAATAAGAAGAAGAAAAGCAAATGACATAGAGCAATTGTCAATAGACATTAATGTCAATCACTTCTTTCCCTCTTATATTACTTCATTGAGTTTATTTTCTTTCTGGGAGGCATAATATGGTTTGCTCCAATCTAAATAGAGTTTGGTGGTCAAGATCAACTACCCAACTAGGACCAATAATGTTTTGGCTCCACATGTGCATTCACTCAACCATTGATACTATCATGTCCCGTCATTATTATTACTACCATTATCACCACTACCATCACTATCATATCATCACCACCACTAGTAGTGGCCCACTACTATTACTATCACAATATAAAAATTAAAATATATAATTTGAAGATAATAATTTTTAAATTTGATCTTATAAATATCAAACAGCTTATTTTTAGTTCAACACTTAATTTTTTATCAAACAACTTTTCAACTTAAAACAATTTAGCATGCAGTTTTCAATATTTGATTTTCAGTCTTCAGTTTTCAATTTTATCAAACACGACCTTATTTGGCATAATTTAGGGATGGGGTATACTCCCATTAAGTCTCATGTTCAATACTCACTAGCTGCAATAAGTTTTTGAGGACCAGTTCATACAGGGTGTTTGCTCTAGTTTTAAGTGGGAAGTGGGATTAATCTTCGGAATTAGTCAATGTAAGCGTAAACTGGCTCGAACGCCAGGTTATAAAAAAAAATTAATTACATTTTCACCCCTGTAATTTGCCCCAAATTTTACTTTAGTCTCTATAGTTTCAATTTAAGTCTAAATTTGGTCATTCCATTTAAATTAGAGGTTAAAATTAATAATTTTGGTACACATGTTAATTTTATAAGGTTTCAATTTGATTCTTCCATCTATATTGGAAATTAAAATTAACATTTTTGGGACAATTGTCAATTTATTAAGGTGTACATGTAGACAAACTTAAGAAAAATTTGGACAGACACTACAACAAAATTGAAGTTTTACGGTTTGCAATATATACCATAAAAACTCTTTCACTGCATGCACACAAATGTCGTTATATGGCATGCCGTGAAAAGTTGATCGTCATTTATAGCATGCAGGTAAAGTTGTAAAAACCAACAAATTAAAACATTCAAGGCATACTTTGCATGCTATATATAATCTTTTACAACGTTTTTTTGCATGCCATAAATCATTATGCTTTTCACGGCATAATTTTGCATGCTGTAAAATGCATTAACGGCTTGGGAAAAAATATTGTAGAATGTACTAACTACAACATGCATTGAATGCATGTTGTGAACACGAAAGCTTAAATAGTTAGTTTTGTTGTAGTGGGAATGACCAAATTAAAATTATACTTAAAGTTTAGGGATCAAATTGTTTAAATTGAAACTATAGAGACTAAATTAAAATTTCAGTCAAACTACAAAAATGAAAAATGTAATTAACCTCTCCCCCCCAAAAAAAGTGCATTTACTCACTTTTAGCGTGTAAAAATTATAAATCAATAGCTTAAAATTATTGAAAATGGGTAGGGTTGGGGTTTTTTTTAATTTTTTTTATCAACAAAAAGCTTTATTGATATAATTCAACAGTACAAGATATACAAAGAATGACATCAAAAAAGTAATCGAGGGGCGTACAAATAGCATCAAAGTAAATAATACTAATCCCAATTAAGTTGGCACAAAGAAACTTACCCAATCATTTGTAAGCACACCCCAAAACAGACAGAGAGGTTCCAACTGTGAAGAACGAAAACAAACAGTGAAACTCAAACAACCCCCTACCCCCATCCTATAAACAACACCAGCGGTGGAGCCATAGCAGGCCTAGGGGGGTCGCGTGCGCCCCCTTAGTTTTGAATGGAACATAGTGTGACACATAATATGTAGTTTATTTGGTATTCTTGGAGCATCATGTGGTGTTATTTATGTGGTGGTCAAAATCAATAATATAGTGTCAAATTTTATGAATGGAATATAGTAACTCATTATTGTTAGATAATTGGAAGATAATAAGTAAATCACTTAGCGTGAGTTGCGATTTCTTATATCCAAAGCACCACGTCATCAACACCACATAATATTATGGGATTACCTAATAATTTCTATTCAAAATACATTTTTATAATCAATACTATCTCTCTAACATTTTTCTATCCAATAAAAATTATAGAAATTTTATAATGATTTGTGTTATAAATGATTTGCTTCTATTTTCTAAAATTAAGAATTTTAATTTGTAGTTTTTTGTACTAATATTGCATACTTGCATTACTATTGTGTCCGAGTTATTCCACATTATTATAGAATTTTGATTAGTTGCTATTAATAATAAATAATTATATTTTTATGCTTAAATTTAGCTCATAAAATTATTATTTTTTTGTTGTTGATCACCCAAAAAAATTAAAATTATAGAGTACCCCTACCTTAATTTCTTGGCTCCGCCACTGAACAATACCCTTTGGTGTACCAATCTAAGCATCGTCTCAGTACAATCATCAAAGCCAATGCACCACCCAATCTCAAATAAAAGCTCTAATGTTATAAAAATTGAAAATAAAATCATTCACTGAGAACTTCTTGAATAGCTGTTTAGAATTCACCTAAGAAGCGACATATAAAATTATTCTTTTTGTACCTGATCAATTATTAAAATATTATTTAATATAGAAAAATTATCTTATTAAAAACTATAGGACACTAGTTTTAATTTGAAAATGCTACTAATAATAAGTCTATGTAATGGTAAATTACACTTTGTACTAAATCTCACTTTAACCCCTACACATAAAATCATGACAGTTAACCTCCTATACTTCTAGTCAAATCCTACTTTGGTCCCTACATATGAAATTATGACAGTCAACCCTCTGCACTTTTGGTAAAATCTCACTTTGGTTTCTATATAAGTGCCAATGTCTCATTTCTGTTACTTAATTATTTAATTTTTAACAGAATCTAATCATGTGATACGAATGTCATTATGACATGAGGGTAAAAAAGAAAATCATCTACATTTTTCACCAATATCCACTTTATCCAAAAATTTACATCAAAATATGACTGTGTCAGGGTAAAACAAAATGCAGATTGTGACCAATTAAGAAGATGAACTAGAGTTTTTTATAAATTGGAATTGTGAAATTCTATTTTTCATGGTAGCACAGTCTTTTGTCTATTTATCTTTCTTTCTCTTTGATTTCTTTGTCGTATTTTTTTTTTATATTTCAAAAACTCTATTTTCTTGTCTTTTTGTCTCAATTTTTACCATATGAACTTATATATTGTATTATATAACTCTCATGTGCTTATCACGTAAGACAAAGTGTATTAAAAAATATAGATGATTTTCCTCTCTTACTCTCATTTTGTAGTCACATTTTTTGTTACATGACTAAATTTGTTAAAGATTTAAAAATGAAGTAATAGAAGAGGGACATTGACACTTGTGTCGAAACCAAAGTGGGATTTGAGTAAAAGTGTAGGGGGTTGATTGTCATAATTTCATGTGCAGGGACCAATGTGAGAGTTGGCCAGAAGTGTAGAGGGTTGACTGTCATGATTTTATGTATAGGGGCCAAAGTGAGATTTGGTACAAAGTGTAAGAGTGCAAAGTGTAATTTACCCTCTATGTAATTATTTGAATACTATTCAATGTTCTTAACTTCATAAGCTTTTGTTTGTACCTCAAAAGAGAGTGAACACATAGGTGGTGATGTGTGAAGATTGCGGACTTGTCAAGACTTGTTAACCTAGATTAAGGTGTGGGTTTCTTAGTTCTAAGTTAGGAATTGAGACTGTGTGTGGTCAATAGGATGAGCCACGAGTTTGGTTCTCGCCTCAATGAAGAGGACTTTATTAATTTTGTTATATGTGAAAAATAAACAAAACTCAAATATTCACCCAAAAAACAATGACTCAATGGATGAGTGCTAAAATGATAAATTGAACTTGCATTGACTGAGAATGAAGTACAATTGAAGCAAAATGAAAAAATATGGGTAAATTATACCATTGGTTCATATAGTTTAAGTAAAGTGTTATTTAAGTCCCTGTAGTTTGAATTTAAATAATTGGGTCACTAACTTTTAATTTTGCTGGAATGTGGTCCCTTCATCACTTACCGTTAGAATTTGGAACGAAAAAAGGCCATGTGCAAAATAAGAAGAACCAAAGTGAAATTCAAAACAAATTATAGGGATCACCGATTGTTTTGAATTATACTCTGGTCTCTCTGATTTTGCATGTGATTTTTTTTCTATTCAAAATCTTAACAACACAAACGTAGAAACTACATTACAACAAAATTGAAAGTATGTGAACTAAATTATTCTAATTGAAACTATGTAGAACCAAAATAAAATTTTACTCAAACTAAAGGAATTAGTGGTGCAATTTACCTAAAAAAAAAAACCACTTAAAAAAAATTGCTAATCGATAAAATTGAATAGTCAAACTAGAACAGTTTGCTAGAAATTGCTAGAAATATATTGAAAGTAGGGAGTGCAAGAACTAACAAGTTGTTTTCATACTAGACCTTTCAAATGCTGGCCATGAAATCTTTTATAGTGAAAACTGTTGGAAATGGTTGGAAAAATTCTGGGTAAAACAGAATTTTTTCCTAACTTTGGTCAATTATTTAGGTGGGACCCGTACGCCAAAGTTGGCGGGTCTAAGTGGTAACGCGTTCTATGCCGCGTTGTGAATCATGTGGTATATTTGGTTGCTCAAAACCATTATCGGGTGCATGGGAAATTGAAGCCAAAGTGTGCTCATGAAAATGGAGTTTTTGGTGGAAATTTCTTAAGGTTTGGAAATTAGCTTGTCCCACATTGGTTTGGTGGGAAGTTTTGAATGTGTTTATATAGCTTGGAATTATAACTTGGGAAGGGCCCTAAGGGCCACCCCAAGTTTGTAGAAGGGAGAGGTTATGGACAAAATGGGGTAGACTCATTGGACCCAAAAATCACCACACACGCACGCGAACCGCCGCCGCCGTCTGTTCGGTCGGGCAGGCTGGTCTGGGCCTGGGCGTGGGTGCGTGGTGTGAGGTTGGGTTGGACTTGTCTGTGCCAAAAACATTTGAATTTATTTTTTTAAAATTAAATTCTAATTTTTCCAATTTGATTTTCAGAATTTAAATTCAAAATTGGGTCCGGATTTCTCCCACCCGAACAAAATTGACTCTATTTAAATTTCAAATACCCAATCAGATTCAAATCTGTGCAAATCCGGTTTTATCTGTTTGAATTTGAACTCAAACAGTACCAATTCAAACCAACAGGTTTAGTACCTGTTCAAATAGGTATGCTACCTGTTTAATTCAAAACCAATAGCCACAACTACATTTATAAATAGGCAACCCTCATTTGATGTTTTCATTCAGAAAATTCGTACTTCTCCTCTGCAAATTTATTCTCTTCATATTGTTGCATTAGTTTTCTGTGAGAAAGAGTATATACACTAAGTGTGGTCGTTGAACAAATAAATTGTAGTGCTGCATTTATTTGTTGTTGATCATTTCATCTTGGGAGATAGACGTCCATATTCTGAAAGCACCGTAGAGAGGACGAATCTATCTTAAAGACACAGTATCGAACACTGGACTTGATCAGAATCATATTTAAGATATTAATTAAGTAAGTGATTTTTTTTTTCTGTTTTATTAGTTATTTAAATCAGATTTTAATTTTGTTTTTGTAACAAAATAAAATCTGTTTTTATTTATTTAATTCTATTTCTAGTTTGATTTTTGTAATCAAACATTCTCTCTCCTTTTCCATTTTTCTTTTATATTCTGTTTGTTGTTTAGTACCCAAACAGATTACAGTGAAGATTGTCCAACAATCTTAAGTCAGATTCGTTTGGTGTCTTCATTGTATTTAATTTTCTGTGTTTTCAAAGAAATATTCTGGTTGAAAAATATAAATAGTATTTATAAACTATTTGACAGATAGTAGTAATATACTGTCTATTTTCTTTAACAACTAGTAGTAATATACTGGTGTCATTAACAATTGCAGAATATTATTTGGTGTTACAGAAAATTATTGTGGTATTTTATTTTTCTAGTTTTAGTAATTAGAAAATTAATTTGTGGTTTGTTTTTCTGATTTTTGTAATCAGATATTATGGCTACTACAACTGAATCTACAATTGGAAGTGGTACTCCAATTGTTACACCAACTCCGGTCCCTATCCAGAACCATTTTCAAGTACCAATAAATCATGGAGAAAAATCGGAAAAATTTAACGGTATTGAGTTTAAGAGATGGTAGCAGAAAATACTGTTCTATCTTACAACTCTTAATTTGGCCCGGTTTCTCCATGAAGAGGCTCTAGCACTTAAAGAGGGTGAAAGTGATCGGCAAGTTGTTGCCGCTGTAGATGCTTGGAAACATTCAGATTTCCTGTGCAGAAACTACATCCTTAATGGCCTTGACAATATGCTGTATAATGTTTATAGTCCTTTGAAGTCAGCAAAAGAATTGTAGGATTCTTTGGAGAAGAAGTACAAGACAGAGGATGCCGGCACGAAGAAATTTGTTGACGGTAAATTTCTGGATTTTGTTATAGTAGACTCCCAAACGGTAATATCTCAAGTTCAAAATTTTCAAATAATTTTGCATGATATTCATTCAAAAGGTATGTCTCTTAGCGAGTCTTTTTAAGTCGCTGCTTTAGTGGAAAAGTTACCACCGGTTTGGAAAGATTTCAAAAATTATTTAAAACATAAACGCAAGGAGATGACTATGGATGAGTTGATTGTAAGATTGAGAATTGAGGAAGAGAACCGAAAGGCTGAAAAGAGGAATGAGAAAAATCCCATTGAGTCCAAGGCTAATGTGGTTGAACAAGTTCACAAACCACATAACAAAAAGAGGAAGTTTACTGGAGATGATCCTAAACAAGGCCACAACAATGGCAACAAGAAATTCAAAGGAAAATGCTATAACTGTGGCAAGATTGGACATCGAGCTTCTGACTGCCGCCGCCCTAAGAAGGATCGCGGAAGTACAAGCAAGAAGACTACCAATCAGGCCAATGTAACTGAACTAGATTACATCTCTGACGGAGTGAATGACATCAACCTCTCTGCTGTGATGTCTGAGGCTAATTTGGTTGGAAATCCCAAGGAATGGTGGGTTGACACTGGGGCAACTCGTCATATTTGTGCAGAGAAGAATATGTTCATTACCTACAATGAGGCTACAAATGGTGAACAACTTTTCATGGGAAGTTCTTCTACTTCTACTGTGGCTGGACAAGGAAAGGTGATCTTGAAAATGACATCAGGGAAAGAACTGACCTTCAACAACGTACTGCATATACCTGACATCCGGAAGAATTTGGTTTCTGGCTCTTTGTTAAGTAAAATGGTTTTAGGCTTGTATTTGAGTTTGATAAATTTGTATTATCAAAGAGTGGTATGTATGTTGGTAAGGGATACATGAGTGATGGTCTCTTCAAATTAAATGTAATGACAATTGTACTGAAAGTTGCTATGAATAAGAATAACACATCTTTTGCTTATATTCTTGAGTAGAATTTATGGCATGGTAGATTAGGACATGTGAATTTTGATGCTTTGCGTAGATTAATTGGTTTAGATTATATACCAAAGTTTGAAATTAATCGCAATCATAAATATGAAATTTGTGTAGAAGCAAAACTAACTAAGGCTCCATTTAAATCGATTGAAAGGAAAACCGAACCTCTAGAATTAATTCATACAGATGTATGTGATCTTAAATTTGTTCAAACTAGAGGAGGCAAAAAGTATTTCATAACATTTATCGATGATTGCACAAGATATTGTTATGTTTATTTACTTAGAAGTAAAGATGAAGCCTTAGAAATGTTTAAACTCTACAAAACAGAAGTTGAAAATCAACTTGGTAAAACCATTAAAATGGTTAGAAGTGATAGGGGTGGTGAATATGATGCACCATTAAATGAATTTTGTGCACAACATGGTATTATTCACCAAACTACAGCACCCTATTCTTCTCAGCAAAATGGAATTACTGAAAGAAAGAATATAACCTTTAAAGAAATGATGAATGCCATGTTACTAAGTTCAGGCTTACCACAAAATTTGTGGGGGGAAGCAATATTGTCTGCTAATTATGTTCTTAACAGAATACCCCACAAGAAAACCAACAGTACTTCTTATGAATTGTGGAAAGGTCGACCGCCTTCCTACAAATACTTAAAAGTGTGGGTGTATTTGGCAAAAGTTGAAGTTCCTGTTCCTAAAAAGACTAAGATTGGACCAAAAATAGTAGATTGTGTGTTTATTGGTTATGCTCAGAATAGTAGTGCATATCGATTTCTGACTTATAAATCAAAAATACCTGATATAAATGTGAACACTATTATAGAGTTAAGGAATGTTGTGTTTTTTTGAACATGTTTTTCCTTACATAAAAGGACATGAATTAAGTTCACAGAAAAGAACTTATGATTGTTCACGAAGTCAAGAGACTAATGACAATCAAACACAAGAGACTGGTAATGGTCTCGACCAACAGGATTTAACTGATGATGAACCAAGACAAAGTAAGAGAGCGAGAACATCAAAATCCTTTGGTCCAGATTTTCTGACATACTTGTTAGAAAATGAACCTCAAAGCTTTAAGGAAGCAATGATAGGTCGTGAAGCACCTTTGTGGAAAGAGGCTGTTAATAATAAAATTGAATCCATTATGCAAAATCATATTTGGGAATTAGTGGATCTTTCACCTGGTTCTAAACCTCTTAGATATAAGTGGATATTCAAGAGAAAAATAAAAGCAGGTGGTTCAATAGACAAGTATAAAGCAAGACTTGTAGTAAAAGGTTACAGACAAAAGGAAGGTCTGGATTATTTTGACACATATTTCCCTGTGACAAGAATAACATCCATTCGCATGCTTATTGCTATAGCAGCGTTGTTTAATTTATAAATACATCAAATGGATGTTAAGACAACTTTCTTAAGTGGTGATTTAAAGAAAGAAATCTATATGGAGCAACCCGAAGGGTTTGTAGTGTCGGGGCAAGAAAAGAAAGTTTGTCGGCTTGTAAAATCTCTTTATGGATTAAAACAAGCACCTAAGCAATGGCATGAAAAATTTGATCATGCAATTCTTACTAATGGGTTTAAGATAAACGAATGTGACAAATGTGTCTATGTTAAAAACACTGACCAAGGATATATCATAGTTTGTCTTTATGTAGATGACATGCTTATCATTGGAAGCAGTCAAAATATGATCAAATCAACTAAGCAAATGCTTAACAAAAGATTTGATATGAACAATATGGGGGTTGCAGATGTTATTTTAGGAATGAAAATTACCAAAACATCTGACGGATATGCATTATCTCAATCACATTATATTGAAAAAATTCTTGATACATTTATGAATGATGATATGAATGTAGCTAGAACACCTGTAGACATCAGTCTTTATTTATCGAAAAATAAAGGTGATGTAGTGTCTCAGTTAAAATACTTCCAAATCATTGGAAGCCTAATATACCTAATGAATTGTACTCATCCTGACATAGCTTATGCAGTCAATAAATTGAGTAGGTACACTAGTAACCCCGGAGAAGACCATTGGAAAGCGATCATTTGGGTTCTTTGATATCTAAGATTTACTCATGATCATGGTTTAAACTTTACTCGATATCCAACAGTGCTTGAAGGTTATTGTGATGCCAATTGGATATCGGATACTAAAGATTCAAAATCCACTAGTGGATATGTCTTTACTCTGGGAGGCGCTGCTGTTTCTTGGAAATCCACGAAACAAACATGCATCGCACGATCCACAATGGAATCCGAGTTCATTGCTTTAGACAAAGCAGAAGAAGAAGCAGAATGACTTCGTCACTTCTTAGAAGACATTCCAATGTGGCCAAAACCTGTGCCAGTTATTTGCATTCATTGTGATAGTCAATCTGCAATAGGCAGGGCACAGAATCATATGTATAACGGTAAGTCACGACATATTCGTCATCGACATAATACCGTTAGGCAATTGTTGTCAAATGGAATAATCTCAATAGATTATATAAAATTTAAAGAGAATATTGCAGATCTGTTAACAAATTGTTTGACAAAAGAGCTAGTGTATAGTTCATCGAAGGGGATGAGATTAAAGCCTATTACATAAGAGTTATCATAATGGTAACCCTACTTATATGACTGGAGATCCCAAGAACTAAGTTCAAAGGGACAACTAAGTTATGTGTGGCTCGCCAAAAATCACCAAGGGATTAAAAACTCCCTACCCATTCCTATGGTGAGAGTGATATCTGCAACATATGTTGTATGTAGGGGCATAAGGATAAACTTTGCTTTTAATGATTACTTATATCTTGATTAAGTCATAAAATCAAAACGAGTATAAGGAGATACTCACAATAAGAACCATCTATATGAGTGTCGAACTGGGGCCGGTTCTATGAGAATGAAAGAGGCTAAATTCTCTAGAAACACTCAGGAAAACCAGGAGTGTTCAAGGCCAAAATGAACACAACAGTGAGAACTACGATGTGTTAGAAGATATTTTGTGTAAAATCTATTGTCTTGGCTTACACAAACAGCATAATAATTCAAGGTATCGCGTCCATTGGTTAGCTAGTAAGTCTGATAGGTTATCACTATGGAAGGTTCAAGGCCGAAAGCTACCTATCCTGATGCAAGATATTTTCGACTTATACTCTTTCAATAAAGTTTGCATATTATTGCATTTTCGTTGTCATCAAATTCCATTCATGTGGGGGATTGTTGGGAATGGTTGGAAAAATTCTGGGTAAAACAGAATTTTTTCCTAACTTTGGTCAATTATTTAGGTGGGACCCGTACGCCAAAGTTGGTGGGTCTAAGTGGTAACGCATTCTATGCCGCGTTGTGAATCACGTGGTATATTTGGTTGCTCAAAACCATTATCGGGTGAATGGGAAATTGAAGCCAAAGTGTGCTCATGAAAATGGAGTTTTTGGTGGAAATTTCTTAAGGTTTGGAAATTAACTTGTCCCACATTGGTTTGGTGGGAAGTTTTGAATATGTTTATATAGCTTGGAATTATAACTTGGGGAGGGCCCCAAGGGCCGCCCCAAGTTTGTAGAAGGGAGAGGTTATGGACAAAATGTGGTAGACTCATTGGACCCAAAAATCACCACACACGCACGCGAGCCACCGCCATTGCCTGTTCGTCAGGCGGGCTTAAAGGTGCAGGCTTGGGTAGCTTGTCCAAATACCTATCTACCTATCTTTTTGGGCCAAAAACATTTGAGTTTATTTTTCTAAAATTAAATTCTAATTTTTCCAATTTGATTTTCAGAATTTAAATTCAAAATTGGGTCCGGATTTTTCCCACTCGAACAAAATTGACTCTGTTTAAATTTCAAATACTCGGTCAGATTCAAATCTGTGCAAATTCGGTTTTATCTGTTTGAATTTGAACTCAAACAATACCAATTCAAACCAACAGGTTCAGTACCTGTTCAAATAGGTATGCTACCTGTTTAATTCAAAACCAATAGCCACCACTACATTTATAAATAGGCAACCCTTATTTGATGTTTTCATTCAAAAAATTCGTACTTCTCCTCTGCAAATTTATTCTTTTCATATTGTTGCATTAGTTTTCTGTGAGAAAGAGTATATATACTAAGTGTGTTTGTTGAACAAATAAATTGTAGCGCTGCATTTACTTGTTGTTGATCATTTCATCTTGGGAGATAGACGTCCATATTTTGAAAATACCGTGGAGAGGACGAATCTGTCTTAAGGACACAGTGTCGAACACTGGATTTGATCAGAATCATATTCAAGATATTAATCAAGTAAGTTATTTATTTATTTTCTGTTTTATTTATTTAAATCAGATTTTAATTTTGTTTTTGTAACAAAATAAAATCTGCTTTTATTTATTTAATTCTATTTTTAGTTTGATTTTTGTAATCAAACATTTTCTCTCCTTTCCCATTTTTCTTTTATATTCTGTTTGTCGTTTAGTACCCAAACAGATTATAGTGAAGATTGTCCAACAAAAACTTGCTAGAAACTGCCTCTTACTTCTCCGCCAACTATCAGGATGTGGCTGCTTCAGATTGTAACAAGTGTGCCATAATTCCTCTTTTTTTTTTTATAATTTTTTTTAAAGAACTTGTGCCATGATTCCTTATTTGGAATCCAAGTTTTGCAACTACTTCCCCATTAACGGCTAGATATGGAGATTTGCTTATCAAATGCTTGTCATGTGGTCCACGCAATCCTTTTTATCTTGGGGAATTTATCGATAGGTTCATACACAAAATTTAAAATCTATCTAATTTCAAAACAAAACACTTATACTAACTAGTTTTACATATTTTTAATTGTTATCAATTTTTTTTTTTTTTTTACTCTGCTGCATTACCATCAGACTTCCCTAAGATGATCATTGGAGACTCACTGGAATATTCAATATTATCGGGAAGTCATCGGAGTATCGACATAAGTTCGCTAGAGTATCGACGAAGTGTTTTGAACGTTACTGGAAGTCGCTGGAATAGCCAGAGTGTTCGCTGGACATCAAGAATATTATCGAAGACTCAGTAGAATGTACAGAATATTGCCAAAAGAAAAAGAATAAATGAAAAAGTATAGAAAAATATGGTAAATATTGATAAACTGAAAGAAAAAAAGAACATAACAATAACAAACAACAATAATGGAAAAAAATATATATTATTTTTCAATTTTTGTAGGATTTAAGCAAATAATCTCTAATATTGATCAAACTGAAAAGTAAGGTTTGAAACTATAAAATTGTTTTATTTTTAAAGTATGACTTTATTAAACATTTGTCCTTATTAATCAAATTGAAAAACATGTTATGAAAGACTGCAAAATTTTATAGTTCGAAAGCAGGTTATGAAACTGTAAAATTTTACAATTTTAAAACATGATTCATTTCAACACCAAAAAAATTGAAACTGTAAAATTTTATAGTCTTTACTGCCTGTAACTAAAACTCGAAAAAAACATGTTTTGAACTCGTAAACAACATTTTCAAAACTTGAAAATTTTCTCCATTAAAACAAGAAAAGAGAAGTGTGCAACAGAGAACATGTAGAAAAATTGAGAGATCGAATGAGAGATATAGATATAGAGAGGATTATACTCTGACAACTATTTTTGATTTAGATCTAGCCGAATCTGATGTAGATTTAATTATCTTCTTCGCTAGAAACTCATCTCCTTTGCCATGGGTGAGGGTGAAGTAAGGAGTTGGTGGTTGCCAGTGAACCTAAATTGATGGTGGTCGCCGATCTCCAGTGACTATATATCAGAAAGAGAAAGAGAAGGAGAAAAAGAAAAAAGTATGCATGGTCGACAGTCACCAGAAATCAGAAAGAGAGAGAAACAAAGAAGAACGATGGCACAAAGAAAAAGAAGAAGAAAAATGCGCACAAGACTTTTGAATATAAATAACAGATTTTGAGATGAAATAGAGTACAAAACTTTCAAATAGGACTCATGTGTGATTTTTCCTTCTATTTTTTTCACATGTATTTTGACTTGGCAAATAATTGTGATCATGATATAATGAGTTTTTATGTGATGTGGGGCTCAATCACTCCTTATTTTCTAGGAAGGGTTGAGGCAACTTAAAATATCTTTAAATTAAATAAATAGACTTAGTTTTTGCCATTCCAGCCCTTTCACTTGTCCATGTGACGTAGTCCAATTAAAAAATAATTCTTTTTTTAAAGTTGATTCAGACTAATGAAGTAGACTACATATTTAATTACGGATAACTTTGTTTAAAATGATTTCATTCATTTTCTTAATAGTCTGAGCCTTCACCCATCAACCCCATTTCCATAGCAGCTTCCTCCATGCACCTCCGAAAGTCTCTTCTACATTGCAATCTCATTCACATTTGTTTAATATATATTTTATTCATATTTTATTTAATTATTTTTCTTCTTATTTTAAATATCTACTTAAAGGCATAATTCAAATATAGCCTTAGAATTTTCTTGTCAAGACACATACAGACATAATTAATTAGTTAAGTTGTGGTATTACTACTATCATAAATCTAACAGGTCAACGAAGGTAACATTTCTGTCACCATAACTCAATCCTTCTTATTTAGAACAATTAAGTGATATAAGTGATTCGGCAATAATTAGTTTAGAGTAAATTATATTTTACACCCTTATATTCAAATCATATTTTAATACTTATATATGAAATCGTGATAGTCAATCCCTGCACTTTTAGTTAAGTATCAATATCCCCTTATGTTATTCTATTGCTTAGATTTTTAACAGAATCACTTATGCGACAAGTATGTATATATGAAAGGAAGGTAAGAAAAGACAATCATCTCTATTTTCTATCAATATAGACTTTTGTCTGACGGAGAGGCTAACAAAATTATTCCCTCATGTGAATGTTGACCATGAAAAGTAAGTCCCATACATATACCCATACTAGTCACAGTAGGAATGGCAACGGGCCAGGGCGGGGCCGGGGATCACACTCCCCGTCCCCGATCCCTGATGGCAGAAATTTCCACGTCCCTGGTCTCGATCCCCGACAGGGAGCCTACCACCACCCCCGTCCCCGTCCCCCAACGGGGATCGGGTTTTCCCGACCCCGATAATTCCCTGGCTAAAATATAATAAAAAAAAATCAGTCCATACAGATCTGAGCTGTGAAATCAGTCCATAAAAATAAAAAATAAAAATCAGTCCATATATTCACACACACTCATCAACAACAACAAAGCATATATATTCATCAAATGTAAAAAATAAAAATAAAAATAAAAATAAAAAATCTAACACATCATTTTCTTCATTTTCATCTTCATCAGATCTAAGCTTAGATGGATGAGGCGACAGAAGCGACGGAATGGAGGAACGACGGCGATCAGAGGAAGGCAGAGAGATCGGCGTGAGGCAGATCAGAGGGTGGGAGAGAGATCAGTGTGAGGTAGATTGGAGAGAGGCAATGATGGAGATCGGGGTGAGACAGTAAGGTTGGAAGGAGGGAGATCGAAGGGAGGGAGGGAGATCGGCGTGAGGCAGTGATGAAGGAGATCGGAGGGAGGGAGGGAGGGAGGGAGGGAGGGACATCAAAGGAGTGAGGGAAGGGTTTTAGAGAGAGAGAGACTAAATTCAGTCCATACAGAATAGGTATTAGGAAACATATATATATAGGGAGGGGTATAACTGTAATTTCATACCGGGGCAAACGGGGACGGGGACGGGGTCGGGGCGGGTCCGGGGCTGGGAAAGGTATCACCGTCCCCGGCCCGAAAATGGTCGGGGATTTATTTTTTAATACCATCTCCGGCCCGTGGGGAGTTTTTTTGGGGGAAAAACCGTTCCATTCGGGGTCGGGGGGTCGGGTCCTCGTCGGGTCGGTTTCAAATTGCCATTCCTAAGTCATAGGAAAGTTTTTCGATTTTTTTTTTTTTTGAGAACCCAAAAGGTTTGCTATCTTTTACACTCTCATGCTTGCTATTACCTTCTTTTCCAATCATCTCTGACTTGACTCTCAGAGGCCCATAAGAAGATCCTATCGATAATTTTTCAAGGATTTGTTTTTTAGATAAATTATGTAAATGGTTTCTGTAACTTATACGGTATGTCAATTTGGTTAATATTATTTTAATTTGTTCAATTTTATCTCTTAATTTAACAATTTGTGCCATATTTGTCAAATAAATAACAGTCGTTAGTTTGGTGGACGTAAACTCAAATAATTTGTCAATTTGGTCTCTTTAGTTTACACGATATGTCAATTTGATCCCTGTCAAAATCGAGCAAATTAAAACAATAATGACCAAATTGAAACATTGTGTAAACTATAAGGATCAAATTGACACATCGTTTGAGCACGTGATAATTTTCTATCCAATAAACCTCACTGCTGTTATTTGTTAGACTAATATGACACAATCAGTTAAATTAAGAGATAAAATCAAACAACTTAAAATAATAAAAACTAAATTGACACATCGTATAAATTAAAAAGACCATTTACATAATTTACCTTTTGTTTTTAAAAGGAGGAAGCCCAAGCCCATTAGCATTGATCCAGTCTAGTCTCTAAGTCGTGTGATGTCATCTTAAGTCTTTAGAGGCATCATACTAATGTTCTGTTTGGGAAGCCAAGGTGTGGTTTTTTTTAGGTTAAAATTTACAAAAAGACAAAATATATTAAAATAGTTAACAAAACAAAATATCACATCAAACTTATAATCATTTCACTTTTTCTCTCACAAACATCACATTCAACTATAAAAAAATTTAACTCTCTTCCCAAACACAAATATTTTAGCCTACTAAAATAATCAAAAACTAAAATAACCTATTAAAATAGCCACCTTTCCAAATGAAGCCTAAGTGCTAATAAGGTCTTCAAATATTTGTAAGTGCTTGGCATTTTTGTGTGCAATTATAACGTTAAAAACTTCAATTAATATATTGAATTGTGTATGCAAGTCATGACATTTATAGTATTGATTACTATAAATGTCATAATTAAATTATGAGACATTTACACACAACTTTAATTTTGTGAATTTATACTAAATTAACTTTTAGATAAGATTCTTTACTCCTTCACGCCTCATTAATTTTTAATATACGAAATTACCTTTCAAATAATTATTGTTCATCATTTATAATTACTTTCAAATTGGAAAAATTGAGAAATTTCTTAAAAACTAAGAATATTCTCAATTAATACTGGAAAAAATTGCAAAATTTTTCAAGTTTATTGGATAGTTTCACAAACTGAGAAATTGTTAGTTTTATAGAACTAAAAAAATAATATTTTATTTTTATAAAGTTTTATATTTAATATTGGTCTTGTTTGGTAGATCTCATTGTGTAGACTCCAAAAATATAAATTTTATTAAAAATAATTTTGTATAGTGAAATTTATGAAATTTTTAGGTTTTGAAATAACAAAAGAAAAGTAAAATGCTACATCAACAATACCATTTCAATAAGAGAAAATATCTAGGTATTTTTGAAGCATTGTTAGGTGATTACCAACAGATTGTGATTGGTATAGAGGTTAGGGTCCACAATTTTGTATTGGAACATGAAACATAATTCTTGGTGGTTGGTGGATAACATTGTTATGTATGGTGCAACTTGGGGGGCTCAATCCGTACCTAGTCAAAATTTTTTAAGGGTTTGAGCAAGCTATTATTGAATTTGGTATGAGCTTGGGCAAAATTTCAAAAGCTCGAATAAAATTTGGACGGGTTTAGGCAAATACATCAAACAACCCAAAATTTGAATTATATATGTAGATATATAAAAATATTAAATATACATAAATATTATTAGTCATTACATGATATTAAAGTAATTTAAATCATTAAATCATATTGAATATATGATACACACAAGTAATTCTCACTTATAAATTGTAAAGACTACCATAGCAGCATTTCTCTTACATTATATAAATTATTTGTTTTGATGTTATTAATGATTTTCTAAAAAAAAATGTAAATAGACTTTAATTTTAATAATTTAATAATTTAGCTCCAAAAAAAAAAAAATTACTAAAATTTTTGTGCAATCTTGGCAACTCGGACAATTCTGATTTAACTTGGGTTGGGTTTGGGCAAATAACCTTGGGTTACAATTCGGCCTTAGGCAAGTCTTAGCACAACTTGAGCTAAGCTTGAACAACCTTCTAATCTGACCGAACTCGTCCGAGTTGCACCCCTATTGTGATATGATGTACTTGTAACGCCTAATTATTTTTTATTAGCACTTCTCAATTCCTTCCGCTTTTAATAAGGGTAAAGCGGTCATATATACATAAATATTTTGAAAATATGACTTCATGGTTTAGAAAAACAAGAAGAATGACTTAATGGAACACCAACCTTCCTAGTAAGACTTTAAGTAATTAACCCTTAAATTATTTTCGATCATAACTAAATAATGCATGAAATATAACAAACGATTAAGGTCATAACCAACATCCCAATTTGTCATAACTAACATTATAATGAATTATAATCGAGTCATAACCAAATCATAATTAACACCACAATAAGTCATAACAAAAAACTGCAAATATCATAATTGGTACATATGCTACACACCCCAAAATAGAGTGTGTTATAGAATTTCCTATTAAATTATATAAAAAGATTAAATTATTTTCTGAATGCATATATTATTTATATTGACAAAAGTAACATTTGCAGAAAAAATCATAATATATAAAAATACTTAAACAAATCTCATTAAAATTTTCAATGTAGGCCCAAAACCTTCGATTTTGATGTTGTAGATAGTCTCTAATTTACTGATGAAAATTGTTTCAAATCATGTTATTGGGTCACTTTCCAAAGAAGAACCAAGGAAGATTGTAAAAACATCCAAAAACTAAAACTTAACTTTTGAAAATCCCCAAACAGATCCTTGGCTAAAACCTGATAAGACTGTAATCTAATAGTTTAAATAACAAGGAAAAAAAACAAACATATCACTTCTTGCCCTCTTATATTATTTTATTTCATTGAGTTTATTTTCTTCTAGGGGAGGTATAATATGCTTGGTTCCAATCCTAGTAGAGTTTGAGGGTCAAGATCAACTACCCCACTGGGACCAATATTGTTTTGAATGGCTACACCATTTTCAACGGTTCACACCATTGAAGTAGATTATATTTTTAATTACCAAAAACGTTGTTTATTATGATTCCATTCATTTTGTTGACTGTGTTAGACAATCTTCACTGTATTTAGAAAAATAACATTCTCTTAATGCACTAAACGCCGAATTTGATTTAATACGCAATAAAATTAAAATGAAGATTCTAATTTATTGCTGAAACAAATCACAAAGGGAAGAATAAATGTAGATTCAATAAAACTAGAAAACAGGAAAAATATAGAATATTTTTTCTTTAGTCCAGTGTTCAACACTATTTTCTCAAGACAGATTCGTTCTCCCCATGATGCTATCGGAATCTCTATCTCTAGGATAAAATGATCCGCGACAACAAGTAGCAGCATTACAAACTGTTTGTCCAGCGAACATTTGTTTATACTTTCTTTGAATGGAAAATAAATGCAGATATATGTAAGGAGGAAGAAGGAAAGAAGGCAATAAAATTCAATGCCTCATCTATAATACAATTATTTTTTTTACTGTCCCACTAATTTATAATTTTTCCAATTACAAATATATGAAATATAAAATCTCCAATATTCTGTATAACCGTAGTGGTTGAAATTTACTTTACTAATCACTTCAAGTGAATATTTCTGTCTTGAGAAGATTATGCAGCCAGCTTGGCTATGAAATTTTTAGATTAAAATGGACAGGCATTTGGTTAAACAAGGCAAAAGTCGGACATGGCATGGTTGTTGCGCATAATTGTTGCATGGATAATTGGGTCTATTTTGGGGCCTATTTTAATAATTTAAATCGTTCTCTTTGTAGAATATATTAAGTAAAATATACTTACTAAAAATCAAGTTGATTAGATATCAGTAGTTTTTTCATCAAATAACATTTATATTTATTTGTACTTTTTAGTGATTGTTTTCCATGATAAAATTAATTGCGTTTGATTAATTCAATTATTTTTTATTGGAAAAAAAAATTTCATTGCAAAACCGATAAAAGATCAGATCAATTTAGTATAATGGTATCACAAGATCCCAAAAAGAGATAAAAATCTCCATAGAAGGATCGAAGCCTCCAATAGAAGAGAAAAGACCCTCACCAAGGGAAAAAAAAACCTTCACACATGAGCGATTATTATATCAACAAACTAAAAATTTAAAAAAAAAAAAAAAAAAAAATCAAACCGGAAAAAATTCATATCCAAGTTGTTACCAAAACTCATTTGAAAATGCATTGCTCCGCAACATTCAACTTGGAATATGAAAACTCATCCTCTACTGATCAAGATAGAATATTAAAGTTGAGGTGGTCACCTAATGTGAAACAAATGCGTTATCCAACGTCAGTTTTTAGACTATGAGAAAATTTGAAGTAAGATTTTAAAGTTTTGAACTTGAGAGTAGAGAAGATAAGACTGTAATGACTAGATTAGTGAGACAAATATCAAATCTAGAGGAGGATTGAAAAAAGAAAGAAAAGGGAGAGAGATCGAAAAAGTGGGAGAATCACCACACCACTCTCTCTCTTCCCTTGAAGGAAAATTTAAAGAGGATTAATTCAATTGTTAGATAGATGAAATTTCCATTTGTAAATATTAGATTGCACCTGTCCTTGTTCTATTGAGAATAAGTAAACTATTATTTATTAATAATTAAGGAAGTTTTAATTTAAAAAACAATAAGAAAAATGCTTCATACCACTAATTTAGCACCACTAATACACCACTAATGATGTGACATCATGTGGATCCCACCATTGATGTGATAGTTTGGCCTTTGTTTTGTTTTTTCTTTTTTTTCTTTACATTGCCATGTCATTAGTGGTGTTTTTAGAGCTTCAAATTTAGTGCTCTAAATCACCACTCAAACAATAATAATAGTTAGTTGTCTTGACTTTACTGACATTTTTTTTTTTGAGGGGGGGGGGAGGGGGTTGTCACTAAACCCAATTTTTGTGCTTGTGCATTCCCACTTTCTCAGCATCTTCATGTATGCCCACTCCTTCACCCTCCACTTCCAGTTCTTCTATTTTATCAATAATACTATAAATTTTGATTTAATTATTTAAAATTAAGATAAATTACACTTCACACCCTTACAATATGCACCGAATTTCACTTTGACCTCCTATACATTAAATCATGACAGTCAACCCCTATCCTTATGGCCAAATCTTACTTTGGTCCGTAAACATGATATCGTAACAGTCAACCCTTTGCACTTTTAGTTAAATCTCACTTTAGTCTTTACACAAGTATCAATGTCTCTCTTCTGTTACTCGATTATTTAAATCTTGAAAATAATCCTATAATGTGACAAAAATGTGACTACAAAATAAAGGTACGAGAGGAAAATCATCCTTATTTCCCACGAACACATATTTTGTCCTACATAATAAGCACGTGAGAGTTATATAATATAATATATATGTTCATATGTTGAAAATTTGGATGAAAATGCAAGAAAATAAGGCTTTTGAAATCAAAAAAGGTAGCAGAGAAATCAAAAAGTTACCCTTACACTTTTCTGTCTGTAAGGGAGAGGAATAGACAGAAAAGTGTATTACTTTGGAAAACAAAATTATGTGATTTCAATTGATGCAAAACCTTGGCTCATCTTTTTAATCATTTTCAATAAGTGTTTTATTTTATCCTAATGCAATCATAATTTGGTATAAATTTTGAGATAAAGTGTATATTAGTGGAAAATGAGGATGATTTTTCTCTTTTATCGTCCTTCCCTAGACATATTTTAGTCATATGACTGCATTCTATTAAAGATTTAAATAGTGGAGTAACAGAAGGGGTACATTGACACTTGTATATGGACTAAAGTGAGATTTGACCAAAAGTGTAGAAGGTTGACTATCACAATTTCATGTGTAGGACCAAAGTGAGATTTGACTAGAAGTATATGGAGTTGATTGTCATGATTTCATGTATAAGGGTCAAACTAGGATTTGGTGCAAAGTGCAAGGGTGCAATGTGTAATTTACCCCTTAGCATCTTGTAATTCAGATTTATTTTATACATAGAGCACATACTATACAAATTTAATCTCCACCATACAACTACCCACTCAAAAAATTTTGGGTGGATACATCAGGGACTCTAGCCTTTTCCTTATTTTATATTTAGGGTTAATTACAAATTCGCATCATGTAATTTATTTAAAATATATATTATCTTCTGTAATTTTAAAAATTACATTCCATCTCTTCAAATTTCTAATAACATAACAAATGTCTAACTTTATTAATAAATCATTAAATCAATTAATAAATTTTAATGATATCATAAATATATTTTAGTTACCAATTTTGATATTTACTCCTTACAATGTCCTTTTCACTAGCTTTGAAGCTTCCATGATAAATCATAAATCAACAGGTAAATTATGGTCAGGGCCGGCCTTGGGGTGAGACGACTAAGGCGGTCGCCTCGGGCCCTCAATTTTGAATAAAATTTAGGGCTTCCAATTAGGAGAGTGTATCATATTGTGTTATTTTATAATTACTACAATACTAACTCAATTCATTTATTATCATGTTATCGTATGGTGTTATTTTGATTCATGTCCGATTGATATTTAATGTGAAAACTTTCACTTTTAGTTAAAATTAACTTAGCAAGTGTATGGAAAGATTAAATTTTTGTCCATAAGTTGAATTTTATAAAATTTATTTCTACTAAATGAAATTATTCATAAAATGTTTGATTTTAATTCAATTGCCTTTTTCTAATTAAAAAAATTGTACCTTATTAATATATTTTTTTACTAGATTGACTCTAACATAGATAATAAAAAAATATATATATCTTAAATGAAAAAAAGATATTAGACTTATTATTATTTTACATATACTTTTTTTTATTCAGTTAGATGGAGTTAAATAAAAGATTAAAAAAACGTTATGGTTTCCCTTAGTGAACATTAAAATATATAATTAATAATTCATATTATTGAGTCATGTCATACTTGGATTTATGTTGAAAAATAGTGAACCTTAACTTGCTAATTTTATATATGTTGCTTAAGTTGTGTAAAAAATTCTCATCCTTGCCCCCAATTAATTTTAGTTCTTATAGCATTGGTAAGTTAAAAAATAAAGATTCAAATCAACTAATTGAAGTTCAACTATTATATATATATATATTTGTCATCTAAATTTTGTTAAATTGTAATGTAATAGAAATAAATTTTTATCCTTTTTATCCAAATATATATATTTTTTTTATTATAAATAATGATATATGAAGGGCCCAATTCAAAAGAAAATTCACCTTAGATTCCTAATAAGTCAGGGCCGGCCCTGATCAGAAGGTGCTCTCTTTCAGAAAATAAATGTTTTAGTTCAGAAGATAAGGAGATTAAGAATGCATACCCTGCAGATTAAGAAAGCATACCCTGCATGAGTGTTATGCATGCGAGCAAACAGTTCCAGCTTTCTTCTAGTTGGGTCTGTCCTATCCAGCATGAGGCACAACTGCAAAAGGGCATACACATTAACTCAACTTTACTTCAATAATGCCAGAACTAGAATATTCCAGTGGAGTTTGACTTTTGAGGGGATTGGAAATTTACACATAAATTAATTCGAATATTTCAGATTCTATTTTATAATTAAAGTTATTAGGTAGCTAGGATTAGTAGATATAGTTTTTAAACACGCACCTTAATTATTCGTGGTCTTTAAAGATGTTATCAAAAAAAAAAAAAAAAAGTACGTCAGATATATTTTAAAATTAACTTATGTAAAATTATGAATAAAGGTTGAGACTCCCTTTGGGAGTCACTCCCATTAGTTTTGATTTGTCAAATTTTTTTTTTTCTTCTCACCCAATCCCTAATCTTCATGTATGTGAGGGGGTTGTGGGGGTGGATATTTTAAGGGGGTCTAAATCAATGCCCTAAAATTATAGATGTCTGGTTTTCTTTAATTTGAACTTATAGAAAGTCTTCCCCTTTAGTTTGTATTTTTTTTTTTTTTTCCTATTTCTTATATTTTAATTTTGTTATACAAGAAGGGTCATATCATTTGGTATAAAAATTTGCTCAAATTAGTTTTATCTAAGAAATAAAATAAATTTTTCTTTAACATGACACTTTTTGAGGGGTTTGCAATACTAAGGTAACCAAATTATAAAATTTAAAAGAAGAAGAAGAATAAAAAAGTAATCAAATAAGTAATGAAATTTTTATTAAGACCATTGACACGACTAGATAATTGGATTAGAGGAGTGTAGTTTATAAAGAATCAAATAATAAAAAAATGAAACAAACTCCAGTTGTTAGGCTGTAAAAAAAAAAAGGGCAAAGAGATAGTACGGTCCCGTTTCGGTGATCTAAAAGGTATCAAGGGGCACCTTAAGTTTGTAGAAGAGATTTGTGCATAACTCTTCCCTTTTACAAACTTGGGATGTCCCTTGGGACCTTACCCAAGTGTTGTCACCTAGAATTTATATACACACATAAATTCTCTTCAAGTTTCAATGTGGGATAAGCCTTATAAGGAAACTCACATTTTATTCTTTAATTGTCCAATTCCAGGAACCCGAAAATTACGTCAAGTCCCCATTCACTCATAAATGATTTTGACAAATCGTTTGCACTGCGTAACTTGTCACGCCACAAAGAACACGTCACCTCTTTAGACTCACTTCAAAAAACGTATGGATCCCACTCAAAAAAACCTTTTGGACAGTTCAAGCAATGAAGAAGAGGGGGCATTCAGGTAAAAACACTTTCAACTTGTCCTTTATTCCTCTATCAATCTGTCCACACACACTCACTTAAAAATTTTAAAAATATTCATTAAAAATAAAAAAAAAATATGAAAATTAAAAATTTTAATTTTCAAAAAATTCAACCTAAAAAATTCAAACCAAACACACTGAATAATAATAATATTAACTCAAGTTGTACAAATAAAAAATAATAACATTTGAATCATACAAATATTAATTCAGTTCCGCCATTGTTGATCGGTTTACTCCGAAGAGAAGAGACGAAAACTTGAGCTCTATGCTCGTTGATCCGTTTACTCCATAGAGACCAATATACTCAATTCAGTTATTAGTTACTGGATTTGCCAAAAAAATGCCAACTCCTAGTCCATTCACAATGGTCACGGAACTAATCAACATGTCCGGTTATGGTAGCATTTCCACACCTTATTTTATTTTATTTTTTACTCAGTCCTTCCTCTTGGTAAGACTTTAAGTAATTAACCCTTAAATTATTTTCAGTCATAACTAAATAATGCATGAAGTATAACAAACGATTTAGGTCATAACCAACATCCTAATGTGTCATAATTAACATCATAATAAATTATAATCGAGTCATAACCAAATCATAATTAACACCACAATAAGTCATAACAAAAAAATTACAAATATTATAATTGGTACATATGATACACACCTCAAAATAGAGTGTGTTATAGAATTTCCTATTAAATTATATAAAAAGATTAAATTATTTTCTGAATGCATATATTATTTATATTGACAAAAGTAACATTTGCAGAAAAAATCATAATATATAAAAATACATAAACAAATCTCATTAAAATTTTCAATGTAGGCCCAGAAGCTTCGATTCTGATGTTGTAGATGGCCTCTAATTTACTAATGAAAATTGTTTCAAATCATGTTATTGGGTCACTTTCCAAAGAAGAACCAAGGAAGATCCAAAAACTAAAACTTAACTTTTGAAAATCCCCAAACAGATCCTTGGCTAAAACCTGATAAGACTGTAATCTAATAGTTTAAATAACAAGGAAAAAAAACAAACATATCACTTCTTGCCCTCTTATATTATTTTATTTCATTGAGTTTATTTTCTTCTAGGGGAGGTATAATATGCTTTGTTCCAATCCTAGTAGAGTTTGAGGGTCAAGATCAACTACCCCACTGGGACCAATATTGTTTTGAATGGCTACACCATTTTCAACGGTTCACACCATTGAAGTAGACTATATTTTTAATTACCAAAAACGTTGTTTATTATGATTCCATTCATTTTGTTGATTGTGTTAGACAATCTTCACTGTATTTAGAAAAACAACATTCTCTTAATGCACTAAACGCCGAATTTGATTTAATATGCAATAAAATTAAAATGAAGATTCTAATTTATTGCTGAAACAAATCACAAAGGGAAGAATAAATGTAGATTCAATAAAACTAGAAAACAGGAAAAATATAGAATATTTTTTCTTTAGTCCAGTGTTTAACACTATTTTCTCAAGACAGATTCGTCCTCCCCATGATGCTATCGGAATCTCTATCTCTAGGATAAAATGATCCGCGACAACAAGTAGCAGCATTACAAACTGTTTGTCCAGCGAACATTTGTTTATACTTTCTTTGAATGGAAAATAAATGCAGATATATGTAAGGAGGAAGAAGGAAAGAAGGCAATAAAATTCAATGCCTCATCTATAATACAATTATTTTTTTTACTGTCCCACTAATTTATAATTTTTCCAATTACAAATATGTGAAATATAAAATCTCCAATATTCTGTATAACCGTAGTGGTTGAAATTTACTTTACTAATCACTCCAAGTGAATATTTCTGTCTTGATGCAGCCAGCTTGGCTATGAAATTTTTAGATTAAAATGGACAGGCATTTGGTTAAACAAGGCAAAAGTCGGACATGGCATGGTTGTTGCGCATAATTGTTGCATGGATAATTGGGTCTATTTTGGGGCCTATTTTAATAATTTAAATCGTTCTCTTTGTAGAATATATTAAGTAAAATATACTTACTAAAAATCAAGTTGATTAGATATCAGTAGTTTTTTCATCAAATAACATTTATATTTATTTTGTACTTTTTAGTGATTGTTTTCCATGTTAAAATTAATTGCGTTTGATTAATTCAATTATTTTTTTATTGGAAAAAAAAATTTCATTGCAAAACCGATAAAAGATCAGATCAATTTAGTATAATGGTATCACAAGATCCCAAAAAGAGATAAAAATCTCCATAGAAGGATCGAAGCCTCCAATAGAAGAGAAAAGACCCTCACCA
Source organism: Camellia lanceoleosa (assembly GCA_025200525.1). NCBI lineage: Eukaryota > Viridiplantae > Streptophyta > Magnoliopsida > Ericales > Theaceae > Camellia > Camellia lanceoleosa. Next base: position 26,560,935 of record CM045766.1, on the reverse strand, counting down.
AGGGAAAAAAAAACCTTCACACATGAGCGATTATTATATCAACAAACTAAAAATTGAAAAAAGAAAAAAAAAAAAAAAATCAAACCGGAAAAAATTCATATCCAAGTTGTTACCAAAACTCATTTGAAAATGCATTGCTCCGCAACATTCAACTTGGAATATGAAAACTCATCCTCTATTGATCAAGATAGAATATTAAAGTTGAGGTGGTCACCTAATGTGAAACAAATGCGTTATCCAACGTCAGTTTTTAGACTATGAGAAAATTTGAAGTAAGATTTTAAAGTTTTGAACTTGAGAGTAGAGAAGATAAGACTGTAATGACTAGATTAGTGAGACAAATATCAAATCTAGAGGAGGATTGAAAAAAGAAAGAAAAGGGAGAGAGATCGAAAAAGTGGGAGAATCACCACACCACTCTCTCTCTTCCCTTGAAGGAAAATTTAAAGAGGATTAATTCAATTGTTAGATAGATGAAATTTCCATTTGTAAATATTAGATTGCACCTGTCCTTGTTCTATTGAGAATAAGTAAACTATTATTTATTAATAATTAAGGAAGTTTTAATTTAAAAAACAATAAGAAAAAGAAAAATGTTTTAGACCACTAATTAGTGGTAGCTCTAATGATGTGGCAGTGGGTCCCACCCACTGCCACATGTGTTTTGTGCCTTGAGTTTTGTTTTTTTTTTATTTTTTTCAATTGCCACCTCACTAGTGGTGGAGTTAGTGATGATAAATTAGTGGTATGTAGCATTGCTCCTGATGTGATAGTTTGGTCTTTGTTTTGTTTTTTCTTTTTTTTCTTTACATTGCCATGTCATTAGTGGTGTTTTTAGAGTTTTAAATTTAGTGCTCTAAATCACCACTCAAACAATAATAATAGTTAGTTGTCTTGACTTTATCAACATTTTTTTTTTTGGGGGGAAGGGAGGGGGGGGGGGGGGGGGGGGGGGTGTCACTAAACCCAATTTTTGTGCTTGTGCATTCCCACTTTCTCAGCATCTTCATGTATGCCCACTCCTTCACCCTCCACTTCCAGTTCTTCTATTTTATCAATAATACTATAAATTTTGATTTAATTATTTAAAATTAAGATAAATTACACTTCACACCCTTACAATATGCACCGAATTTCACTTTGACCTCATATACATTAAATCATGACAGTCAACCTCTATACTTATGGCCAAATCTTACTTTGGTCCGTAAACATGATATCGTAATAGTCAACCTTTTGCACTTTTGGTTAAATCTCACTTTAGTCTTTACACAAGTATCAATGTCTCTCTTCTGTTACTCGATTGTTTAAATCTTGAAAGTAATCCTATAATGTGACAAGAATGTGACTACAAAATAAAGGTACGAGAGGAAAATCATCCTTATTTCCCACGAACACATATTTTGTCCTACATAATAAGCATGTGAGAGTTATATAATATAATATATATGTTCATATGTTGAAAATTTGGATGAAAATGCAAGAAAATAAGGCTTTTGAAATCAAAAAAGGTAGCAGAGAAATCAAAAAGTTACCTTTACACTTTTTTGTCTGTAAGGGAGAGGAATAGACAGAAAAGTGTATTACTTTGGAAAACAAAATTATGTGATTTCAATTGATGCAAAACGCTGGCTCATCTTTTTAATCATTTTCAATAAGTGTTTTATTTTATCCTAATGCAATCATAATTTGGTATAAATTTTGAGATAAAGTGTATATTAGTGGAAAATGAGGATGATTTTTCTCTTTTATCGTCCTTCCCTAGTCATATTTTAGTCATATGACTGCATTCTATTAAAGATTTAAATAGTGGAGTAACAGAAGGGGTACATTGACACTTGTATATGGACTAAAGTGAGATTTGACCAAAAGTGCAGGAGGTTGACTATCACAATTTCATGTGTAGGACCAAAGTGAGATTTGACTAGAAGTACATGGAGTTGATTGTCATGATTTAATGTATAAGGGTCAAACTAGGATTTGGTGCAAAGTGCAAGGGTGCAATGTGTAATTTACCCCTTAGCATCTTGTAATTCAGATTTATTTTATACATAGAGCACATACTACACAAATTTAATCTCCACCATACAACTACCCACTCAAAAAATTTTGGGTGGATACATCAGGGACTCTAGCCTTTTTCTTATTTTATATTTAGGGTTAATTACAAATTCGCATTATGTAATTTATTTAAAATATATATTATCTTCTGTAATTTTAAAAATTACATTCCATCTCTTCAAATTTCTAATAACATAACAAATATCTAACTTTATTAATAAATCATTAAATCAATTAATAAATTTTAATGATATCATAAATATATTTTAGTTACCAATTTTGATATTTACTCCTTACAATGTCCTTTTCACTAGCCTTGAAGCTTCCATGATAAATCATAAATCAACAGGTAAATTATGATCAGGGCCGGCCTTGGGGTGAGACGACTAAGGCGGTCGCCTCAGGCCCCCAATTTTGAATAAAATTTAAGGCTTCCAATTAGGAGAGTGTATCATGTTGTGTTATTCTATAATTACTTCAATACTAACTCAATTCATTTATTATCATATTATCGTATGGTGTTATTTTGATTCATGTCCGATTGATATTTAATGTGAAAACTTTCACTTTTAGTTAAAATTAACTTAGCAAGTGAATGGAAAGATTAAATTTTTGTCCATAAGTTGAATTTTATAAAATTTATTTCTACTAAATGAAATTATTCATAAAATGTTTGATTTTAATTCAATTGCCTTTTTCTAATTAAAAAAATTGTACCTTATTAATATATTTTTTTACTAGATTGACTCTAAAATAGATAATAAAAAAATATAAATATCTTAAATGAAAAAAAGATATTAGACTTATTATTATTTTACATATATTTTTTTATTCAGTTAGATGGAGTTAAATAAAAGATTAAAAAAAAGTTATGATTTCTCTTAGTGAACATTAAAATATATAATTAATAATTCATATTATTGAGTCATGTCATACTTGGATTTATGTTAAAAAATAATCAATCTTAACTTGCTAATTTTATATATTGCTTAAGTTGTGTAAAAAATTCTCATCCTTACCCCCAATTAATTTTAGTTCTTATGGCATTGGTAAGTTAAAAAATAAAGATTCAAATCAACTAATTGAAGTTCAACTATTATATATATATATATATTTGTCATCTAAATTTTGTTAAATTGTAATGCAATAGAAATAAATTTTTATCATTTTTATCCAAATACTTTTTTTTTTATTTTAAATAATGATATATGAAGGGCCCAATTCAAAGAAAAAATCGCCTTAAACCCATAATAAGTCAGGGTCGGCCCTGATCAGAAGGTGCTCTCTTTCAGAAAATAAATGTTTTAGTTCAGAAGATAAGGAGATTAAGAATGCATACCCTGCAGATTAAGAAAGCATACCCTGCATGAGTGTTATGCATGCGAGCAAACAGTTCCAGCTTTCTTCTAGTTGGGTCTGTCCTATCCAGCATGAGGCACAACTGCAAAAGGGCATACACATTAACTCAACTTTACTTCAATAATGCCAGAACTAGAATATTCGAGTGGAGTTTGACTTTTGAGGGGATTGGAAATTTACACATAAATTAATTCGAATATTTCAGATTCTATTTTATAATTAAAGTTATTAGGTAGCTAGGATTAGTAGATATAGTTTTTAAACACGCACCTTAATTATTCGTGGTCTTTAAAGATGTTATCAAAAAAAAAAAAAAAAAGTACGTCAGATATATTTTAAAATTAACTTATGTAAAATTATGAATAAAGGTTGAGACTCCCTTTGGGAGTCACTCCCATTAGTTTTGATTTGTCAAAATTTTTTTTTTCTTCTCACCCAATCCCTAATCTTCATGTGTGTGAGGGGGTTGTGGGGGTGGATATTTTAAGGGGGTCTAAATCAATGCCCTAAAATTATAGATGTCTGGTTTTCTTTAATTTGAACTTATAGAAAGTCTTCCCCTTTAGTTTGTATTTTTTTTTTTTTTTCCTATTTCTTATATTTTAATTTTGTTATACAAGAAGGGTCATATCATTTGGTATAAAAATTTGCTCAAATTAGTTTTATCTAAGAAATAAAATAAATTTTTCTTTAACATGACACTTTTGAGGGGTTTGCAATACTGAGGTAACCAAATTATAAAATTTAAAAGAAGAAGAAGAAGAAGAATAAAAAAGTTATCAAATAAGTAATGAAATTTTTATTAAGACCATTGACACGACTAGATAACTGGATTAGAGGAGTGTAGTTTATAAAGAATCAAATAATAAAAAAATGAAACAAACTTCAGTTGATAGGCTGTAAAAAAAAAAAGGGCAAAGAGGTAGTACGGTCCCGTTTCGGTGATCTAAAAGGTATCAAGGGGCATCTTAAGTTTGTAGAAGAGATTTGTGCATAATTCTTCCTTTTTACAAACTTAGAATGTCCCTTGGGACCTTACCCAAGTATTGTCACCTGGCATTTATATACACACATAAGTTTTCTTTAAGTTTCAATGTGGGATAAGTCTTATAAGGAAACCCACATTTTATTCTTTTATTGTCCAGTTTTAGGAACCCGAAAATTACGTCAACTCTCCATTCACTCATATATGATTTTGACAAATTGTTTGTACTGCGTAACTTGCCACGCCACAAAGAACACGTCACCTCTTTAGACTTACCTCGAAAAACGTATGGACCCCACTTAAAAAAACCCGTCTTTGGACAGTTCAAGCAATGAAGAAGAGGGGGCATTCAGGTAAAAACACCTTCAACTTGTCCTTTATTCCTCTGTCAATCTGTCCACACACACTCACTCAAAAATTTTAAAAACTAAAAATAAAAAAAAAATGAAAATTAAAAAAATTAATTTTCAAAAAATTTAACCTAAAAAATTCAAACTAAACACACTGAATAATAATAATATTAACGCAATTTGTACAAATAAAAAATAATAATATTTGAATCATACAAATATTAATTCAGTTCCGCGATTGTTGATCGGTTTACTCCGAAAAGAAGAGACGAAAACTTGAGCTCTATGCTTGTTGATCCGTTGACTTCATAGAGACCAATATACTCAATTCAGTTATTAGTTACTGGATTTGCCAAAAAAATGCCAACTCCTACTCCATTCACAATGGTCACGGAACTAATCAACATGTCCGGTTATGGTAGCATTTCCACACCTTATTTTATTTTATTTTTTACTCAGTCCTTCCTCTTGGATATATGGTGACATATAGTCACATCTCCTATAAAATATATATGATGCCTTGATACATAGAACTCATTCCATCCCATTGCTCTTCTCTCCTTAATTCTTTGTGAAGCTTTAATCCAATGGAGATTGTTAGAGCCCAAGATGCCTCCTCTTCAGATTCTCCATGTAGGTATCATGTGTTCTTGAGTTTCAGAGGTGAAGACACCCGCATGACGTTCACTGACCACCTCTACACAGCTTTAAAGCATAGAGGATTTCACACCTTTAGAGATGATGATGAGATTGAAAGAGGAGAAAATATTAAGTTTGAACTGCATAAAGCAATTCAAGAGTCGAGGATTTCAATAGTTGTCTTCTCAAAAAACTATGCTTCTTCGAGCTGGTGTCTTGATGAACTTGTAATGATCCTCAAACGTAGAAGGACTACTGGGCATGTAGTGCTACCTGTCTTCTATCACGTGGATCCATCCCATGTGAGGAACCAAATGGAATGTTTCGAAGAAGCATTCACAAGGCATGAAGAGAGATTCCATACAGAAGGAGCTGAAAAAAAAGATGAATGGAAGGGCAAAATACAAGAATGGAGAGCAGCACTCAGAGAAGCAGCAGATTTAGCAGGGATGAATTTACAAGATCAAGTTGATGGGTAATTTCCTTCCATGTCCTCTTTTAGCTAAGAATTATTTGCACCACCCTTTTTGGGATTTCATAATTAGAAGTATTTCATACGAGGGTCTTTAGATTAAGAATTATTTAATCGAAATTTGGGATGATTTTTTTTTTTTCCTTAAATACAAGAGTTTGACATCTTTTAATTTTTAGAAGTTAACCTTTAAATACATGAGTTAAATTGTCCTCGAGGGAATATCCCAACATACTACAAGTTGATTTCTTTTCAAATCGGTATGGACGTGCTTCATAATACTCTAAAAACAAACTTGAATTTATTTACTATGATTTTTTTAGTATGCTTCTCCCTTTTAATCTATTTGAAAAGATGATATGAAGTTATTCATTTGCAACCATAAAAATTTGGGTCAATTACACCAAGACAGACCCCTTCAACTAGTAGTGTATATCACTTTACCTCATCTATGAATCTATACCTATTGACCCTCGTTAAGTATAAAAATCATACAAATTTACTAATTCTAGAGGTGGTCTAGAGAGGTGAAAATGATACACCTTTATAGTTGAAAGGGTCAAAAAAAGTATGGATTCATAGTTGTATAAAGTTGAAAGGGTCAAAAAAAGTATAGATTCATAGTTGTGGAGCGAAATGATATTTACTAATAGTTGAGGGGTTTTGGTATAATTAACCCTAAAAATTTCATTGAAAAAAAATTAGACTATTCTTCAAAAAATTTAATAGCTTAGCTTACTATATAAATAACAAATAAAAAAAAAATTGCAAAACACAAAACAATTTATATTAGAAAAAGAATATTGATGCACATCCATGATTGTGAAAACCCTTTTCTTTTCATCTAGGACTCGTCCAATTGTTTCACCAAAGAGAATAACAGTCATTTGTTCATTGTTGCATGATAATTTATAATTAAGTTCTAGTCATGGTATTCTTATTGTGCTTTATTTTTAATCTTCATCTTATCTTTAGATTCGAGTCAAAATTTATCCACAAAATTGTAGAAGTGGTTGCAGACCAACTAAGATGCACAATCTTGCGCAATTCCCCCTACTTGATTGGAATGCATTATCGAGCCAAAAATATTGGGCTTTGGTTACAAGATGAGTGTAGTGATGTTGGTATAGTTGCAATTTGTGGGATAGGTGGAATAGGGAAAACAACCATTGCTAAATTTCTATATAATTCAAACTTCTCAAGATTCCAAGGTAGTAGTTTTCTTCCAAATGTAAGAGAAACTCTAAAACAACCAAATGGTTTACTTCAATTACAAACGCAACTTCTTTCAGACATTTTAAAGGGAAAAATGGAAAATTTGTACAGTGTCGATGAAGGAATTGTTAAAATTAAAGATGCATTATGTTGCAAAAGAGTTCTTGTAATTGTTGATGATGTGGATACAATGGACCAATTAGATGCAGTACTGGGAATGCAAGATTGGTTTTCTCAAGGTAGTAAAATCATCATAACCACTAGACGTGAGCGGTTGCTTAGGGCTCATGAAGTTTACCAGGTTCACAAGGTTGAAAATTTGAATTACAATGAATCCTTGGAGCTCTTTAGTTGGCATGCCTTTGGGAAAAACTATCCCATTGATGGTTTCATAGAGGACTCGAAAAGGGTGGTAAAATACTGTGGAGGTCTTCCAATAGCTATTAAAATTTTGGGTTCTTCTCTATTTGGGAAAAGCTTAAATGTCTGGAAAAGTCAACTAGAAAAATTGAAAGCAATCCCCGATAATGAAGTTGTTGAAAAGCTCAAAATAAGCTACGACTCTTTACAAGATGACCATGACAAAAATTTATTCCTCCATGTTGCTTGTTTTTTTGTTGGGATGGATGAAGATTGGGTAGTTACCATTCTAGATGGATGCGATTTTTTCACAACAGTTGGGATTCAAAATCTCATTGATAGATGTCTGTTAACAATTGATGAAAGCAAAAAGTTGGTGATGCATCAATTGGTTCAAGAAATGGGAAAAGAAATTGTTCGCCGAGAATCACCCAAGGAGCCAGGAGAACGTAGTAGACTCTGGAATCATAAGGACTCCTTCAATGTCTTGAGAGAAAATACTGTAAGAATTAATCCTACTCCTCATTTATATTTGTATGTATTTGTGTAGTTATTTACTATAAAAAAATGATCCGAACTTAGAAACTTCATACAAGAAAAGAAAAAAATCATTCATAAATTACATTGGTGGTGTTTTTATTAGAAATAAAAGTTACATCATTCTGTATGACAATTTTGTACCCAAAAAAAATAAAATGTTTGTATAACATTACTCTTCTTGATCAATGTCATCTCCCTCTCATTCTTTGTCAGGGGACAGGAAAAATTGAAGGTCTCATAGTTGATATGAATTTTTTGGAGGATAACTATGGCAGGACAACAGTCTTTGGTGTCAAAAGAAAACGTAATTTTGAAGAATTCCTCAGCACATCTTTGTTGTCAAATGTACGAAATTCGTTTAAAAGACATTGTTTTGGCATCTTCTCCCGGAAAACAGTAGGCACTGCTCTACGAAATTTAGATAAGATAGCTTTGGAAGTTGATGCATTTGCAAGGATGCACAAATTAAAACTTTTGCAGCTCAACTATTTACAAGTCAATGGAAGCTTGGAAAATTTTCCTAAAGGATTACGATGGTTGTGTTGGCATGGATGCTCCTTCAACTCTATATCTGATGATTTTCCTTTGGATAACCTGGTTGTTCTTGACATGCAGTATAGCAGCTTGCAAAAAGTTTGGAAAGGAACCAAGGTATGTTACTCATTTGTTTGTTTTCATTTCAATTTTGTTCAAGAATTAAAAGAAGCAATAATAACCAACATTTTTTTTTTCTATTACAGTTTCTCGAGTCACTAAAAATCCTTGATCTTAGTCATTCCCATTGCCTTTCCGAAACTCCTGATTTCTTGGAAACACCCAATCTTGAGCGACTAATACTTGAAAATTGTGCACGGCTGGTAGATATTCATGAATCTATTGGACACCTTCAGAGACTTGTTTTATTAAATTTAAAAGATTGCAAAAATCTAAGGAAGCTTCCAAGAAGCATTGTTATGCTAAAATTTTTGGAAACACTTGACATCTCAGGTTGCTCAAATATTAATGAATTGCCAACAGAGATAGGGAGTATGAATTCTTTAACAAAGTTCAATGCAAATGGAATTGCCATAATTCAATTACTCTCTACCACTAAGGAGGTCAAATCATGGTATTCATTCATCTGGCCTTCTCTATCGAAACCAAGAAAAAGCGTAGAAATTTCATGTGCTCTTTTACCACAATTTTTGGTACACTTAAGTCTTGTGGATTGCAATTTATCAGAGGATGCTTTTCCAAAGGATCTTAGCAACCTATCCACATTGCAAATATTAAATCTGAGCAATAATCCAATTCGTAGCCTCCCGAATTGCATCAGCGGTCTCATTGGACTTCAAATCCTTGAATTAGATGAGTGTGAAAGGCTTCAATCTCTTATAGTGGAGCAGAATGTGAAAGTATTGATGTTCTCTGGCTGTACATTGTTGGAGAAAGTAACATTTCGATCAGTTCCATCAACCATAGAATTCAATAACGTTCATGATGACTATATAATGTGGAATAAAGTGCTAGAATTGTACAGGTCAAAATGTTCACAGGGTTCAAATCTATTTAACCTGGAAGATATTAACATTAGGGAGAATCAATTCGTTGTGAACGAGAGTTGGAGACCACTTATACGCGGTCGTAAATGTTACAATATCGTTGAGGTTACAGGCATATTGAAGTTAGAACCCATAGGGAATATTGACATGAAGATACTAAATTTTTTGGGCATCTCCAGCTTTGGATCCAACGGAAGCCCAACTGTTACGCTTTCAGGCTTGTTCTTAGGTAGAAGAACGAAGCTTCCTTTACAGGTCTCTCTCTCTCTCTCTCTCTCTCTCTCTCTATAAATAAAAATAATAAAAAATTGTAATGGTTAAATTATGGTTTCTTTGGTACAGGGATGTCATGAACAACATATATTTTACGCTTATCTTCTGGGAAGCAAGATTCCAGCTTGGTTTAGTCTTAAAAATACAGGATCATCAATATCTGTTACTGTGCCATCGAATTTCAGAATTCAAGCCTTGAGTGTGTGTTCTATGTATGCACTTCTTTGCAATAATCCAATACGTGGTAAATTTAATTTTTGCGCACATACTATTATCAGTAATATGACCAAGAGTTTGATATGGAGTCATTCTCCGAAAGTCTTTGGCATTCCAGAAGCTGATGAGGATATGATGTGGTTAAGTTATTGGAAGTTTGAAAATCAGTTGGGAGGTGGGGATGAACTGAATATTTCAGTGGCTGGAAATAAATATTTTCAAGTGAAGGAGGTCGGAATCCATCTTGTGTACAAGGAGCAAGAAGAGAAGAGTAGCCAATCAACTAGTGAAGAAGCATCCCAATCACAATTCTCTCTCTATGGAAATGTCGTTCCTGGAAATGCATCTGCAGTGCATCCAGCGAGCAAAAAAGTATACCGACTTGGCATGCATGCTCTGAATTGTTGGATTTGTAATAATCTATAACCTCAACCTTTGTGCACCACCTCGGCAATTGGTTTCTTTGGTACTAGTGAGAGATTCAGTTGGCAATAATTCTTACTCTTTCTCTTTATAATTGTGTTATGTTTTGTGACGTTAATTTGTTATGTGCTGGAGATTCTTGAGGATGCTAAGGTTTTTGAAGCATGGCAGAGGATGTATTTTGCTTTAATTGGTTCGGACATGGATGTGCTCTCTAGGGAATCAATTCATTCACTGGAGAAGACAGTTTGCTAATGACTCGCTATTCATCTTGGTTTTGCTCTTATTCTGGTTGGATTTTATTTCTTAGTGTCTTGACAGTAGACTTTGTTGTTGATTAGTTTAGTTTAAGAGAGTGCTATGTAATTTATTTTAATGCAGGTGCGTATGCTTTGTTTGTCTCTTCTTTCCAATATGTTCATTTTCTTTTTTCTGTTTGTGGTTAAGGTGTTTGCTCACAATTGGTTTAGGTTGTGCAACAACCTAATTGAGATGAGCCTTTTTTCATAAAACTTTCTAATTAGTTGGGGTTTGATAAAATTGAAAGTTCAAATTTTTAAGTTGAGCAATTGTTTGATAAAAATTTAATTGATAAATTCAAATGGCTTGTTGGATATGAAAAAAATAAAAAAAATATCATATTTGAATTTTATTTTCCAATTTTATATTGTGGTGGCAATGGTAGTGACTATTACGATGGTGGTGGAGACGGAGGGATAGTGTTGTGGTGATGCTGGGATGGTAGTGGTGGTAGTAAATTCAATCGGCATTAAATAAATATTATATTATTTCAACTTGGAATATGAAAACTCATCCTCTACTGATCAAGATAGAATATTAAGGTTGAGGTGGCCGCCTAATGTGAAACAAATGCGTTATCTAACGTCAGTTTTCAGACTATGAGAAGATTTGAAGTAAGATTTTAAAGTTATGAACTTGAGAGTAGAGAAGGTAAGACAGTAACGACTAGATTGGTGAGACAAATATCAAATCTAGAGGAGGATTGGAAAAAGAAAGAAAAGAGAGAGATCAAAAAAGTGGGAGAATCACCACACCACTCTCTCACTTCCCTTGAAGGAAAATTTAATGAGGATTAATTCAATTGTTAGATAGATGAAATTTAGGTTTGTAAATATTAGATTGCACCTATCCTTGTTCTATTGAGAATAAGTAAACTATTATTTGTTAATAATCAAGGAAGTTTTAATTTAAAAAATAATAATAGTTAGCTATCTTGACTTGACTGTCATTTTTTTTTTTTTTTGGGTGGGGGTGGTGTCACTAAACCCAATTTTTGTGGCTGTGCATTCCCACTTTCTCAGCATCTTTATGTATGCCCACCACTTCACCCTCCACTTCCAGTTCTTTTATTTTATCAATTATACTATAAATTTTGATTTAATTATTCAAAAATTATTTAAAATTAAGGTAAATTACATTTTGCACTCCTACATTATGTACCGAATCTCACTTTGACCTTTGTACATTAAATCATGACAGTCAATCCCTATACTTATGGCTAAATGTTACTTGGTCCCCAAACATGATATCGTAACAGTCAATCTTTTGCACTTTTAGTTAAATCTCACTTTGGTTTTTATACAAGTATCAATGTCTCCTTTCTGTTACTCCATTGTTTAAATCTTGAACATAATCCTATTATGTGACAAGAATGTGACTATGAAATAAAGGTACAAGAGGAAAATCATCCTTATTTCACACTAACACATATTTTGTCCTACATGATAAGTACGTGAGAGTTATATAATATAATATATATGTTCATATGTTGAAAATTTGGACGAAAATGCAAGAAAATAAGGCTTTTGAAATAAAAAAAGGTAGCAGAGAAATGAAAAACTTACCCTTACACTTTTCTTTCTGTAAGGGAGAGGAATAGACAGAAAAGTGTGTTACATTGGAAAACAAAATTATGTGATTTCAATTGATGCAAAACCCTGGCTCATCTTCTTAGTCATTTTCAATAGGCTTTTTATTTTATCCTAATGCAGTCCTAATTTGGTATAAATTTTGAGATAAAGTGTACATTAGTGGAAAATGAGGATGATTTTTCTCTTTTATCGCCCTTTCGTAGTCATATTCTAGTCATATGACTGCATTCTATTAAAGATTTAAATAATGGAGTAACAGAAGGGGTACATTGACACTTGTATAGTAACTAAAATGAGATTTGACCAAAAGTGCAGGGGGTTGACTGTCACAATTTCATGTGTAGGACCACAGTGAGATTTGACCAGAAGTGCATATGGTTGACTGTCATGATTTCATGTATAAGGGTCAAACTAGGATTTGGTGCAAAGTGCAAGGGTGCAATGTGTAATTTACCCCTTAGCATCTTGTAATTCAGATTTATTTTATACATAGATCACATACTACACAAATTTAATCTCCACCATATAACTACCCACTCAAAAAATTTTGGATGGATACATGTGGGACTCTAGCCTTTTCCTTATTTTATATTTAGGATTAATTACAAATTCGCATTATGTAATTTATTTAAAATATATATTATCTTCTGTAATTTTAAAAATTACATTCCATCTCTTCAAATTTTTAATAACATAACAAATGTCTAATTTTATTAATAAATCATTAAATCAATTAATAAGTTTTAATGATATCATAAATATATTTTAGTTACTAATTCTGATATTTACTCCTTACAATGTCCTTTTCACTAGCTTTGAAGCTTCCATGATAAATCATAAATCAACAAGTAAATTATGGTACCATTTCCACATCTTATTTTATTTTATTTTTTACTCAATCCTTCCTCTTGGATATATGGTTACATATAGCCACATCTTCTATAAAATATATATGATGCCTTTATAGATAGAACTCATTCCATCCTATAGCTGTTCTCTCCTTAATTCTTTGTGAAGCTTTAATCCAATGGAGATTGTTAGAGCCCAAGATGCCTCCTCTTCAAATTCTCCATGTAGGTATCATGTGTTTTTGAGTTTCAGAGGTGAAGACACCCGCATGACGTTCACTGACCACCTCTACACAGCTTTAAAGCATAGAGGATTTCACACCTTTAGAGATGATGATGAGATTGAAAGAGGAGAAAATATTAAGTTTGAATTGCATAAAGCAATTCAAGAGTCGAGGATTTCAATAGTTGTCTTCTCAAAAAACTATGCTTCTTCGAGCTGGTGTCTTGATGAACTTGTAATGATCCTCAAACGTAGAAGGACTACTGGGCATGTAGTGCTACCTGTCTTCTATCATGTGGATCCATCCCATGTGAGGAACCAAATGGAATGTTTCGAAGAAGCATTCACAAGGCATGAAGAGAGATTCCATACAGAAGGAGCTGAAAAAAAAGATGAATGGAAGGGCAAAATACAAGAATGGAGAGCAGCACTCAGAGAAGCAACAGATTTAGCAGGGATGAATTTACAAAATCAAGTTGATGGGTAATTTCCTTCCATGTCCTCTTTTAGCTAAGAATTATTTGCACCACCCTTTTTGGGATTTCATAATTAGAAGTATTTCATACGAGGGTCTTTAGATTAAGAATTATTTAATCGAAATTTGGGATGATTTTTTTTTTTCTTAAATACAAGAGTTTGACATCTTTTAATTTTTAGAAGTTAACCTTTAAATACATGAGTTAAATTGTCCTCGAGGGAATATCTCAACATACTACAAGTTGATTTCTTTTCAAATCGGTATGGACGTTCTTCATAATACTCTAAAAAAACTTAAATTTATTAACTGCAATTTTTTTAGTATGCTTCTCCCTTTTAATCTTTTTGAAAAGATGATATGAAGTTATTCATTTGCAACCATAAAAATTTGGGTCAATTACACCAAGACAAACCCCCTCAACTAGTAGTGTATATCACTTTACCTCATCTATGAATCTGTACCCATTGACCCTCTTTAAGTATAAAAATCATACAAATTTACTAATTCTAGAGGTGGTCTAGAGGGGTGAAAAATGATACACCTTTATAGTTGAAAGGGTGAAAAAAAGTATGGATTCATAGTTGTGAAGCGAAATACTAATAGCTGATGGGTTTTGGTATAATTAACCCTAAAAATTTCATTGAAAAAAAATTATGCTATTCTTCAAAAAATTTAATAGCTTATCTTACTATATAAATAACAAATTAAAAAAAAAATTGCAAAACACAGAAAACAATTTATATTAGAAAAAGAATATTGATGCACAACCATGATTGTGAACAGTGGCGGAGCCAAGAAATTATATCAGAGGGGGCACTTATAAATCACAATATTATAAAATTTTACAAAAATATTTCACATAAATTTTTATGATTGATTTCAAGAAAAATATATATATATATATATATATTATTTGTAACTAGTATATCATGGACAATATAAAAAAAAAGTCATAGATATAAGTTTTAAAATAAATTATATAATGATAAAGTATTTTTTTATACAAAATTTCAATAAAAATTCAATATAATAGTCATACTGCGTTATCATTGACTTATGATATCACCAACCAATAATAAAGAAACACATAGAGGATGAATCCCACATGTCAAATGTAATTAACAATTCAATAAATTTCATATCTTCATTGAGTTTACTTATAATTGCATGTAATAATGATGGATATCATCATTGTATTGAAATTTTCATAAATAATAATATAACTTATCGTAATATCTTTATTTTCAATATAAAAAAAACAATCATTATTATTCTCATAATTTTAAAAATGTCATTGATATTTCAATCTAAATAATATTTTATAATTTTTTTATTTAATTTTTTTTCTTTATATTTGCAAAAAAAAAAAAAAAAAAAAAATTCCAAAACCATGGGGGGGCACGTGACCCCCCTGGAGCAGGTGCGGCTCCGCCACTGATTGTGAAAACCCTTTTCTTTTCATCTAGGACTTGTCCAGTTGTTTCACCAAAGAGAATAACAGTCATTTGCTCATTATTGCATGAGAATTTATAATAAAGTTCTAGTCATGGTATTCTTATTGTGCTTTATTTTTAATCTTCATCTTATCTTTAGATTCGAGTCAAAATTTATCCACAAAATTGTAGAAGTGGTTGCAGACAAACTAAGATGCACAATCTTGGGCAACTCCCCCTACTTGATTGGAATGCATTATCGAGCCAAAAATATTGGGCTTTGGTTACAAGATGAGTGTAGTGATGTTGGTATAGTTGCAATTTGTGGGATAGGTGGAATAGGGAAGACAACCATTGCCAAATTTCTATATAATTCGAACTTCTCAAGATTTCAAGGTAGTAGTTTTCTTGCAAATGTAAGAGAAACTCTAAAACAACCAAATGGTTTACTTCAATTACAAACGCAACTTCTTTCAGACATTTTAAAGGGAAAAATGGAAAATTTGTATAGTGTTGATGAAGGAATTGTTAAAATTAAAGATGCATTATGTTGCAAAAGAGTTCTTGTAATTGTTGATGATGTGGATACAATGGACCAATTAGATGCAATACTGGGAATGCGAGATTGGTTTTCTCAAGGTAGTAAAATCATCATAACCACTAGACATGAGCGGTTGCTAAGGGCTCATGAAGTTTACCAGGTTCACAAGGTTGAAAATTTGGATTACAATGAATCCTTGGAGCTCTTTAGTTGGCATGCCTTTGGGAAAAACTATCCCATTGATGGTTTCATAGAGGACTCGAAAAGGGTGGTACAGTACTGTGGAGGGCTTCCAATAGCTATTAAAATTTTGGGTTCTTCTCTATTTGGGAAAGGCTTAAATGTTTGGAAAAGTCAACTAGAAAAATTGAAAGCAATCCCCGATAATGAAGTTGTTAAAAAGCTCAAAATAAGCTATGACTCTTTACAAGATGACCATGACAAAAATTTATTCCTCCATGTTGCTTGTTTTTTTGTTGGGATGGATGAAGATTGGGCAGTTACCATTCTAGATGGATGTGATTTTTTCGCAACAGTTGGGATTCAAAATCTCATTGATAGATCTCTGTTAACAATTGATGAAAGCAAAAAGTTGGTGATGCATCAATTGATTCAAGAAATGGGAAAAGAAATTGTTCGCCGAGAATCACCCAAGGAACCAGGAGAACGTAGTAGACTCTGGAATCATAAGGACTCCTTCAATGTCTTGAGAGAAAATACTGTAAGAATTAATCATACTCCTCATTTATATTTGTATGTATTTGTGTAGTTATTTACTATAAAAAAAATGATCTGAACTTAGAAACTTCATACAAGAAAAGAAAAAATCATTCATAAATTATATTGGTGGTGTTTTTATTAGAAATAAAAGTTACATCATTCTGTATGACAATTTTGTACCCAAAAAAAAAAAAAAAAATTGTTTGTATAGCATTACTCTTCTTGATCAATGTCATCTCCCTCTCATTCTTTGTCAGGGGACAGGAAAAATTGAAGGTCTCATAGTTGATATGAATTTTTTGGAGGATAAATACGGCAGGACAACAGTCTTTGGTGTCAATAGAAAACGTAATTTTGAAAAATTCCTCAGCACATCTTCGTTGTCAAATGTAGGAAATTCGTTTAAAAGACATTGTTTTGGCATCTTTTCCCGGCAAACAGTAGGCACTGCTCTACGAAATTCAGATGAGATAGCTTTGGAAGTTGATGCATTTGCAAGGATGCATAAACTAAAACTTTTGCAGCTCAACTATTTACAAGTCAATGGAAGCCTGGAAAATTTTCCTAAAGGATTACGATGGTTGTGTTGGCATGGATGCTCTTTCAACTCTATATCAGATGATTTTCCTTTGGATAACTTGGTTGTTCTTGACATGCAGTATAGCAACTTGCAAAAAGTTTGGAAAGGAACCAAGGTATGTTACTCATTTGTTTGTTTTCATTTCAATTTTGTTCAAGAATTAAAAGAAGCAATAATAGCCAACATTTTTTTTTTCTATTACAGTTTCTTGAGTCACTAAAAATCCTTGATCTTAGTCATTCCCATTGCCTTTCTGAAACTCCTGATTTCTTGGAAACACCCAATCTTGAGCGACTAATACTTGAAAATTGTGCACGGCTGGTAGATATTCATGAATCTATTGGACACCTTCGGAGACTTGTTTTATTAAATTTAAAAGATTGCAAAAATCTAAGGAAGCTTCCAAGAAGCATTGTTATGCTAAAATTTTTGGAAACACTTGACATCTCAGGTTGCTCAAATATTAATGAATTGCCAACAGAGATAGGGAGTATGAATTCTTTAACACAGTTGAATGCAAACGGAATTGCCATAATTCAGTTACTCTCTACCACTAAGGAGGTCAAACCATGGTATTCATTCATCCGGCCTTCTCTATCGAAACCAAGAAAAAGTGTAGAAATTTCATGTGCTCTTTTACCACGATTTTTGGTACACTTAAGTCTTGTGGATTGCAATTTATCAGAGGCTGCTTTTCCAAAGGATCTTAGCGACCTATCCTCATTGCAAATATTAAATCTGAGCAATAATCCAATTCGTAGCCTCCCGAATTGCATCAGCGGTCTTATTGGACTTCAAATCCTTGAATTAAGCAAGTGTGAAAGGCTTCAATCTCTTATAGTGGAGCAGAATGTGAAAGTATTGATGTTCTCTGGCTGTACATTGTTGGAGAAAGTAACATTTCGAGCAGTTCCATCAACCATAGAATTCAATAACGTTCATGATGAATATATAATGTGGAATAAAGTGCTAGAATTGTACAGGTCAAAATGTTCACAGGGTTCAAATCTATTTAACCTGGAAGCTAATAACATTAGGGATCTGGAAGATAATAACATTAGGGAGAATCAATTCGTTGTGAACAAGAGTTGGAGACCATTTATACGCGGTGGTAATTGTTACAATATCGTTGAGGTTACAGGGGAACTGAAGTTAGAACCCATAGGGAATATTGACATGAAGATACTAAATTTTTTGGGCATCTCCAGCTTTGGATCCAACGGAAGCCCAACTGTTACGCTTTCAGGCTTGCTCTCAGGTAGAAGAAGGAAGCTTCCTTTACAGGTCTCTCTCTCTCTCTCTCTCTCTCTCTCTCTCTCTCTCTATAAATAAAAATAATAAAAAATTGTAATGGTTAAATTTTGGTTTCTTTGGTACAGGGATGTCATGAACAACATATATTTTACGCTTATCTTCCGGGAAGCAAGATTCCAGCTTGGTTTAGTCTTAAAAATACAGGATCATCAATATCTGTTACTGTGCCATCGAATTTCAGAATTCAAGCCTTGAGTGTGTGTTCTATGTATGCACTTCTTTGCAATAATCCAAAACGTAGTAGCTATAATTTTTGCGCACATACTATTATCAGTAATATGACCAAGAGTTTGATATGGAGTCATTCTCCGAAAGTCTTTGGCATTCCAGAAGCTGATGAAGATATGATGTGGTTTAGTTATTGGAAGTTTGAAAATCAGTTGGGAGGTGGGGATGAAGTTAATATTTCAGTGGTTGGAGATGAATCTTTTCAAGTGAAGGAGGTCGGTGTCCATCTTGTGTACAAGGAGCAAGAAGAGAAGAGTAGCCAATCAACTAGTGAAGAAGCATCCCAATTACAATTCTCTCTCTATGGAAATGTCGTTCCTGGAAACGCATCTGCAGTGCATCCAGCGAGCAAAAAAGTATACCAACTTGGCATGGATGTTCAGAATTGTTCGATTTGTAATAATCTATAACCTCAACCTTTGTGCACCACCTCGGCAATTGGTTTCTTTGGGACTAGTGAGAGATTCAGTTGGCAATAATTCTTACTCTTTCTCTTTATAATTATGTTATGTTGTGTTACGTTAATTTGTTATGTGCTGGAGATTCTTGAGGATGCTAAGGTTTTTGAAGCATGGCAGAGGATGTATTTTGCTTTAATTGGTTCGGACATGGATGTGCTCTGTAGGGAATCAATTCATTCACTGGAGAAGACAGTTTGCTAATGACTCGCTATTCATCTTGGTTTTGCTCTTATTCTGGTTGGATTTTATTTCTTAGTATCTTGACAGTAGACTTCGTTGTTGATTAGTTTAGTTTAAGAGAGTGCTATGTAATTTATTTTAATGCAAGTGCGTATGCTTTGTTTGTCTCTTCTTTCCAATATGTTCATTTTCTTTTTTCTGTTTGTGGTTAAGGTGTTTGCTCACAATTGGTTTAGGTTGTGCAACAACCTAATTGAGATGAGCCTTTTTTCATAAAACTTTCTAATTAGTTGGGGTTTGATAAAATTGAAAGTTCAAATTTTTAAGTTGAGCAATTGTTTGATAAAAATTTAATTGATAAATTCAAATGGCTTGTTGGATATGAAAAAAACAAAAAAATATTATATTTGAATTTTATTTTCCAATTTTATATTGTGGTGGCAATGGAAGTGACTATTACGATAGTGGTGGAGATGGAGGGATAGTGTTGTGGTGATGCTGGGATGGTAGTGGTGGTAGTAAATTCAATTGGCGTTAAATAACTATTATATTACTTCAACTTGGAATATGAAAACTCATATTCTACTAATCAAGATAGAATATTAAGGTTGAGGTGACCGCCTAATGTGAAACAAATGCGTTATCTAACGTCAGTTTTCAAGCTATGAGAAGATTTGAAGTAAGATTTTAAAGTTTTGAACTTGAGAGTAGAGAAGGTAAGACAGTAATGACTGGATTGGTGAGACAAATATCAAATCTAGAGGAGGATTGGAAAAAGAAAGAAAAGAGAGAGATTGAAAAAGTGAGAGAATCACCACACCACTCTCTCACTTCCCTTGAAGGAAAATTTAAAGAGGATTAATTCAATTGTTAGATAGATGAAATTTAGGTTTGTAAATATTAGATTGCACCTATCCTTGTTCTATTGAGAATAAGTAAACTATTATTTGTTATAATCAAGGAAGTTTTAATTTAAAAAATAATAATAGTTAGCTTTCTTGACTTGACTGTCATTTTTTTTTTTGGGGTGGGGGTGGTGTCACTAAACCCAATTTTTGTGCCTGTGCATTCCCACTTTCTCAGCATCTTTATGTATGCCCACCACTTCACCCTCCACTTCCAGTTCTTTTATTTTATCAATAATATTATAAATTTTGATTTAATTATTCAAAAATTATTTAAAATTAAGGTAAATTACACTTTGCACTCCTGCATTATGTACCGAATCTCACTTTGACCCCTGTACATTAAATCATGATAGTTAACCCCTATACTTATGGCCAAATGTTACTTTGGTCCCTAAACATGATATCGTAATAGTCAATCTTTTGCACTTTTAGTTAAATCTCACTTTGGTTTTTATACAAGTATCAATGTCTCCCTTCTGTTACTCAATTGTTTAAATATTATACATAATCCTATTATGTGACAAGAATGTGACTACGAAATAAAGGTATGAGAGGAATATCATCTTTATTTCCCACTAACACGTTCTGTCCTCCATGATAAGTACGTGAGAGTTATATAATATAATATATATGTTCATATGTTGAAAATTTGGACGAAAATGCAAGAAAATAAGGCTTTTGAAATCAAAAAAGGTAGTAGCGAAATCAAAAACTTACCCTTACACTTTTCTTTCTGTAAGGGAGAGGAATAGACAGAAAAGTGTATTACATTGGAAAACAAAATTATGTGATTTCAATTGATGCAAAACCCTGGCTCATCTTCTTAATCATTTTCAATAGGTGTTTTATTTTATCATAATGCAGTCATAATTTGGTATAAATTTTGAGATAAAGTATGCATTAGTGGAAAATGAGGATGATTTTTCTCTTTTATTGCCCTTTCGTAGTCATATTCTAGTCATATGACTGCATTCTATTAAAGATTTAAATAATAGAGTAACAGAAGGGATACATTGACACTTGTATAGTAACCAAAATGAGATTTGACCAACAGAAGGAGTACATTGACACTTGTATAGTAACCAAAATGAGATTTGACCAACAGAAGGAGTACATTGACACTTGTATAGTAACCAAAATGAGATTTGACCAGAAGTGCATATGGTTGACTGTCATAATTTCATGTATAAGGGTCAAACTAGGATACATTACGCTGAGATTCGAACCACCGACCTCCCACATTCTAAACCTTAAATAACACACTCTCTCCACTATCCCTCTACAACACCACATGATTATATATGCAACATATATTATTTATATAGTATATTGACCCGTATAAATATAAAACTATATATATAAACATAATTATTTTTATTCAATGTAATTTATGTAAAAAATAAATTATTTACTAAAAAAAATAGAAGACTACTTTTGGTGACTAAATCTGTTTTTTAGTTGCCAATTATATACTTTTGGCTACTAATTATTTTTTTTGTCGCTAAAAGAATTAATTCCCGCCTAAAATCTCCACTTTTGGCGACTAAACTGAATTTTAGTCGCCAATTGTAGACTTTTAGCTACTAAATTTTTTTTAGTAGCCAAAAAACTTCACTTTTGGCTACAAAATTTAATTTTGTCGGTAAAACACGTATAATTGGCGACCAAATTATTTTTTAGTCGCCAAAACCTATACTTTTGGCTACTAAATTTTTTTAGTCGCAAAAAACCTTCACTTTTGGCTACTAAAATGTTTTTAGTCACTAAAACCCATATAATCGGCGACTAAATTGATTTTTAGTCGCCAATAACTATACATTTGGCTACTAAACTGTTTTAGTTGCCAAAAGTCTTCACTTTTGGCTACTAATTCCATTTTAGTTGCCGATTCTGCTACTTTCAGCGACGAAAATTCTATTTTTAGTCACCAATTTTGCTTTTTCTTGTAGTGGGAATAGACAGAAAAGTGTATTACATTGGAAAACAAAATTATGTGATTTCAATTGATGCAAAACCCTGGCTCATCTTCTTAATCATTTTCAATAGGCGTTTTATTTTATCCTAATGCAGTCATAATTTGGTATAAATTTTGAAATAAAGTGTACATTAGTGGAAAATGAGGATGTTTTTTTCTCTTTTATCGCCCTTTCGTAGTCATATTCTAGTCATATGACTACATTCTATTAAAGATTTAAATAATGGAGTAACAGAAGGGGTACATTGACACTTGTATAGTAATCAAAATAAGATTTGACCAAAAGTGCAGGGAGTTGACTGTCACAATTTCATGTGTAGGACCAAAGTGAGATTTGAACAGAAGTGCATATGGTTGACTGTCATGATTTTATGTATAAGGGTCAAACTAGGATTTGGTGCAAAGTACAAGGGTGCAATGTGAAAAACAAAATAATGACATTTTTAACGACAATGATATTTAGTCGCTAAAAGACAAATAACTTTCTCTACGACACATTTTTGTTGCTAAAAATCAAAGTTGGAATAGCTAAAGATGCACAAAAATTAAATGTCATCCAATCATAAAATAAAATAATAATAAAAAAATTTGACATCCACACATCAAAGACACTCTATTACTAAATCATAATGAGTACATAGCTCTTAGTGTATTCAAAGTTTCCAAACTCAAACTTCCAAATGCTTTTAAAAAGTTTTTAAATTTAAAGTTCTCAAAAATTGACATATCAAGTAATTCTCAATCAACCAAGAGCAATGTCACAGCGAAGCTGCTTATACTTTTCATCAAGGGACTCTTCGTTGCCAGCATCACAAATAGCAAAGCTCCCTAAGGTAGAAAGAGACACAATTATTTTAAACCAAAATTTTCCCTTCTTGCCAAATATGCTCCCACCTGGCATTCCTTCATCTTCATTGACACTAGAGAAGAAAAATGTGACAAACATTAGAGAGTTACCTAGTCATGAAGAGCTCTATTGCGTAATACTCATCACGATTTGTCAATGGCTTAGTAAAATCTCAATATCATCATACATTTATTCTAGCTACAATGATTTCAAGGCTTCATCTCAATACTCATTCATATAGGTGACTAAAAGTAAAAATGGTACATAATCTGATCAAGGAGAACTAATGAGACACCAACCACATCCTACCAGTGTATGTGTATGATCATTGTTTCAAACTTACACACGTTAAAGGATTGAGACAGATCATTGACATCAACAACCACCTTCTATGCTTAGACCACACAGCTGGACAAAGAGAATGCATTCCATTATGCCAATCAATCGTAACAATCATAGGTATATATGCGTGGAAGGATCAAAAGCACAGAACAATAATTAATTGTAAGGATCTGGATCAGCAAGCTAGGTCAGGATTCCAATGTTAAAATATCAAACTAGAATGAAAAGGAAGACCAATTTGTGCGTGCATGCATTGTAGCAGGGAGGAGGGAAACAATTAAGACACTCTTAGAAGTTTGCAAACTAAACCAAACCATAAAATGAATCATGTTTTTTAAATTATGAATCAATGTTTTTATGGCCCTATCACCTGTATTGTTCACGAAGTTACATAACAAAATAGCCATATCCATGGTCAGTTTTAACTATATTCAGTACCAACTAACAAAACATTTACCACAGGACACTCAGAAGAAAGCTTGACCAGATAATTCTGACAGAAACCGAGGAAACAAAGTTCTTGAAACTTATAAATGCTTTAAATGCAAGCTTATGAGAAGTCATTTCATATATACAGCATCCTGATAATACAAGCATAAGATACGTAAGTGTACATTCAGCTAGATAAACTACAAAATATGCTAAGTTGCAACTTGCATTCATGATTGCACGTGCTTATCACTTATACATGTATTCATGATATTTGTGTTTCTAAATGATTCCTAATTCATTAAATAGGACTTAGCTAGTTGTGGTTGTTATAGCTAATATATTGCCAT
Source organism: Camellia lanceoleosa (assembly GCA_025200525.1). Taxonomy (NCBI): domain Eukaryota; kingdom Viridiplantae; phylum Streptophyta; class Magnoliopsida; order Ericales; family Theaceae; genus Camellia; species Camellia lanceoleosa. The sequence continues at coordinate 26,536,752 of CM045766.1, read as the reverse complement.
TCATAGTTATCCAAAAATAATAATCAGATTTCTTTTACTTGGATTGGGAATTCAATTTTAAGAATCAGATTGTCAAAATTGCTGGAAAAAGAATGGAACAAATAAATAAAAATAAAACAATAGTTAGTTTTAATAGAAAAGCAGAGCATCCATGGCACATATATGTATAGAAGGGACCCAAAAAATAATTTTCCTGAATTCGCAACCTCTAAACAATATAATGGTAAAAAATTAAAAAAGACTGTCAAGTCCAAGGAATACATACCATCTCGTTTAAGAAAATCACCACCCTGTAGCATAAATAATAAGAATGAGTGAACTGGTAATTACAAAGTAAACCTTTACTACAAAATTGGGTTGGGTACTGCAAAGTTTAGTAAATTTCTTAGGATAGACAACTTTTAGTAAGTACAACCTTAAAACTACATCACAAGAAAAGCAGTCGTGACCATCAATACAGATCCTACAAAGATAAACAAGGATAGCTGACTAAAAGACAATTTTTAGGCCACATCTACGTCATTCTTAACCAGAAAAACTAAGCATGTAGGCAATCAATCACATTCTATCCACTGAAGCACTCTCAAGCATAAGAAGCAAAGGACATACCTGAGCCATTGATCCTTTAATAATGGAATGGCAAAAGGATCCTTTGTAGTGGAGGGGTCTTCCAGTCATGGGACTAATTCCCTTCTCCCCAGTAAAATATGATATGTTTAAGTATCAGACACATAAAATAATCCACTATCAACAACAAAATGGATTAGCATGCACAAAAGAAGTTACAAGACAGACTTTATTTAAAAAAATACTGAAATGCAACAAATCAACAGTAAAACATGAAGCCACGAAAGAAAAATGACTCATTAGAAAGGGAGAAGCTTGTATTGGAAATTTTAACTTATGATGCCAACAGAAGACTTACCTGTATAGAGTGCACGAAAATTTTCCGCAGTCTTGGGAGCAACATCAGAGAAAAGCTGTATCACCAAAGATCACCAATGAACTAACTGCAACCATTCAATTTTTGGAAATAAATATGACATTGAAAACAAAATATCAAAGCTTTAGAAGAAACAACAAGAGTTTCAACTTAATTGAATATGTAGAAAATATTTGACTTGATACTATAGTAGGTTAGTTCAAAATATAGAAATACCTCAAAAACCATCTTTTCAGTAGAATCGCCATCAATAGACACATCCAGAAAAACTAGGGGCAACTTCTTGCTCATTTTTTATGTATTAAAGGATCACAATATCACCACTATCATCACAATGATCTGATAGCAAAGATATGTATTACCAAGAACACCATTAATTCATATATCGTATTAGCAATTGAAAACAGAAGGAAAAAAAAGAAAAAGGAAATAAGAATGAAAGAGAACTTACGCTAAAAAAATATGCAACCAACCAATCTGCTAATAGATTATTTCAAGACGGGAGAAAAAAAAAAATCACTTTACAAGAAATTCAAAGGTCATTACACAGACAGTTCAAAATAACTAAGCACCCATCCCATGCCAAGCATTACATATGTAACTATAGTGTATATTTAAATATATATTAAATGTTTGGAGAATTGGGGATGCCATGGCCATCTCCAGTGCCATGGCAGTTCCACCCCTGGGCACAGTTAGCCCACAATGCGGAATGGAGGCTCCAAGAAGAAGTAGCAAGTTTTGTTGGACGTACTCTCTGATTTTTAATATAATGCAGTTTCTTAGTTCAAAATATGTAAGTTTGAAAATTGAATGACACAGGGAACATATCAAGAGTCATTTTTGTATTTTTATAAGTAAATTATCATAAGTTTAGATTTGTCTCTAAAAGATTATTTTTAGGGACCAAATCTAAGTAGTCCCTAAATAGTAGTCTCTAAAAGACTAATTTCTTGTAGTAGGCAATTTACTGTCATTACTTGAGTAGTAGGCAATTTACTATCATTAAGATCTCAAGAGTTTGATACCAATACTACATACATATGGCCCAGTGAGAGACGATTCATTCATTGTTCTTATTCTCAGTGAGAGAAAATAGAGAAGAAAAAAAAATCAATTATGGAAAAGAAAATGATGGTGTAACACCTAAAAACTCACTGAAATTTGGGGGAAACGATAGCTAATTTTACTTATGCTCTTATATTTTATTAATTAGGTAGTTAACATGGAATGGGGAAACTTCTGGTCATCTCATCTGCCAAGAACATCTTACGATCTTGATTTAGATGCCGAATGCTTTGAACCCAAATGATCAAGCAAGGTTCAATCCTGTTAAATTGGTCCCCTTTCCTCCATTTTGCTCCAATAATCTTGTGAATAACACAACCATGATGATCTTCTTTGCGGGGTTTTGAGAAAATGATATCGGTATGTAGATCGTAAAGAAGAGTGCTTCTCGGGATGTCACAGAGTCGATATTTGGACTGTAGCTTCTAAACTATCGGTGCCTTCTATTTTAAGGTATGTTACCATTTCCTTTTAAATCTCTCATTCTTTCTCGGGCATGCAAAATATCAAATCCTTCCACAATTTCGTAATTCAATGTACTCTGCTACTTCAATTTTTATTTTTTATTTTTTGTGTTCTCATCTACTTATCCTCTGTAGTTTTTTAAAGGCATATGACATGCAATCTCGTACTTTTGTAAAAGACACCCTCACACAATTCCATAATTGATTTTTCATTTTTTTTTTTTTACTTTTCCATAATTGGCTTCTAAATCAATGAAAATCAATTATGTAAAAATCAGAAATTGAAAATCGAAAAAAGGAAATGATAGTGTAACACCTGAAAACTCCTCAAACAACAAATTAACAAAGATAGAAATACAAGATTGATCGAACTGTGCGAGAAAACAATTCTTCATCTCCAACACGCATTAGATTAGATATACATATATACACACACAAGTTCAATCTATGTAAAGAATTCTTCAATTCCAACAAGCATTAAGATATATATACACATAAAAAAAGTTCAATCTATGAAATAATAAGAAATTGAAAGTTCGAATTGGAGCTCTTACAGGTCGATTACGGAGATCGATTACGATAAGAAATTGAAAGTTTGAATTGGAGCTCTTACAGGTCGATTACGGAGAGAGAGAGAGAGAGAGAGAGAGAGAGAGAGAGGCACCAAAATTTGAAGAAGATTGAGCCCCCAATCTGCCTTGGAGCTCCCGACTTTAGGGCTGAACAGAGAATGAGCAAGTCAGGGCTGAAGTGAGTCCCGATTTTTTAATTGTTAAAATGATACTCAAAATGTTTTTAATTGATAATGACGAAAATATTTGGTCCTAAAATATAACAATATATTAGTGTAGACACCCCATTTTTGACCGACCTTAAGACTCAGACGTCACCGATTGAGCGCTCGGTGATGTTGCATATTGTGCTCGTTCAGAAGTCTCAGAGTCGCGGCCGTGAGCCCTGCCTCCGGACTTCCGAACCCTCTTCTGTACCTTGTCTCGGTTTGCGAACCAGACTCGGTTTTCTCTGTTTCTCTTCCTGAAGGGAGGGAGAGGTCCCGTAGACCATCTCTCAGTGGCCGTGGGCTACATTTCGTGGCCGTAGGCCATTTTGCCTATTTCGGAGCTCGGTTCCCAATTTTCGGAGCCGTCAGGCCGTGTGCCTTAGTTCAGGACCGTCTAACCATCTCCGATTCCTCCGGTTTTTGGCATACATCTTATTTACTCCCTTTTAAGGGACACTGGGGTCCGAGAGACCCACTTCGTGGCTGGATGCCACTTTCGGTGCTTAATAGCCTATTTTCGGGACCCCGAACTGCGTGTTTTGGCCCCCGAGCATTCGTTTTGCATCGGTTTTCGTTCATTTTCGGCAGGTACCTCTGTTTTATCACCAGGAAGGTCACTGAAGGGTGGGAGGCCAGCAATTGTCTCAGCAACCAGTTATGCTCCTCCGGCGCCCTCCGACGCCCGTTTTTCTCACTTCCGAGCCAATGTTGACCACCCTAGGAGCATTTTCTTCAAGCCCAAACCACATATTTGTGTTGTACACACATGGGAGGACCCTAATATCACATGGCCGGCCAGTAACTCAACTTGAACCTTTTGAACCCCTCCTAAAAGTGGCCTATTCTCTCTCCTGTTTTAGAGTTGCCAATTTTGAACCACAGGGTTGTGTTGAGGAGACCTGGGAGGACACCAATATCTGGTGGCCGGCCAGAAATTATTTTGGACCATTTTGCCCCTTGGCCGGCCGACCATAGGGGGTAGCCGGCCGGCCACCTGCAACAAAAATAGCAGGCCGGCCATGATCCTTGGGATGTGTGCATTGCAGTTGTATAGCTTTTTTCCCCAAAATATCTGATTTCGGGGGACTTTTTGTAGAGAAGGGAACTTAATCCCAAAGCCCTACACATTTTTTCCCTCCCTTTCTCCTCCATCTTTGTATACATACAGCAGCTCCCTCTCTATCTCAAGGGTTGGAAAACTTGCTTTGAGGATACACATACATATTTCTCCATTTCTCTCTCATTTTCTCAAGTTTTGGCTCCATTTCTTCACTACCACCAAGCATCACCACCACCACTCCATTTCCAGCAGCTTGGAGGACTTTCCAGCAGCTAAGAGGCACCATTTCTCAAGCCAAAAGGGAGCAAAAGTTTGGTCTTCAAGGGTAAGTTCATCTTTCCCTCTTTTGTAGCACATTTTTGCACCATTCTTCTAGCCTATTTGCTTGCTGTTTTGGGCTCCGACCCTAACTGAAAGGGTCATTTTTTTGAGCCATTATTCATGTTTGTTTAAGGGCTCAACCCTGTTTGAGCCCCCCATTTGGTACTTGCTTCAATACCCTCTTGTATGCCATTATTTTGCATGGTATTTCTAGCCTATGTGTGATCTGTTTTTGAGCATGATATAAACTGTGAGTTGGCTTATTTTGAGTCCCTCTACAACATTGTAGAAGGGCTCAACACTGTTGGGGGCCTCCATGTAGCACTTACCATTTTTGCATGCTTTGTTGACTTGTCTTGCTTCTGTTTTTCGGCCATGATCAGAACTGAAAATGGCCATATTTTGACCTTCTTGGCATATCTAATTAAGGTTCTTTGGCTGTTTGATGTATATTTGGCCTACTTCATGTTATACCCCTCTTTGGCCCCCATTTTTGCATGCTTTTTTAGGCTTATCTAGCTTCTGTTTTCGGCCATGATCAGAACTGGAAATGGCCATATTTTGACCTTCTTGGAATATCTCATTAAGGGTCTTTGTCTGTTTGGTGAATTCTTTGTGTACCTCATGTTATAGCCTCTTGTTGGCCTTAATCTTGCATTGCATTTTGAGCATGTTTGCATACTGATTTGAGGCTTGTCATCTACTGTAAATGTTCATATTTTTAGTCCCTATTTAGTGTTGTAGAAGGGTATTTTTCTGTTTGGGCTTTGCATCTACCACTGGCTTCGTAGCCTCCCTTGCGGAGCCATTTTTGTATGCCATCTTAGCCCTACTTGTGATTGCTGTTTGACCATGTTTTGTACTGTAAATATGTAAGTTTTTGGGCTGCCTTGCTTCTGCCTTTTCATGTCATGTACCAATTATGCATGCTTCGTTAGCTGAAAGCCATTTTCATGTACCTAGTCTTGCATTTCGGGAGCATTTCATGCATCGGGTGTTATTTCGCCTCATTCCGGGGCTGTTTTACCCCTCATTTTGCCACTGATTTTTGCATGTTTGCATATCATATTCCATGTCTTTGCCATGTCTCATTAGAGTGGCATTTTGGTGCCTGAGGGTCCGTTCTCGGTTTGGGCACGCACTTCGAGGTGTCTTGTTTTCATCTGACGGCCTCCTATGTGAGTGTGGCTGAGGCTCTCTCATGTTGGTGTAAGCCCATTATTGCATTGCGTATGCCATTTCATCCATAGCATTGTGTACGCCCGATTGTGTATTACCTTGTATAACATGTATGCCATTCCATGACATTGTGTATGTTAGGATTGCATATTAGCTGCATTTCATGCATATCATGCATATTGCATCATGTTCGGGATAGGAGTTAGCCCGGGCACGAGAAACGAGGCACGTTTCGTACTCCGAGCGACAGAACGGGGTCTCAATTCCCAAGTTACCGACACTCCGGATTATCCATGATGGAGTTAGGTTTTGTTGTAGCATTCATATGCATTCATCCTATATTGAGTTGTGCAATTCGGCTCCTCGGCCATCATGCATCGATATGCGTGATTGGTGGCACGAGGATCGAGGCATGCATATATTTGTGAAATACATTGCTATGCCCCTTTCCTGCTCTCTGTTGCAGCAAAATGAAGAATCAGCAACTTTTCAGAGTCTGGCACGCATTTCGAGGAACATTGCAAACAGAGGCTAATTGGGGCATCCCAGTGGATTTCCGCGCAAAGCAGCCCAAACATGCATTATTTCATTATCCGGAGCGGAGTCAAGGCAGTCCCTGGCTTGCATGCCAGTTTACAATTTTTCTTAGTTAATTTGTTAATTAATTAGGGATTTGTATATTATTTGGACTGTATATTTTGGACTATATTATTCTTTCATTTGGGACTGTATTATTTATTCAGACCCTCTGCGCGAGGGCATAATTGTAATAAGTGTGGGTGAGTGTGATGTATGTCTTCCAACCCCACATCTTTCTTCCCTTTTATTTACCTGCTTATGATAGTTAGATATAGGGCATATTTCAATTAGCATACAGTATGACAGCATGTTTGCATCATTCATCTGTTTTACACGACTTGCTTGCAAGATCATACAAACTGCATTTGTATTTCAATTCCAAATTGAGTACTTGATAGCTGTAGCATGTCATGTGCCATGTTTAGAATAGCCGAGCTTGCTATAATTTGCATCTTTGCATGTGTTGCATTAGGCAATTCTGTGTATCTAGGATCATGCATGGATTTCTAATGAGCTTCTGTTTTGGCTTGGAGTACTCGGTGAGTTTTATGTTTTAGCATCCTTGCATGCGTGTGAGTGTTGCCATGAATAGCATGCTTACCATGAGGCTATGTGCTTGTGTGATATAACTGCCTTGAATGCCTGTGGGTGGAGGTTGAGTCACTTGGATTGGAATAATTCATCAAATGTTTGTTTTAAGCCCACTAGATAGTGGCAAAATCACGTTTTCTAAGCCCACCCGAGGGTGGCAAATCCACGTCTTAGCCTACCTGCGGGTAGCACCATCAAACCATTTTTCAAACAAACAAACATGAAATGTTTTTGTTCCAATTCAGCGCTCATTTATACTTGTATCTCAGGCGCATCACATAGTAACCTAGGCTAATAACCGGAATAAAAACTCACAATATTTTCAAAATAAGATATCATGGTTAGTAGAGGCCGGTCTTTGACCGGGCGAGCGGGGGTGCTCACGAAGTGACCTTCCCTAATCGTACCCAAGTTCCCGAGCCGAGGCAACTTTGGTGATGACGGACACGTGGCCTTTGGCACCGAGTCAGGGTTTCCTAAATTTCCCATTAAAAAACATTTAGGTGGCGACTTTGTATCTGGCAAAGCAGTCCATGTTTGACACTTCTTTCAAAAATCTATTTTCAAAAACGATTTGCCAGATTTGGACTCTTTGGTTCAAGATTGAGAACCGTGACATTTGCGTCCTTCGAACTGTAGTGACCCAATATCGAACCAGAACGGGGGGGACTTGCACTTCCTTTCCCCGGGATGCGTTCGGGGACGTCTACAGTTTCTGGCGACTCTGCTGGGGATTTAGAGAACTTGACTCGAACTCATGATATCTGGTTTTGACTACACTTGTGTGTTTCTTTAGATTGCATTTGCATTGGTGCGCCTAGGACACCGTGTTTGCCATCTGCTATTCCTGAGCAGTTTACCGGAGGCTTGTCTTGTCAAGGCATGTCCATAAGGCTGACCAATTACGGGCTCTGCCAGTATGGGAACACAAACCCACCGGGGCACCCTTTTTGACCATTCGACCTAGTACATATTCGGATCCATAGTGACCATTCCAAACTAGGACAGGTTGCTTACCCATGTATAGGTTGTTTGAAATCGCTGTGTGCGTAGTAAAACCCTAGCTCCTGACAAAATAGGACAGGGAAACCCTACCCCAACATAGGTGTGTTTTGGCTCTCACTTATCTGCTATGTGCTTGTTAGAGTGTGTCTCTACAGGGAATGCATGTATCAGTCTATGAGTTTGGGCATCAGGCCTGCGGGCATCAGTCCAAGATTCGAGAATCGCTTGTCTCATGGATATCGATTCGATTTTGGGGAACAAAGGATACAGAATGTTGATCGATGATTGAGGATAGTGTATTTTCAGCTTATCAACTGTGTGTTGTATACCCGACTGTGTGTTGCGTGTATTTAATTTAAGCTGTTATGCTGCTCGTTTATCTAGTTATTTATTTCCTTTTCGCTTTATTATCTTTTTGGTAGGGCAGTTTTTAGCACGATTGCTTCCGAACCAGTAGATACTCCCCAAGCACTTTGGACACGAGGTCGCCGACTCAATCGATCCGAGGATCTAGTTGACGGACATCCAAGGTTCCACTCTACCCCCGATATCGAAGAAGGCCGAGGAGGCGCAAGGTGTCGAACAGGATTACGGACAGAGGGCTACTTTGACAGTAAACAGTCAGGTTGAGATTTCTATGTCTGCCATAGAGATACATTTACCAGTCATTCAGATGGAACAGCAGAATACATCAGGGATGGAGGCGATGATGCGCCAAATGCACGAGAGCATGAAACAGATGGAGGAGGATGCCATCCGCCAAGCGGAATTTGCTAAACAACAAGTCATAGCCATGGCCCAAAGAAAGTCGAAGCCGATCATTAAGAGAATGCGCTGTCGCTTCATATCGTTCTCCTCCAGCAGCCGCTCCACTACCCGAGCAGGCACCTACCGTCGTCAATACCGCCAAATCCTCGTAATACCCTCCCAACACCCGTAACACCCTACCCAATGTCCGTAATATCCAAGAGGACACCAACCTTTCAACGGGGTTCGCCCCGCTTCGCCAAGAATCGTCCAAGAATCTTACACCCAACCACCCGACTCTCCATTCGAGTTCGAGGTAGATCATCTGACTCTAAAATGAGTAAGTTGGAGAAGCTTTTCAAGAAATCGCAGGGGTGAAGGCCATCCCAGACATCGAAGATGGGTACACCGACGTGGCCGTAACATTGCCAGACAGATTCAAGATGCCACAAATTGATCGTTTTGATGGGTCACGGGATCCTATGGTTCATTTCCGGCTATTTTTAGACATCCTGAGGCCAATGGGCCTAACCCACCACAAAAGCTTTCGCTTTGGTCGAACTTTGTCAGTGTGGCACCATTTGGTACGCCGGGTTAGAAGATGACGTGAAAAGAATCCGATGAGATGGCCGAGGCCTTCGCTGTACAAGATTCGTGACAATACACGATCGACATTACAACCCGTTGTCTCGAAACAACGAGGCAGGAACCCAAGGAGTCTTTTTCTGATTTTGTAACTAGATGGAGGGCAAAGGCGTCGATGATGACCTTGAGGCCTACAGACAAAGATCAAATCCGATGATTGTGCGCAATCTCCAACCGAAACTCATGCAAGATGATCAGATTCCCTTTCCCACCTTCTCAAATTTACACGAGATAGGGCTACAGATCGAGGATGCGATGAAGCAAGGTCTGATCGACCAGGACCGAGAGCAGCCAAGGACATTCAACCGCAATAACAACGCAGGCCCGAGTGGCGCTGCAAACACAAGGACTTCTGAGGTCGGTATGGTCACCACCACTCCCCCTCCCCATCCAAGGCTCGCGGCGGCCACACCCTTTTCCAAAGACATCCGGAGCAAGACTAAGCCCCGAGATATCACCAGAGGCCAAAGAACCTTCACTCCACTATACATGCCTTTGTCCAAGGCTCTCGGTTCTAATAAAAAGGCATCTAAAACCCCTAGAGCCGAGGCCATTACCAAATCCACTCCCCTTCCCACAACCCCAAGCATCATCATGCATTCACCAAAGAAGATGGCCATGATACGCACTAATGTTTCATCAAGGCCACGAGATTCAGACCTCGTTGACAAAAATATTATTCTACCTCCCGAAAGACCCAACGTCACAACCAACCCACTCCCCGCACATAACCAAGATCCACCACCCAAAAGAGTCAATCTCATCCAAACTGGGGTCGTGTCCTACGATCCTAGTATCTATATTACTCCCTCACCTACCCAAGCCGAGGTGATCCTTCCGATCGTGACCGACTTGTGCATGTTGGACACCTTCACAACCGAATCTGAGCCAGAAGTGGTGACCATCGAAGATGGAATGGGGCAGGTTTCAGAGGAAGGAAGAATTATTGAGTCTGGGATGGAACAGTTTGGGAATCTAGCTGGAGGAGTCTATGATCCAAGCGGATACATCCTACCACCGGCCACCGAGCCGAAAGTGGGCCGCCGTAAAAAGCTGAACTGTGCATGATTCGGGGGGATAGACTTGAACAAAGGGCAGATGATTTGACAACAGTGGAAGGGGACTTTGCCCACCTCCAGTTCTTCAACGACCAAGAAGCAGGGGATACAACAATCAACTGGTTTGAATATAGGGAGTCGGCAGAGATTACCGAATGGTTAGATGATCAGCCAGATGTCGTGGAACTTCAGCCAGAGCAAGGCCCGGCAGGGGCAAGGGTATCAATGATGGCCGGAAGGGCCGAGAGTCAGAATGGATTGCCGGAGAGCGCCGGTACAAAGAATTTCGCTCGGGATCAAGATATTGTGAAAACTGAACAACAAATCGTGCTAAAGCGCGAGGAGCAAGAGAAGAAGCGGGATTCTGAGAGAATTCGGAAAGCCAAGAACCATGAAGTGATTGAAAGTTCTGCGAGCACGAAAGCAGGATATGCTGTGAGCATATGGAATGAAAGTACCGAGAGTACAAACTTGCCAGAACCAGATAGGTGTCTGTTGAACGCTAGCGGGATATGGTGGGAAGACGATGACTTATGTCTTGCCCACACGGATGAAGATTGGGCAGGTGCTCAACCAGATGACACTTGGTACCTCGATGAGGTGAACCACATGACCAGGAGCGGGCGGTACTTCAAGCCCCCACACCTAGACCAACCCAAAACATCTGGAAAAGATAAAGAGGCTGAGAAACAGAGAGAGAAGCAAATTGAAGAAGAAGTCAGATCGAGACAGGTAAAGAAGATACAAGGCACATCTCCATCTGGGGACCGCTATATGGCGCTAAGAGTACATAGGCAAAGCCGCCCCATTCGCTATGGACAAGGCCAAACTTCCATTGATACTACACCGTAGCAAATGGTTGGTTTTTCCAGAGGAGGTTCCCCAAGATTAACCTTTTCGTAAAGAACTGCCGCCGAGGGCGAATCATAACAAAACCCTCTACATCTCCGTGGAATGTAGAGATAAGTGGATACTAGTGGTACTTGTTGATACCGGTTCGCTATCAACGCTCGCCTACCTGTAACAAAGATATGCAATCGGGTTGAAACCCGCGACTTCATACCAACCACTCAGTGATCAAAGCTACGATAATACCGTAGGGAAGTGATGGGGACCGTCAAGGTTCGCACTGTGTTGGTCCAGGACAACACAACATCGAATTTCATGTCTTGGACGTTCCCGCAACCTTCAACTTACTCTTGGGGCGACCGTGGTTGCACCAAGTAAAGGCAGTCTCTTCCACTCTACACCAGATGTTGAAATACCCTCATGAGAAGGGGGTTGCAATTGTTTTTGGAAACTCATCCATCCATCCGCCGTCGGAAGTGTCTACACCAGTTTTGGAAATCGAGCATGGCACGGAGGATGTGTTCTTGTCAGGGTTCACCTTGGCAGAGGCCCGGGTAGTGCAGAATATTATGGCTGTGAATGAAGGTGTGTCTGTCAGTGCTCAATCCGTCTACCTCAAGAACAAGCTACAACATATTCCCGGGATGGGATTAGGAAGAAGCGGCAGGAAAGGAGTCAATGGCCGGTGCCACACAACCCGCATACCTTTTGGATCGGGTTATTCGCCCACCAAAGAGGACTGGTGAAGAAAGGAAAAGAAATGGCCGGTAGGGCTGTGAGCGAAAGCCGGGAAGCCTTTTAAATTAATGCACGTGCCCATCCAGGTACCCCGAACGGACGCTTTGTCCGAGGGGAAGACTTTCCATTTTGCGCTTCCCGAGCCATGGTTAAACGCGAGAAGAAGCGTACTGTGTTTCAAATCTTCTTCGACCGCAACTATCCAGGATGACGCTACACAGCGCATGCAATCCAACAAATGAGGTTGAACAAATAAGGCAAAGGATCCCGAGGGCACGTAATTGAAATGGGGTAGCATCGCATGTCTCCTCTCGATTCTCCGACGACCAAGAGTGCTTGGGGATAACTTCGTGGTTTCCATGATTGGGGATGGAACGGCCAGGCCTACCAACAGCCTATCTTGATGCATCAATCGCACCTCTCTCACTTGGCAAGACGAGGAGGATTTTTGTCCAAAGAAGATCGGGTCGTAGTGAGCCGAATCGATTCCACCGAGTCCCGTGAGTTTGAATCGTTCCAGCCGACCGAAGTCCGAGTCTGCACTGGGAAGTTAACCCGATGCCACAGCCCGTTTAGGTCAGTTTTTTCCTTTTCATTTGAGTCTGTTGTAACCAATGAATCGGACGATTTGATGTGCCTAATGAGAATGAACTATCTGGTTTCAGTATTTTTCAGGCCCTTGATTTATTGTATTAATTTAGACTTTCAAAACTTTGATGAAAACGACGAGGACGAAGTTCCTCCGGTTTTACAACATTTAACTGAGCAAGAGCAAGAGAGATTTGTTAAACCATTAATGGACGAAATCATTACGGAACATTGGTAATCGAGGAGGACCCGCTACCGGTCCAGATCGGGTCCACGTTGTCTTCGGAGGAACGCGAGCGCTTAGTCGCTTATTAAAAGATTTCAAAGATGTTTTCGCGGTCCTACGAAGACATGCCCGAATCGATCCCGAGATTGTACAAAGATCGATCCCCTTGACCCCGAGGCCCGACTGTCAAGCGTAAACTCGTATGATCCGCCCGATTGGGCTCTTAAGATTAAGGAAGAGGTCACTAAGAAAATCGACGCAGCTTTCCCGCCGTATCTCAATATCCGACTTGGTTGGCCAACATTGTTCCGTGTCAAGAAAGATGGCAGATCCGTGTATGTAGACTTCGTGGATTTGAACAGAGCTAGTCCGGCGACGACTTTCCTTACCGCACATCGATGAGTTGGTAGACTTCACCAATAGGCATGCATTGCTCTCATTCATGGATGGCTTCTCAGATACAACCAGATAGTGATGGCACCAGAAGATAGGGAAAAGATCAGATTCACCACCTCGTGGGGACATATCGCTACCGGTAATGCCGCTTAGTTGAAGAACGCCGAGCTACTTATCAACGGCCGCCACCACAATACTACATGATATGATCCACAAAGAGGTTGAGGTGTATGTGGACGACATGATTGTCAAGTCCAAGGAAAGAGAGGGCCACTACACCGCCTTTGCATAAGTTTTTCCAAAGGATCGTGGAATTCCTGCCATGCTAAACCCTCGAAATGTACATTTGGTGTTACAATGGAAAATGTCGGGTTTCGACACAATAAAGAGGCATCGAGGTCGATCCTTCCAAAATCAAGGCCATCTTAGAAATGCCACCACCAAGGACTGAAAAGGAGGTGCGAGGCTTTCTGGGTAAAGTGCAATTCATAAGATGGTTTATTTCAAAATTAACCTTGACTTGTGAACCACTTTTTGGCCTCCTCAAGAAAGGAAAGAAGTTCCAATGGGACGGCCGATGTCAAGCTGCATTTGAACAGATCAAAGAATATCTACAGAACCCACCCGTTTTATCACCACCAGAATCGGGGAAACCGTTGATTTTGTATCTGTCAGTGACTGAAACTACAATGGGCTGCATGCTTGCACAAGAATCAGAAGATAAGATGGAGAAAGCCATCTACTATTTGAGCAAAAAGATGCTGGAGTATGAAACCCGACATACACCGCTGGAAAAGGCTTGCTTAGCTTTGGTATGGGCTACCAGGAAGCTGCGGCACTACCTGTTAGCTCACTCTGTAATGTTGGTTTCACGACTTGATCCCATCAAATATCTCTTCGAGAAACCAGCCACGGTAGGCTAGCTCGTTGGTTGTCTGTTTCTCCGAATTTGATCTCACGACGTGACACGCAAGTCAAGAAAGGAAGAGCAAAGGGCAGAGTTCCTGCCGACCACCCGTTGAGGGGGATGAAGCGCTTGAGTACTGCTCCCGATGAATCAATCCCGCATATCGACGATGAAACTTGATTTATGTACTTTGACTCGAGCGCCAAATCAACACGGGTATGGGATAGAGTGTTGCCGATAGCACCGACAATTCCTCAGATCCTCTTGCCTTCAAACTCCGATTCAAAGTCTCGAACAATGAAGGTAATACGAGGCGGTATCGCCGGTCTAGAAGCGCTTCGAACTAGGGGCAAGACGGTTGGACGTCATTGGGGATTCGAACCTTGTTGTGTCTCAAGCTAAAGGAGACTGGAAAGTGAAAGAGGAAAAGATGATGATGTATCACCAAACCTTGGATTTGCTGATTACTCGGTTTGAGAAGCTAAGTTTTACTCATCTACTAAGAGAGAACAACAGGTTCACAGATTCTTTAGCAATTCTATCTTCTATGATAGACATCCCGTGTGGAGTCTGAATGCGTCTAGTCATCATTGACCAGAAATTTGCACTTGCCTATCGATTGCAGCCATAGATGAAGTTCGTGACTTAACACCCCGGTATTACGACATCCGAACTTCTTGGAGAAAGAAACATACCCGCCAGGTAAATGCCAAAGACAAAGGGCAATCAGAGAATGGCCAGTTCATCATCTCGGAGGTAAATCAGATAAACGGGTCATCCGGGAATGCATAAACCGTGCGTTGATGTCAAGAGTCAAAGCGCCCGATGGAAGCCATCCACGGAGGAGAATGTGGTGCACACATGAATGGGGTAATGTTGGCACGGAAGATTCTCGCATGTGGTTATTACTGGTCCACCATGGAGGAGGATTGTATTAGTTTCGTCCGGCGATGTCACAAGTGTCAAATTCACGCAAATCGCATGAACATCCCGCCGTCAAAGCTGTACAACATGACTTCGCCATGGCCGTTTTCTGTCTGGGGAATTGATGTAATCGGAGCTGTCACGCCAAAGGGGTCGAATGGGCATGAGTTCATCTTGGTAGCGATAGATTATTTCACAAAGTGGGTCGAGGCCCAATCTTATGCGGTGTTGAAGGCTTCGCATGTAGCAAAATTCATCAGAAATAACATCATCCGTCGCTACGGGGTCCCAAATGAAATCGTTTTAGACAATGGTTCCCACTTCAAGAAGGAGGTGATTGATTTGTTGGAGAAATATAATGTGGCTTTTCATAAGTCATCTACCTACCGGCCGCAAACTAATGGAGCAGTTGAGGCCGCCAACAAGAATATCAAGCGCATACTACAGAAGATGGTGGAAACTCACGATCGCCGATAAGCCGCTGCTTGCTAGGGGCTACAGGACTTCAATCGAACTTTCATCGGGCGACTCCGTACTCATTGGTTTATGGGATGGAGGCCGTTTTGCCTATCGAGATTGAGGTTCCGTCATTACGAGTATTGGCTGAGTGCCAGATAGCCGTAGCGGATTGGCAGCAAAGCAGATTTGAGGAACTCATGCTTTTCGATGAAAGAAGGCTGAAGGCACTGTACCATGTCCAAAGTTATCAACGCAGAATCGCCTGGGCTTTTAACAAGAAGGTTAAGTCCAGGAATTTGAAAGAAGGAGATTTGGTACTCAAAGACAACCGAGCCCCCATCCACGACTCCAAGCAAGTTCGCACCCAATTGGACGGGTCCCTACATTATCAAGTCAATCTGGTCTGGTGGAGCTGTGGTTCTGATGGATCTAGATGGCTTAGAGTTTTCCCAACCGATCAACATGGACAAGTTGAAGAAATACTACCCCTGAGAGGCTCGCTAGGCCGAAAACCCGAAAGGGCGACCTAGGCAAAATTCAGAGCATAGAAAATTTAAAATTATAAAACCGAGCTCAAGAAGGTTGAAAACCCGCAAAGGGCCTTGGCAAAAGTTAGAGTGCAAAAGGAGAGTAAAAATACCCGAGCTAACCTAAGCTTGAACTACGAAGGCTTGATTCCCATCTTTGGGATACGAGGCGCCTTCATCCCAAGTTCACCCACAATCTTTTCCCGATCAACTTTGTCCATTTGATCATCTCACCATCTCTATTCATCAAGATTTATCGTGATCTCCCAGACAAGTGTTGGGGCAACTTATTCAGACTAGGGGCAACTTTCCGTTGCTATGAATTGTCGAGGCACTTTCCAGACTAGGGGCAACTTTCCAGTTGCTAGGATCCGGGGTTGTGCGTCTCAGTGACAAATCTCAGGCGTGTCCAGTTCTGATCCATATCGAAAATAGTTTTGAAAAGTTTTAATAAAAGTTGACTTTGCTCAAAATTAATCTTTTTACAACTAGGACTATTTTTGGACCAAAGCGGAGAATCTTTAGTACCACAACCTTCAATTTCATTGATTTCAAAACAGAGTTCTCTCGCTCTTGCATACAATTGAAGTTGCTTTTTATTACACTCATAAAGAAAACTTGAAAGTACTAGTAAAGCAATAAATCCGAGGCATAGTCAAGTCAGTGTCCTCGCGCCTTCCAGAGCCGGTTGAAGCCTCGATGCCAACCTAGGCCCAATCAGGCCTCCTCATTGAGCCAATCCCAAAGACTCGCCGATAAAGTGCAACCGAAAATAGGGGCGGGGAGCTCTCTAGTCCTCCAGCCGTAGTATGTCGGCAAGGTGTGCACCTCGGACCGAAAGTGACCGGTATTCAACCTCCGAGGGCAAGTCCGATCATGACCAAATTGGCGCAGAATACGGAATGGGAAATAGAATACACAATGGGTCAAGCTAATCAACGGATCCCAAGATCCCGAACATGCTATAGCTCATCGCCGAAGGTTAAGCCAAGGACACGCCAAGCAATGCGTTCACCGACAAGTTGCACATCCATTCAAACCACCATCCTCATCAAGGGCGCCGACCAGCATTGTCGAAAGAAGTAGCCGCGGCCGAGTAAGGTGGCAAGAGTCCACAACTTGCAATTTATCCATCAACCATATCTCGGGAGCGATGAAAATGAGAGAATAAAGAATAGAGAGATGCGATGAGAGAAAAGTAAGATGAGGGTTTTAGGAGAGAAATCGAGCCGAGGGTCGAGCGATGTGAGCAAATACATATGTGAGATCGGGGAAACATTACCGCAGCAGAGTGGACTCCGCAAATCCTAGTTGTCTCTTGGTAGAAGGCATCCAAACCCAGCAGTGTCTCAGCAAATGTCATGGCGACACAGCTCTTTCCTTCCCTCAAGCCTTGAGCGACTTCAATCAAACGGATGCTAGCTCCTCCGGAGCCCGAGACAAACAGAAAATGAGATAGCATGCACAAGCAGAGAGCATGTTGTCGGAAACCTTGCCAATGATGGTCGCTGTGGTCACCGGTATCAGAGAATCGGTAAATCAGGCTCGGGATATCCAACATCCTGTTACAGATCAGAGATCGAGCATCATGCGCATTGAGACCGCACATCTGCCCTAAAGGTTGGGCGTGGCCAAAACGAGACTAAGGCAAGATCTCTTCTGAGCGTTCAGACTCCATCAAGACTTGAAAATCTTCGAAAGTGGGACATACCTCTTGCCCTCCGAAGCTGAAGACATGTATCACCGGGTTCCAAAATCTCACTGCAGCATGGAGGAAAGGAATGTGCAGCGGAGTCCGGCCCAGCGTGAATAGTGCATTCAAGCCAAAACCCCAGAAATTCAACTTTTCCGAGCCATCTAAAGAAGAGATCCAAGATGTAAGATTTTCTATGAGAAATGCCTCCATTTTTGTGCAAAGCAGTGATGAAATGAAAGAGTTCCAAAGTTGGAGCTTTATAGGGGAGGGTAAAACACTATTCAAGGACAAGTGTCAGAATTCTAGGAGTTGCAGGAAAGGTGGCCGGCCGGCCACCTATTCTAGCAGGCCGGCCATCTTTGTTTCAAAAAACTGGCCGGCCGGCCACCTTTCAGTCCCCAGATGCAAAATGTGGCCGGCCATGCATTGGTCCTGTTTTGCCCTCCGGAAGGAGGTTTTAAGGCATTTCTATGCATCGGGGATGTCGAAGGCCTCCATTTCTCTCAGTTTCGGATGCGTCCCATCATCTAGATCGTCCGTCCGACGTACGCTTTGTTGTATTTTGCTTATCGAGTTGTTGCTTTGTTTATCGAGTTGTAAGTTTTGTCGAGCTGTCGCATTTTGTGTTTTGAGTTGTTACTTTTTGTTTACGCAATTTTGTTAAGTCTTGTTTATCGAGTCGTTAACATTGTTGTACTTTGTTTATCGAGTTGTAAACTTGCTAAGATTCTGTTATTTCTTAGTGGGTCGAGTTGTTTGATTTGTTGCGTCGGTTCATTACCTGACCCGGTAAATACACAAGGCACATTCCCATTCAATTCCATTTTTGTGCAAAATGATGTGATGCGATGCTAAGAGTTTCAAATACAAACACCTTTTCAAAAGCTGTTTCATTCCATCATGTTTTACAACAAAATAACGGTACAAGTTTTACAGAAAATAAAACTGCCTAACAATATGCAAAGTGCTACAAACTACTAGCAAAAAGTAAAATAAAGCAGGAAATAGCATCAATATCCTCGGGAGCGGGAATGAGGAGGCCCCCTCATCCTCTTCTCAAGGACAACCTCTCGACCATCATCACCATCCTGCCTGAGCTGCATCCTCAGATCCCCTCACTCGCCTCCACTCCCGAACCAAGGCCGGAGCCTCTCCTCAACAGAGGTCTCGACTCACGATCATGACCTCCTCCTCCTCCTCATCATCGCTCTGCCTATGACATATGCCCCACGTCCCGAGATGACCCCGCCTCCTCGAGCTCCCTGTAAGGCCTAGATGGCCCCGCCCCCTAGAAGGCCCGATGGCCCAGCCTCGAAGGGCCCAGATGGCCCAAAGACTCGACCTTCCGAGAAGGCGTGGCCCGGCATGGTGCATATACAGGAGGCATCTGAAAGTGAAGAGTTCAATACATCAGTTCAAATATGAAAAGCAGATGCAAGTACAATATGCGAGTGGGGTGTGTGCCAGATGTGCTCTACACAGCCTATCAATACAGCAGAATGTTCAAAACCAGCATGTCATCAGAAATATGCTAAATACAGAAAAGATGGACAGTATCTGCACGCCCATAATGGCCAACTGTGCCTCCCTCTGTAGGATCATGCCCTCGAATGTGGCCAGCATCCCGAGCATCTCATCCATGTACTCAATTGGAGGCTACAGATACAAATGCAAAACTATCAGTAAAGGAATGAATGTCCAAATATCCGACTGATAAATCAAAGTCAGAAACATACCGGTGAGTCAGGTCTCTCGACATATCTCGGGTCGAAAAGGAGGCTCTAGCGAGACCTGGTAAGGAGTCCCAAATCGCCAACTCGTCAACTCGGTCGGCATGTCTGGCCACCCAGGATGATGAAGAGTCGGAGGGATCGGGGGAATCGACCCACCCCACTCGAGACATACTCGGCTGGAGAAGGGATATCCGTAGCACGAGCCCGACTCAAGATGGTACATCGCAGGTCTCGGCGTGAGCACGCACTCTGGCCAAGGAGGCATCGATATGTGACGATAAGTGGCGTAGTCCCCGTCCGTAAGGTGTAGCAAAGCATCGGTGCCCTGCATAGCACTAACGACCTCCTGGGTAGAGAGTCTATCAGCAGTCCGCATAGTGGCTGGAGTTGCGGCAGGAGGGTCTTGAGAATTGTACCTCCACACCTGACGCAGAAAGCGTTCCCCTAGGAACCATGCCCTACCAACCGGTCCTTCAAGCAGAACTCAGATCGAGTTACCCGCCTCCGGATATCAACGGAGACCATCGCCAAGACCGCCAGTATCGCCACGTAATCTGCGAATAACCAGTGCATAAATCAATCAGAAATCGGAGATATACAACGCAGATCAAAGATACGAACGGTAGAGACCTGAGAGTTCGAAATACTGCCGTCCAACAAAGGTCAAAATACTCGCCGCAGTAGAAGAGAGTCTCGAGGTCTCTTGGCCAGCCGCCTCGAATACCAATGAAAACGGGGTCATAAGGGGCCCTGCCACCTCCATCTTTGGGGCTAACGTCGGAAAATATACGTAGACCCATAGCTGAGAAAAGCAGTGCGGAATATAAATACAAAGTGCTGAGGGCAAAATACAGAATGTAAAGTGCGCCGTGTGTGCAATGAACAAGTAATGAGGAGCATAAATGTAAATCAAGAGGACAGAACGTACCTCCCAGGCTCTCCAATAGCCGCCGAGTAAGTCTCCCCGCCCACGAGAGGCCGCGCTCATATAGCAATAGAGGGTAGCCAAAGGCGCCACCTCACCGCATCGACCGACCGACGTGATAGGTCCACTAAGGCACTCAAAAGATACAACCCGACGATGTTCCCCCTATCAGCAAACAGAGTGGTGCCAAAAAGGAACATAAGGAAACCGCGGGTGTACTGCTCAACCTCCTCAAGAGACTCGGGCTCCATCTCCGGCCTCCGAAAACGGGAAGAGAACCAGGTGTATCGGACTCTCCTAAGCTCATTCACAAAGGGCGGGCCCCAACAGATGTACCTGTTGCCTCCCATTCGCCCATATCCTTGTCATAAGGAATGGGCCAACCTCCTATGTCTAGGTCGGTAAGCACAGCAAAGTCTAGCGGGGTCATGGTCAAATCCCCGGTGGCGGAAAAATGGAAGGAATTGGTGGTGTCCCACCATCTCTCCACCAAAGCGGCTAACAGTGTCCTACTGGCAGGACAATGTGATAATCCTATGCAGAATGCTCCGAACCCTGCTAAATCAACCAAATCCCGGACACCGGAGCTTTGCAGATACCACTTTCAAGAATAAGGAGCCGTATCCTCGCACGATACGAGAGCCAACCTGCATTCAGAATGAATGCATGTGTCAGTATGAAATGAATGAGCTGTGTGTAAATGAAATGAATGAGCTGTGTGCAAATGAAACGAATGAGCCGTGTACAAGCGCAAGTAAATAAGCTGTGTTCGAAATCAAAATGTGGGCTGCGTGTTCATCTCAAATGTCTGGGCTGTGTGTTCAGAAAATCAGTTTTTTGGGCTGCGTGTTCAAATCTTAATCAGTGGGCTGCGTGTTCGCTTTAATTTGGGCTGTGTGTTCAGAAAATCAGTGGTCTGGGCTGCGTGTTCAGAAAATCAAAATATGGGCTGCGTGTTCATATAAGTGGTCTGGGCTGTGTGTTCAGAAAATCAGTGGTCTGGACTGTGTGTTCAGAAAATCAAAATATGGGCTGCGTGTTCATATCAGTGGTCTGGGCTGTGTGTTCAAAAAATCAGTGGTCTGGGCTGCGTGTTCAGAAAATCAGTGTGGGCTGTGTGTTCACCATCAACTTGGACTGTGTGTTCAGAAAATCAGTATTCTTGGACTGTGTGTTCAGAAAATCAAAATGTGGGCTGTGTGTTCACCATCAACTTGGACTGTGTGTTCAGAAAATCAGAGTTTGGGACTGCGTGTTCTACTCTCAATCAGTGTGGGCTGTGTGTTCACCATCAACTTGGACTGTGTGTTCAGAAAATCAGAGTTTGGGACTGCGTGTTCTACTCTCAATTAGTGTGGGCTGTGTGTTCACCATTAACTAGAACTGTGTGTTCAGAGAATCAGAGTTTGGGACTGCGTGTTCTACTCTCAATCTGTGTGAGCTGTGTGTTCACCATCAACTTGGACTGTGTGTTCAAAAAATCAGAGTTTGGGACTGCGTGTTCTACTCTCAATCAGTGTGGGCTGTGTGTTCACCATTAACTAGAACTGTGTGTTCAAAAAATCAGAGTTTGGGACTGTGTGTTTAGAAAATTAGAGTTTGGGACTGCGTGTTCTACTCTCAATCAGTGTGGGCTGTGTGTTCACCATTAACTAGAACTGTGTGTTCAGAAAATCAGAGTTTGGGACTGTGTGTTCTACTCTTAGTCAGTGTGTGCTGTGTGTTCACCTTCAAATTCGGGCTGTGTGTTCGACAAATTAGTGTTTGAACCGTGTGTTCAATTCTTAACTAATGTGTACCGTGCGTTCACAATCAATCGATGAGCCTAGTGTTCAGAAATTCAAGTGTTTAAACCACATGTTCAGGATGCAAGCAAAGTACTATGTTATAAGCTAAAATGTGTGTTCAAGCATGGCAAAGGTATGAAATGCACGAAAAATATAGAAAATGAAGTAAAATACCTCTCGTGCCTCATAAGAAAGGTGATGCTCCGGCTCTCGTAGAAGTAGATCTCCGGGTGTCCGATCATTGAAGTCAGTAAAATGACGAAAAATGGCCCGTGGAAGAATGTGTACCGATGGGGCGTATCTCTCGGGAATAAAAGGTCGGACCCTCGGGGGCAACGTCATGATATCAAAATCATCCCCGGCCCCTGGAGGACCTCCACCATGAGGGAAATTACCTGCCATTTCAAAAAATCTACAAAAGGAGCAAAAATGAGCCAAAATTGGAAAAAGTCAACAAAAGTCAACTCTCGGAAATTGAAAAAAGTCAAGAAAAGTCAACTCCCGAGAAAATCTTCCAAATATTGAGACAAACTTACCTCAAGTGGTGAAAATGAGAAAAGAAGCCTCGAAATCAAAATTTAATCGGTCCAAAGTGCTTAAAATCGAATGTTTTTGCGAAAACAACTTACGGAGGTCGAAAAACGCCAGATAAAGTGCAGATTCAAGAAAAAATGGTTTGGGAGGCAAGAGGGAAGTTTTCGCTGTGGGTGTGAGCTCAAGTGAATGGATGAGGGAATATAAAGAAAATGAGGCGAAAATACCAAACTGCCCCCTGTTTTGGGCAGGTGGCCAGCCGGCCACCTTTTCTGGCTGGCCGGCCATTTGCTTTTTGTAAACTGGCCGGTGGCCTCCCCTTAGGCAACCAGCTGGCCGGCCATGTCCCCCACATGCTCACCTAGCTCTCTGCCAATTTTGAGGAAGATTGGAGTTCCCGGGACCTGAAAAAGTTCAAGAAAAGTGTACTTTCTGGCGCGAAATTGCTCTGCCGGAACTTCAGCTGCAATTTCTGACATGTGTCTCATCATTACTCATCAAAATTAGAGTGTATCCTTTTTGAGCATGTTGTAACCTCTCCGGGAGGTGAACCAGAGGCCGCGATCGAGTCGCCTTCGTCGAAATGCACGTTCCCTTACTCGTTGTTTCGCAACAAACAGGTACCCTGATTTATGCTCGTTTTGCATTGTTGTGCACATAACTTGCATTCTCATGAGCATTTTGCATTGTCATGCATGTTTTCTTGGTGTACCATACCTGCGTTTCGAGCATGCGTTGTCACGCGACGCCTTTCTCGCATCGCGATACATTCACTCGCCGACACCGCTGCGTGTCAAACTTTCGGAATCACATTGAATATATGTTGTTAGCATATTGTGCTTGTTGAATTTCTCTTTGCGTGCATGATATTGCATGTACGGTTCATTTGAGGTTTGGCCACTGCATTTAATCGCAGTACCATATCTTCTCCGTAGGAGACGCGACGAGAATTGAATAATTCTCCGCATTCCTGACCGCATGAAATGTAGTTGTTGCTTTGCATTCTTGCTTAAAGTCATTGCATCTATTTGCGAATACTTGTTTCATTACGCCTTGTCTGACTTGCATGATCACTAAGTTATATCCCGCCTGCATATCGCTTTGCATTTTGCCCACGTCGGGTACGCAAGGGCACATATCTCTGCAGCATCTTGTATGATTGTCTAAGTCTTCGCCTTGTCAAAATGGGTCGCCTCGGCTTTGACATTCACTCCGCCACTTGTGACTTCCGAAGTTCACAAAGAGGGCAATCAGAGACACCCCATTTTTGACCGACCTTAAGACTCAGACGCCACCAATTAAGCGCTTGATGTTGCATATTGTGCTCGCTCAAGTCTCAGAGTTGCGGCCGTGAGCCCCGCCTCCCGACTTCCAACCCTCTTCAGATTTTGTCTCGGTTTATAACTGCACTCGATTTTCTCTGCTTTCTTCTGAAGGGAGGGAGAGGTCCCGTGAGACCATCTCTCAAGGCCGTGGGCTACATTTCGTGGTCAGAGGCCATTTTGTCTATTTCTGAGTCGGCCTTCTTTGGAGCCGCAGCCGTGTGCCTCGGTTCGGGACCGTCTAACCATCTCCGATTCCTCCGGTTTTTGGCATACATCTTATTTACTCCCTTTTGAGGGACACTGGGGTCTGAGAGACCTACTTCGTGGCCGGATGCCACTTTCGGTGCTTAATAGCCTATTTTCGGGACCCCGAACTGCGTGTTTTGGCCCCCGAGCATTCTGCTTTTTGCCGATTGTTCATTTTTGGGTGTACATTGCTTTTATCACCAGAAGATCACCAAGGGTGAGGCCAGCAATTGTCTCAACAACTAGTTATGCTCCTCCGCGCCCGACGCCTGCTTTTCTCACTTCCGAGCCAATGTTGACCACCCTAGGAGCATTTTCTTCAAGCCCAAACCACATATTTGTGTTGTACACACATGGGAGGACCCTAATATCACATGGCCAGCCAGTAACTCAACTTGAACCTTTTGAACCCCTCCTAAAAGTGGCCTATTCTCTGTCCTGTTTTAGAGTTGCCAATTTTAAACCACAAGGTTGTGTTGAGGAGACCTGGGAGGACACCAATATCTGGTGGCCGGCCAGAAATTGTTTTGGACCATTTTGCCCCTTGGCCGGCCGACCATAGGGGGTAGCCGGCCGGCCACCTGCAACAAAAATAGCAGGCCGGCCATGATCCTTGGGATGTGTGCATTGCAGCTGTATAGCTTTTTTTCCCAAAATATCTGATTTCGGGGGACTTTTTGTAGAGAAGGGAATTTAATCCCAAAGCCCTACACATTTTTTCCTTCCCTTTCTCCTCCATCTTTGCATACATACAGCAGCTCCCTCTCTATCTCAAGGGTTGGAAAACTTGCTTTGAGGATACACATACATATCTCTCCATTTCTCTCTCATTTTCTCAAGTTTTGGCTCCATTTCTTCACTACCACCAAGCATCACCACCACCACTCCATTTCCAGCAGCTTGGAGGACTTTCCAGCAGCTAAGAGGCACCATTTCTCAAGCCAAAAGGGAGCAAAAGTTTGGTCTTTAAGGGTAAGTTCATCTTTCCCTCTTTTGTAGCACATTTTTGCACCATTCTTATAGCCTATTTTCTTGCTGTTTTGGGCTCCGACCCTAACTGAAAGGGTCATTTTTTTGAGTCATTCTTCATGTTTTTTTAAGGGCTCAACCCTGTTTGAGCCCCCCATTTGGTACTTGCTTCAATACCCTCTTGTATGCCATTATTTTTCATGGTATTTCTAGCCTATGTGTGATCTGTTTTTGAGCATGATATAAACTGTGAGTTGGCTTATTTTGAGTCCCTCTACAAAATTGTAGAAGGGCTCAACACTGTTGGGGGCCTCCATGTAGCAGTTACCATTATACCCCTCTTTGGCCCCCATTTTTGCATGCTTTGTTGACTTGTCTTTCTTCTGGTTTTCGGCCATGATCAGAACTGAAAATGGCCATATTTTAACCTTCTTGGAATA
Source organism: Camellia lanceoleosa (assembly GCA_025200525.1). Taxonomy (NCBI): domain Eukaryota; kingdom Viridiplantae; phylum Streptophyta; class Magnoliopsida; order Ericales; family Theaceae; genus Camellia; species Camellia lanceoleosa. The sequence continues at coordinate 26,511,042 of CM045766.1, read as the reverse complement.
TCTCATTAAGGGTCTTTGGCTGTTTGATGTATATTTGGCCTACTTCATGTTATACCCCTCTTTGGCCCCCATTTTTGCATGCTTTTTTAGGCTTATCTAGCTTCTGTTTTCGGCCATGATCAGAACTGAAAATGGCCATATTTTGACCTTATTGGCATATCTCAGTAAGGGTCTTTGGCTGTTTGGTGAATGCTTTGTATACCTCATGTTATAGCCTCTCGTTGGCCTTAATCTTGCATTGCATTTTGAGCATGTTTTCATACTGATTTGAGGCTTTTCATCTACTGTAAATGTTCATATTTTTAGTCCCTCTTCAGTGTTGTAGAAGGGTATTTTCTGTTTGGGCTTTGCATCTACCACTTGCTTCATAGCCTCCCTTGCGGAGCCATTTTTGTATGCCATCTTAGCCCTACTTGTGATTGCTGTTTGACCATGTTTTGTACTGTAAAAATGTAATTTTTGTGGCTGCCTTGCTTCTTCCTTTTCATGTCATGTACCAATTATGCATGCTTCGTTAGCTGAAAGCCATTTTCATGTACCTAGTCTTGCATTTCGGGAGCATTTCATGCATCGGGTGTTATTTCGCCTCATTCCGGGGCTGTTTTACCCCTCATTTTGCCACTGATTTTTGCATGTTTGCATATCATATTCCATGTCTTTGCCATGTCTCATTACAGTGTCATTTCGGTGCCTGAGGGTCCGTTCTCGGTTTGGGCACGCACTTCGAGGTGTCTTGTTTTCATCTGACGGCCTCCTATGTGAGTGTGGCTAAGGCTCTCTCATGTTGGTGTAAGCCCATTATTGCATTGCGTATGCCATTTCATCCATAGCATTGTGTACGCCCGATTGTGTATTACCTTGTATAGCGTGTATGCCATTCCATGACATTGTGTATGTTAGGATTGCATATTAGCTGCATTTCATGCATATCATGCATATTGCATCATGTTCAGGATAGGAGTTAGCTCGGGCACGGAGAACGAGGCACGTTTCGTACTCCAAGCGACAGAACATGTCTCAATTCCCAAGTCACCGACACTCCGGATTATCCATGATGGAGTTAGGTTTTGTTGTAGCATTCATATGCATTCATCCTATATTGAGTTATGCAATTCGGCTCCTCGGCCATCATGCATCGATATGCGTGATTGGTGGTACGAGGATCGAGGCATGCATATATTTGTGAAATACATTGCTATGCCCCTTTCTTGCTCTCTCGCTAGAAAATGAAGAATCAAGAACTTTTCGAGTCCGCACGCATTTCGAGAAATATTGCAAACAGAGGCTAATTGGGGCATCCCAGTGGATTTCCGCGCAAAGCAGCCCAAACATGCATTATTTCATTATCCGGAGCGGAGTCAAGGCAGTCCCTGGCTTGCATGCCAGTTTACAATTTTTCTTAGTTAATTTGTTAATTAATTAGGGATTTGTATATTATTTGGACTGTATATTTTGGACTATATTATTCTTTCATTTGGGACTGTATTATTTATTCAGACCCTCTGCGCGAGGGCATAATTGTAATAAGTGTGGGTGAGTGTGATGTATGTCTTCCAACCCCACATCTTTCTTCCCTTTTATTTACCTGCTTATGATAGTTAGATATAGGGCATATTTCAATTAGCATACAGTATGACAGCATGTTTGCATCATTCATCTGTTTTACACGCATCGGGCTCGGCGCATCATACAAACTGCATTTGTATTTCAATTCCAAATTGAGTACTTGATAGCTGTAGCATGTCATGTGCCATGTTTAGAATAGCCGAGCTTGCTATAATTTGCATCTTTGCATGTGTTGCATTAGGCAATTCTGTGTATCTAGGATCATGCATGGATTTCTAATGAGCTTCTGTTTTGGCTTGGAGTACTCGGTGAGTTTTATGTTTTAGCATCCTTGCATGCGTGTGAGTGTTGCCATGAATAGCATGCTTACCATGAGGCTATGTGCTTGTGTGATATAACTGCCTTGAATGCCTGTGGGTGGAGGTTGAGTCACTTGGATTGGAATAATTCATCAAATGTTTGTTTTAAGCCCACTAGATAGTGGCAAAATCACGTTTTCTAAGCCCACCCGAGGGTGGCAAATCCACGTCTTAGCCTACCTGCGGGTAGCACCATCAAACCATTTTTCAAACAAACAAACATGAAATGTTTTTGTTCCAATTCAGGCGGCTCAGTCTATACTTGTATGCTGTGCGCATCACATAGTAACCTAGGCTAATAACCGGAATAAAAACTCACAATATTTTCAAAATAAGATATCATGGTTAGTAGAGGCCGGTCTTTGACCGGGCGAGCGGGGGTGCTCACGAAGTGACCTTCCCTAATCGTACCCAAGTTCCCGAGCCGAGGCAACTTTGGTGATGACGGACACGTGGCCTTTGGCACCGAGTCAGGGTTTCCTAAATTTCCCATTTTAAACATTTAGGTGGCGATCAGATCCGGGCGGCTCCATGTTTGGCACTTCTTTCAAAAATCTGCTTTCAAAACGACGGCCGGATTTGGACTCTTTGGTTCAAGATTGAGAACCGTGACATTTGAGTCCATCGAATCAGTGACCCAATATCGAACCGTAACTGGGACTCGACTCCTTTCCCGGATGCATTCGGGGACGTCTACAATTAGTAATCAAATTTATTGATCTAAAAAAATTATATAAATATTAAGTGAGAATATTAATAGTCATTTTTGTAATTTTACAAGTAAATTATTATATGTTTAAATTTGTTCCTAAAGAATATTTTTAGCGACCAAATTTAATTAGTCCCTAAATATTAGCCTCTAAGTCATGTTTGATTCACTACACTAATAGTAAGGTATTAATAATCCTATTAAATTAGTGTAGTATTTACTATTCAATTGGATTAATAGGATACATTATTCGTTGAATTGATAATCTCACCCCTACCCCATTAGTAATAATCCTACAAATTTATTGGATTAATTATCTATTGGATTAAGAATCCTAAACCAAAATGTTAAAACAAATATAAGATAATTGGGCCTACCAATTAATAATCTCAATCTCATTCTCTAATTCATCCAATCAAACATGCCCTAAAAGACTAATTTCGTGTAGTGTATATCATGTTAAAATAGGAGGGATGAAGAAAAAGATACTTTAATCTCTATCAAAATATATTTATATCTTTCTTTTTTTCCCACATATTTAATGCATTCTTAACAAATATGTTAAGGACATTTGTTAACAAAACTCATATATAAAAGTTACAAGTAGATGAGTATTGATGATGATCTAGTTGTGGCCCATGAACAGAAAGCCCATTGGCATTTGAGCCCAAGCTTGGAGGAGGTTAGTTTGCTCGGAAGGACCCTAGTCAAGCTTGGGGTCAGGCTTGTCCTTACCAAGGTCTAGTTCCAAGTTTTGTGCTTGCTTAAATAGGAGGTCCACCTAGTTGAGAACCGCACTTGTCTAACTGGAAGAGCCACCAGATCGAGATGCTAACCACAATGACCCGATTAGGCATATGTCACATTTTTTATGATCATAATAGCCTCAACATGTGGCAAAAACACAAAGTGGTTCCCATTACATATTAAGGCCGAGATGTGTTACATTAAGTCCGATAATAGATATTATTTAATGCTTTTCTTCATATAACTTGGCATACTTCACAAGTATTTAATTTGAATTAGGTTAGGCATGCATAAGTGTAAAACTAGTAAAAAAGTGGCTAAAATAGAACTGCAACGAAACAAGCATTGCTGCATGTGTAGAGGGTCTTCCCATACATACGGTGCCTCTCCTGCACATGCGGCCAATCTTTCTCGCACATGTGGGTCCACCTTGATTTTTATGCATTGGTTTTTGAACCTATTTTGATTGTCTGCAAGGTATAAAAAGAAGAATAGAAAGATGGAAAAGGGTTATGATATTTTCTAAAGAACAAGAGAGGCTAGGGTTTTAAAAGAGAAAAGCTTGGAGCTTTAAGGTTGTCTTTCATGGTAGGTTCACCCTCTACCTCTTGACACTCCTCCATGAGTGGGTAGTCTTCCATTTTTTAGGGTTTTGATGAAATTATAGATATGTAAATATGTTTTCTTAGGCTTTCATTGTGTAACGGTTTTAACAAATGTATGGATATTTTAGAAGATTTTAATAACATTTCTTTTCACCTCCTTGAGTATTTTACTTTCTATGATTGTTATATGCTTTCCATACATTCGTTTTCTTCATGTTTGTGTTCAAAATATGAAACAAGTCATGTTACGAGAGACAAGTCATGTTGCTACTTTAGTTTAGAGCGAATGACTTGTACTACTTGAGATGATTCGTCCCTATATGTTGAATGCAACAATCCTCTTGATCAATGTTTTAAACTTGTAGTTGTGAATCATTGGGTAGTTCAAACCGGATTATAATTAATGGGCCAATGTTAAACCTTATTTATGTGATTAGTGGTGGATTCTTTTCCCTAGGATTTCCCAAAAATCAATTTCACAAACCCTAATTTTCATTGTTAATTTAATTTCTCTTTTTCATTTTAATTCTAGTTTTAATATAATTCTTATCAATCTTTTTATCAAAATTAATTTAGTAATCTTGCAAGTTAAATTAGTTTAGTTTTACATTAGTCTCTGTGGATTGATATATGGACTTGTCATTATTTTAAGGAATTAGGTATAGTTTGGTGTTTATTTTTGGTGTGTTAAACGATACATCAAATTTTGGTGTTGTTGCGGGGGACTTCTGGAAAAATTAATTAATTGAAAGTTAAATTCTTATTTTAATTTTAGTTTAGGGTTTTACTCTTGTGTGTTGCAAATTGTGCAAAATTTGTTGTGAGTGGAGTTAACACTATAGTGCGAAGTGGAGCACAACCGAGCTTGAAATAAAAAATAAAAGAAAAACCGCAGCACTAAAGTGCTAAAAGCAAAACATGCGAGTAAAGCACCAAAGTGTTAAAAGTGGGAACACAAGCAGAGGTTGGGGACAACGGTCTACATGTTGAGCATTCACGAGGCGAATAAAGCGTTTTCATTAATCCCTATAAGTATTTCTTTTCCTTTGGCATTCTGTTTCATTAGATACACAAGAGTCGAAACGTAGTGTGTGTGAGTAGTGTATGCACGGGTGACGTTTTTCCTACCCTGAACTTTTGAATTTGGTCCTTGAGCTAGAAAGGACTCTTAGGAACCTTAGAGCCTCTTCCGTGTTATTAGGATTGAATATCCATATTTAGAGCCAATAGAAATGGCTGAACCTAATCCTATTCCTAATGGGCCCAATTGGACCCTTAAAGATTATTTCACATCCATTGCATACACTTCACCATCATGCATTTAGTTACCGGGCACCACTGCTGTCCACTATGAGATTAATTCCAGCACTATTCAAATGCTTCCATTATTCCACGGACTTGCTCTTGATGACCCTTACAAATTTCTTCATGAAATTCTAGAAATTTGCTCTATGGTGAAAATCCAGAATTTCACTGATGAGGCCCTTAGGTTAAGACTATTTCCTTTTTCACTCAAGGAAAAGGCCAAACATTGGTTGAATTCCTTTGCTACTAATTTTATCACAACATGGGACCAATTACAGCAAAAGTTTTTGGAGAAGCACTTTTCCATTGGTAAGACCAACCAATCAAGGTGAGCCATCACAAATTTCACTCAAAATGATGGCAATTTCATGAGATTTTGGAGAGACTTCGAGACCTTCTCCAACATTGTCCTCATCACCAAGTGCCCGATGGGAAACTTGTTTAGAGATTCTATTGAATTAAATAAGCCTTACTACCAAATGGTGGATTCATCATGTGGTGGGATATTTATGGCAAAGAGTGATACTGAGGCATGGTAACTTTTTGAAAACCTAAATAATAACTCTCTTCACCATGCCTTTGTAGCCCGAGAAGTCTGGCAACCTGTTACTGGAGCCCCGAAAAGATGGGGTGTTTATAAGGTTGGGCACAATGTTGAGTTAGCCCAACAAATAGAAGCATTGTCCTGCAAAATGGACCGACTTTTAGCTTTAGGGCATGCCTCTACACATGTACAACCTCAATTCAATGAGGCTTGTGCTATTTGTATGAGCCCTACTTATGACTTGAGTGAGTGCCCTTTTGGTAGCACAATCTCTAGAGTTAGTCCAAGAGCATGTAAATGCGGTTTAAGGATTCTTCAAACCAAGTAACGATCCATACTCTAACACATATAACTTGGGATGGAGAAACCACTCGAATCTTTATTAGAGATCCTTATCACAAGGCACTTTTTACCCTCCTCAACCACCAAGGCAGAATTTTAATAATTTTGCAAATCAATCTTCCTACTGCCTACACAACCTTACTGACAACCACCACCCCCACCTGCACCTCAAGGAAATTCAACCTTTGAGGCTCAGGTTTTGGAAGTTCTCTCAGACCTCTAGGGGCTAGCACTAGTAGTTCATTTCCACACTCACTCCATTGCCAAACTTGAGGCCTAATTGCGTCAAATGGCTAATAATATGAATAGGAGAGAGAAGAAAAAATTACCGAGTGAGACTATGACCAACCCTAAGGGTCAATATAGGATAGATGGGCCTTGTTGGAGTGGTAAACAACATGAATAGGTGTAGGCAATAATTATTTTGTGAAGTGAAAGGGAGTTAGGACCTCTACTAGTTGTATTTGATGTAACTAAGGCTAAGAAGGGTGACCATGGTGGCAAACCTAACGAGAGCAAGGGTGAAAGAGTAACACCAAAAGGGGATGACTTATCCCCTAGTATTTCAAGTGTGCCTAAGGCACCATACGTGCCCAAGGCATCCTTTTCCCAATGCCTTGATACACTGTTCCCTTTTGATAAGAGGGCAGCATCCATAGAGGCAATGATAGTGGTTTTTAAACAAGTTAAAATCAACGTCCCCCTATTGGAAGCGATTAAACAAGTACCCTCCTATGCTAAATTTTGAAGGACCTATGTACGCAAAAGCGTAAATCTAGGACACATGTGTTCCAAAAGGTCATACTTATGAAGCAAGTAAGCTCCATTCTTCTGAGTAACATACCTCTAATGCTTAAAGACCTAGGTGCCTCAACCATTACATACATCATAGGGGATCATTTTATTGAGACTGCCTTGCTAGATTTGGGGGCGAGTGTTAATTTACTACCGTACTCTATGTACGAGAAATTTGGGCTTGGCAAGTTAAAGCCCACAACTGTCACACTACAATTAGCTGACCGGTCTCTTAAAGTGTCTTGTGGCATGATTGAAGATGTTCTTGTGAAGGTTGATAGGTTTTATTTTCCTGATGACTTCTTGGTTTTAGATGTGGAACCAGTAGTTAGCATTAAGAAGCAATTCCCAATGATCTTAGGTCGACTGTTCTTTGCAATTGCCAATGCATGTATAAATTATCGTACTGGGATCATGGATGTTGCATTTGGGAATATGCACATGAAACTCAATATGTTTTAGGCATCCCAACAACCCCCTGAGAGGGAAGAGTGCTTGTTTGTTGATGTGATGAGTGAAATAGTAAGAGAGGCTTTGCCCTCCATTCTCATAGATGACCCTCTAGAGGCATGTCTAGCTCATCTTGGGATAGCAAATTTTGATATTGAGGGGTCCATAGAAGAGGTCAATGCTTTGCTTGATGCTCATCCAACTCTAGATTTTCCACCTTGGAGGGCCCCATTTGAACCATTGCCTCCATTGTCTAGTGAGCCCGCCTTACCATTACTTGAGGCACTATCCAATCTTGAGTTGAAGTCATTTCCGGCTACTCTCAAGTATGCATTTTTGGGTCCTAAAGTGACACTCCCAATTATCATAGTGTCTGACTTGAATGCATATAAGAAGAGTCAACTTTTAAGTGTCTTTAAGGAGCAAAAGAGTGCTATTGGGTGGGTAGTGGCTGATTTGAGGGGTATTGATCCCTCCGTTTGCATGCATGGCATCCATCTTGAGGAGGATGCTAAACCTTCTCATGAAATGCAAAGGAGGTTGAACCCCAATATGAAAGAGGTGGTTAAAAAAGAGGTTGTGAAGTAACTAGATGCGGGTATTTCCCATATAGGTGGCATCCAAAAAGTCGGGTCGTACAGTTGTTGAAAATGAGAGAGGAGAGCTTGTCCCCATACAAACCACCATTTGATGGCAAGTGTGCATTGATTATTGGAAGCTCAACTCCATGACAAGGAAGGATCACTTTTCCTTACCATTTATTGATCAAATCCTAGAAGGGTTAGTGGATTAGAGCTATTTCTATTTTTCTGATGGCTATGCAGGTCACAGTTAAGTTCCTATATACCTTGCTAACTAGGAAAAGACTATATTCACTTATCTGTTTGGCACTTTTGCCTATAGAATGATGCAATTTGGGCTATGTAATGCATCGGGGACCTTTCAAAGGTGCATGATGGCCATATTTTCTGACATGGTGGAAAAGTTTTTAGAAGTCTTCATGGATGCACGGAAACAAACTCAGTTTTGAGTTGGAATAATAGTCATTTCATGGTTCGAGAGTGTATCATGTTGGGTCACATTGTGTCCTCACGAGGTATAGAGGTTGACAAGGCTAAAGTCAACTTGATTTTTGATCAGCTCTCATCTACATCGGTATGCCACATGCGTTCATTTCTAAGGCACATGGGATTCTACTCCCGGTTTATTAAAGACTTTAGAAATCTTTCACGACCCTTATGCAACTTGCTTGGAAAGGATGTCCCATTTGTCTTTGATGAGCCATATGTGGCAGCGTTTGAGATTTTAAGGGCTACCCTTTGTACAACCCCAATTTTATAATCACGGATTTGGCCCATTTATTTGAGATTATGTGTCATGCTTCTAACTATGCAATTGGAGTAGTTTTGGGCCATTATGTGGATAAAATGCCACATGCGATTTACTACGCAAGTCACACTGTAGACGTCCCCGAACGCATCCCGGGGAAAAGAGTGCGAGTCCCCCCCCGTTCTGGTTCGATATTGGGTCACTACAGTTCGAAGGACTCAAATGTCACGGTTCTTAATCTTGAACCAAAGAGTCCAAATCCGGAAAATCGATTTTTAAAATAGATTTTTTTGAAAGAAGTGCCAAAACTTGGACTGCTTTGCCAGATACAGAGTTGCCACCTAAATATTTTTTAATGGGAAATTTAGGAAACCCTGACTCGGTGCCAAAGGCCACGTGCCCGTCATCACCAAAGTTGCCTCGGCTCGGGAACTTGGATACGATTGGGAAAGGTCACTTCGTGAGCACCCCCGCTCGCCCGGTCAAAGACCGGCCTCTACTAACCATGATATCTTGTTTTGAAAACATTGTGAGTTCTTATTCCGGTTATTAGCCTAGGTTACTATGTGATGCGCACAGCATACAAGTATAGACTGGGTCGCCTGAATTGGAACAAAACGTCTCATGTTTGTTTGTTTTGAGAAATGGTTTGATGGTGCTACCCGCAGATAGGCTAAGACGTGGATTTGTCACCCTCGGGTGGGCTTAGAAAACATGATTTTGCCACTATCTAGTGGGCTTAAAACAAACATTTGATGAATTATTCCAATCCAAGTAACTCAACCTCCATCCACAGGCATTCAAGGCAGTTATATCATATAAGCACGTAGCCTCATGGTAAGCATGCTATTCATGGCAATCACTCACACGCATGCAAGAATGCTAAAGCATAAAAACTCACCGAGTACTCCAAGCCAAAATAGAAGCTCGTTAGAAATCCATGCATGATCCTAGATACACAGAATTGCCTGATGCAACACATGCAAAGATGCGAATTATAGCAGGCTCGGCTATTCTAAACATGGCATATGAGATGCAACAGCTATCAAGTACTCAACTTGGAATTGAAATACAAATGCAGTTTGTATGATGCGTCGAGCCCGGTGCGTGCAAAACAGATAAATGATGCAAACATACTGTCATACTGTATGCTACTTGAAATATGCTCTATATCTAACCATCATAAGCGGGTAAATAAAAGGAAAGAAAGACGTGGGGTTGGAAGACATACATCACACTCACCCACACTTATTACAATTTTGCCCTCGCGCAGAAGGTCCGAATAAATAATACAGTCCCAAATGAAAGAATAATACAGTCCGAATATTACAGTCCAAATAATATACAAATTCCTAATTAATTAACAAAGAAAGCGGTAAAACTGGCATGCAAGCCAGGGGCTGCCTTGACTCCGCTCCGGATAATGAGATGATGCATGTTTGGGCTGCTTTGCGCGGAAATCCACTGGGATGCCCCAATTAGCCTCTGTTTGCAATGTTCCTCGAAATGCGTGCCAGACTCTGAAAAGTTGCTGATTCTTCATTTTTGCTGCAACAGAGAGTAGGAAAGGGGCATAGCAATGCATTTCACAAATATATGCATGCCTCGATCCTCGTGCCACCAATCACACATATCGATGCATGATGGCCGAGGAGCCGAATTGCACAACTCAATATAGGATGCATGCATATGAATGCTACAACAAAACCTAACTCCATTATGGATGATCCGGAGTGTCGGTGACTTGGGAATTGAGACCCATTCTGTCACTCGGAGGACGAAACGTGTCTCGTTTCCCGTTGGCCATCTATGGTGCTCTGGTAAAGACTGCCAGCCATCTGCTGGCCATCAAAGTGGCCTGCAGGCCATCTATGGTGCTCTGCCAGCCACCTGCCAGCCTTGGATGGTGGCTTGCCGGCTACTGATGCACTGGTTCAACTTGATGCAACAGAGAACAAACAGAGCAAAAAGAAGGTACTCCCACAAATTGTTTGCACAACTCACCCATCCTTTTCATGAACAAATCTAAGAAGTGATGAACTTAAGCCACAAACCGCCAACTCAAGCAATTTCATTGCATGATGGCTTGTGATTCAAGAGTTGCAAATTCAATAAATGCAAAATGAGACACAAACCTCCTCCCTTTCATGAAAGATCAAGGGAAGAAGTTGACCATAGAGACTTGGATCATTTCATTACTAACAAGTATGAAATGGACCAAGTTTCGCGTGTTCAATTAACGTTCAATTGAAAACATTAAAAACACAACCAAATTCTTATCTTGGCTCCCTTTTAGTTCCAAGTTTTAATCACTCATTTTAACTTTACCAACCATTCCTTAATCCAATTAAGTCCAAACAGTGAGTTAAAGTCCTCTAAAGGGAAGGAAGCGTCAAACAAGGGCTAGTTTAAGGCATGAGAGAAGTTTCATGCTGTTGGTAATGAACCCTTAAAAGAGGATTAAACCATTAAGCATGGACCTCAATCTCAATCTTAAAGAATCCCAAGTTTCAAATAACCCTCAAAGCAAATTTAAAAAGTTAAGAAATGAGGGAGGTTACAGAGCTTTAGGTGCTAAAATGAAGTGCAAAACAACACCAAAACATGCAATCAACTCTAACATGGAATGTCTAATGGCCTAAAACACCGAGCTTGTGAGAACCTTTACACTACAACCATGCAAAACAAGGCCTAACTGACCCAAACAGCCCAAAATAGAGCTAAAGCAGTCTAAAATAAAGGCAAAAACATGCTGGAATATAGCTACAAAAAGCTAGAAAATCATGCTAACATATAGAACTAATCAGGCTAGCAAACAAGACACAAGGAGGGGAGGCTAACCCCTCCAATTTTAGACTTCAAAACATGTTTTTTGCCACTAAAAATAATCTAAAATTCAGTGGTTAAAAGCTCAAAAAAAGTTGGTTTGAAAGTGGAAAACAAAGGTGCAAAAGCCTTTCAAATAAGAAAGAAAGAATGGTGAAGCACCCCCTAACTTAAAATGATCTCAAGCCATCACTTTTAGTCCACCAAAACAGGTTTTTTTACAACTCAAAAGCAGCCCAAAAAACAGTAGGAAAGGATAGCAACATGAATATGCAAAACAAAGTGTACAAGACAAGTGTTATACCTCTTGAAGGGAAGAGTAATTCTAGACAACAAACCAAGCCAAAACCACCTTCTAGAGCTCAAACCAAGCCCAAGAACACCTCAGCTCAGAGATTAGGGGATTTGGTTAAGAGTGTATGGGCAAAAGTGTAGAAATTGTAGGCAAAAGTATAGGAAATTTATAGAGAGAGAGAGAGAGAGAGAGAGAGAGAGAGAGAGAGAGAGAATTATAGAGACAGAAAATTTTGAGTCTAAATTTTTCTAACTCCAAAACATGAGAGAGGGGGTCCCTATACGTAGAAAAAATGAATTCTATACAAGGAGATCTAGCCTTCCACGTGTGGATAGATGCAAGCATTTATGCAAACAGCTGGCACAGTTAGCATAAAATATCTACAGAAAACACTGGTGGCCGGCCGGCCATCACTGATGGCCGACAAGGCACATCAATGGCCGGCAGACAAGAAATGATGACCGGCAACCTCCAGGGATAGCTGGCAGGCCACCAGAGATTGCAGGATGGAAAGACCAAGGCATAGTCCAAAAATGAGACAAAAATGATGCAGGGTTTGAAAGGCTCAAAACTATGGTGTTCCGCTGAGGATTTCGAGCGCTCGGCGAGCAATCAGACTCGTTATCGGATGTACCAGCAAGAACATCCAAGTCTTGAAGGGCCGTAAAAAATGGGGTGTCTACATGCGTGACCTCCACAAACCTATAACAGATACACTTATTGAATCACACACTCAAATAGTACTTAACTTGTTTCATTTCATTCTTAGTGTGTTTCTAATCTTTATCCTCATTACTATGTCTTAATTAGGGTTTAGGAATGCCTAAGACGAAAAGAGGATGCTAAAATGCACTTTAGAACACTTAGCCAAATTTTCAAAAACAGGGCAGTTCGCTCGAGTGCAACATTGGTCGCTCAAGCGGTATACAAAGCCTGGAAAAGTACTGATTATGTGAATTTTCTGCTCGATGACCGCTTGAGCGTGAGACTGAGGTCTTCGCTCCAGCGCAACTCCAGTCGCTCAAGCGGTCTGCAAAATTTGTAAAATTCTGGGAGCATGCATTTTACGCTCAAGCTAACTTTTGGTCGCTTGAGCGGAAGTGCAAAACAAAGAGTGGCCGCTCGAGCACAGGTTCTGTCGCTCAAGCGGTGAGGCAAAATTCTAGAATTCCCAGATTGCACTTCCAAGTTCAAAACTCGAATTCAAAGCCTTAAAACACAACCTTTGGGCCCAAAACTTGAGAAAACATGTCTAAACTTGTAAAACATCAAGAATTAAGGATCATTTGGTAAAACCAAGGCCCAAAAGTAAATTAGTTGTCCAAAATTCAACTTGAAACTTTGAAAGCATAACATGCATGCAATGAATTGAATTCAAAGCCTCCAAATCATGATCAATTAAGGTAGAATGATCAAAAACATGATGAATTCCCAAAACAATGGTACAATTGCTATATGCAAGTGAGATCTCAAAATATAAGAAAACATGTATGCATGTATGGTATGACTTAAATTCCTTGATTTCTAACTCAATTCTCGTGTTTAAACACTTAACCCTCTTGAATCTATGCATAAGTTGGCTCAATTACATAGCTAAAGGGTTAAATTCTTACCTTAGATGTTTAATTATGCTCTAGATGGCTAATTGTTTGAGGTTCCAAGCTAATTCTTCCAAATCCTCCTCAATTGCCCTTGTTGATCTCTATTCACTTTTGGTCACTCTTTCACACACGTTTTGATGTCCAAAGAGGAAGAAATGAGAGTGTAAAATGGGATCAAGAGCTCACTTATGCCTTATATAGGCTTGATTAAGAAGCTTCATTAGTGACTAATTAATTGAAATTATTTATTCCAATTATTTGGTTCTGAATCGAATTTAAATTAAATCTACCATAATTTTCTAAAAATTCCAAATAACATATAAACCAAGTCAATTTCCTGTTCTATGGCCGATAAGGCCTTCAATTTGCATAACAGATCAGAAATATAGACAGATAATCCTACCATAAACAGATTTAAGTGCAAATAACATAGGATTTCCTCTTAATTACTTATTAGGCATCCTTAATCATGGTTTAACAGTTAATCACAGGTCGGGGTTATTACAATCTTCCCTCTTAAAGAGTTTGGTCCTTCAAACTCGAATTACCTTCAGTTTGCAAGAATATCGGATCCAGAGGAAACAGTTCAAGGTATCTCTTCATCTTATCTTCTTCAGTTTCCCAAGTTGTATAAGTCCCTCCGTGGTTTTGCCAATCAACCTTCACTAATGGAATATCTTTATTTCTCACTCTTTTGATTCGGCGATTTACAATTTGAATTAGCCTCTCTTCATATCTATAGTCCTCCTTCAAAAGCACATGTGTCGGCTCCATAATATGGTGTGGATCCTGTAAATATTCCCAAAGCATTAAAATATGAAAAACATTATGCATGTTCTCCATAATCGGAGGTAAAGCCATTCAGTACGTCCCCGAATTGATTTTATCTAAAATCTCATACGGGCCAATGTATCTCGGAGCTAACTTTCCTTTTACTCCAAATTGTGTTTCCCTTTCATAGGAGTTACTTTAATAAACACATGATCCCTGACTTCATATTCTCTATCTCTTCTCCGTATATTCGCATAACTCTTTTGGTGGCTCTGTGCAGTTTTCAATCGTTGCTAAATTAGTTTCACCTTCTCAGTTGTTTCTTGCTCAAGTTCTAGTCCCAACAATGATCTATCACCTACCTCAGCCCAACAAATCAGAGATCAGCACTTCCTACCATATAAAGCTTCATAAGGATCCATTTCAAGACTTGAATGATAGTTGTTATATACAAACTCGGCCAGAGGGAGATAAGTCTCCCGATTTCCTTGGAAATCTAACACACACATCCATAACGTATCCTTCAAAGTCTGATTGGTTCGTTCAAATTGGCCGTCTGTCTGTGGTTGGTAGGCATACCTCAGTCGAAGTAGGTGAAGTTCAGTTCCCAAAGCCTGTTGTAAACTCTGCCAGAATCTTGACGTGAACTTCGAATCTCTATCAGATACTATGGATATAGGTACCCCATGTAGTCTCACAATTTCATTCATATAGATGTCAGCCAATTTATCCATATTATAAAAAGTTTTAGCATGCAGAAAATGAGCAGATTTAGTCAAACGATCAACTATGACCCAGATAGAATCCATACCTCGAGAAGAGCGAGGCAATCCTATGATGAAGTCTATGGTAATATGCTCCCATTTCCATTTTAGTATTGGAAGAGGTTGAAGCAACCCAGCAGGTCGTTCATGTTCAGCTCTAACTTGTTAGCAATGCAAACACCTAGCCACAAAATCAGCAATGCTTTTCTTCATTCTAAGCCATCACAAGTTTTTCTTCAAATCTTTGTACATTTTCGTATTACCCGGGTGCATAGCAAATTTGGAATTATGGGTTTCAGTCATAACACGCTTCCTCAGTTCAAAACAATCTAGTACACAATGCCTACCCTGAAAGTTTAGCACATTGTTCTCAAATACAAACCCCGTCCTTGGTTTTCATTCAAGTTCATCAACAATCTTCTTCAAAAACTCATCGGTAAGCTGTTTCTCTTTAATTTCTTCAATTATTGCAGGCTGGGTAGAAATGGCAGCTAGGATTCCACCATGTTCATGCAACATAATTTCAATCTTATTTACTTCCAAATCATGTAACAGTTCTCTTTGACCGGTAAGTAAACGTGCCAAATTGCTAATGGATTTTCGGCTCAAAGCATCTGTAACTGTATTGGCTTTTCCCGGATGGTATAAGACCTGTAAGTCATAATCCTTGATCAACTCAAGCCATTGTCTCTATCTCATGTTCATTTCTTTCTGCTTAAAGAAATATTTCAAGCTTTTATGGTCGGTATACACCTCACAAGTCATACCATATAGGTAGTGTCGCCAAATTTTAGAGGCAAACATCACAGCTACTAGTTCAAGGTCGTGGGTCAGATAATTCTTTTCATGTGGGTAGAGTTGCTGAGAAGCATAAGCAATCACTTTCCCATTTTGCATTAACACACCCACAAAACTTTGTATGAAACGTCACTGTAAATTTGAAACCCATCTGTACCATTAAGCAAAGTCAAAATTGGTGCAATTACTAACCTGGTCTTTAACTATTGGAAGGCAGACTCCCTTTGATCATTCCAATCAAATGGTGTATTTTTCTGAGTCAATTGTGTCAATGGCAAAGAAAGTTTAGAGAAGTCTCTTACAAATCTGCTGTAGTAACCAGTAAGTCCCAAAAAGCTTATCACTTCAGATACGTTAGTTGCTCGCGGCCAATCCATAACAGCCTCAATTTTTTGCGAGTCAACTGATACGCAATTTTTGTTGATTACATGTCCCAAAAATACTACACTGTAAAGCCACAATTCATATTTAGTGGGTTTTGCATATAATTTCTTATCTCAGAATCTGTAAGGCAATTCTTAGATGATATTCATGTCCTTCTTGCTTTTAGAATAAATCAGAATGTCATTAATAAACACCACTATGAATTCATCAAGGAATTCTTTGAACACTCTATTCATTAAATCCATGAAAGCCGCAGGTGCATTCGTTACCCCAAATGGCATTCCTAAATTCATAATGTCCGTATCTTGTCTGGAAAGCGGTTTTCTCAATGTCTTCTTCTTTAACTTTCAATTGATGATAGCCCGATCTAAGGTCAATTTTGGAAAACACTTGAGCTCCCTGGAGTTGGTCAAATAGATCATCTATTCGGGACAGTGGGTATTTGGTTTTTATTATCACTTTGTTCAATTCCTGATAGTCTATACACAGTTTCAACGATCCATCTTTCTTTTTGACAAACAAAACAGGAGCACCCCAAGGTGAAGCGCTCGGTCGGATGAATTTCTTGTCTAGCAATTCTTGGAGTTGGACTTTCAATTCTTCCAGTTCAAAGGTTGCCATTCGCTAAGGGGTCTTAGAAATCAGTTGTGTCCCAGATACTACATCAATAGTGAATTCAATTTCTCTATCAATTAACTTCCTGGGTAGGTCATTAGGAAATACGTCAGGAAATTCACAAACAACAGGAATAGTTTCCACATTAGTATTATCCGAAGATATAGTCGATACACAATACAAGTAGCCTCAACAACTTCCTAGCTTTCATAAACGAAATCAAGTACGGTAGAGGAAGTACCCCATTCCCAGTAAAGACAAACTCAAGAACACCGAGCAGTTGAAACACAATAGATTTACTCACACAATCAATGGTGACATATTCTTTAGTCAATCAATCCATACCCAGAATAAAATCAAAATGGGTAATATCCAATGGTAGCAAATATAATAACATATCCCCAACCATGATGTCACACGCTAGATACACATAAGCACATAACATAGAGCCTCAAGATGGTGTAGATACAGATAGTAAATAATTCAAAGGTTGGGTCTAGTTAATTTTTTGGAAAAGGCATGTGACACAAAAGAGTACGTAAAACTAGAATCTATCAATACATAGGCATGTAGAGCACAAATAGAGATCATACTTGACACCACCAACTCGGTGTTCTGCACATCACCAGGTACTAATGCAAAAACTCGGCCTTGCCTCAGAGTTTCTTTCTCGGTATTGGTTCTCACATTTGTTCTTGGTGCAAGAGCAGATCCATCTGAACTTGCAGCAGGATGGTTAGCATTGTTGGATCTCATCGAATAATCTCTGATCATGTGGCCAGTCTTGCCACATCGAAAACAAGCACCCAATGCACGATAACACTCGCCTTTATGCTTCTTCCCATATTCAGAACAAGCTGGCATAAACCTACTACTTTGACTTGAACTGCTTGAAAATCCAGTATTTTGCTTTTTGTTTGCCAAGGATGAACAACCCTTCCGAAAATTAGATCCAGATCTTTTTCTTCTCTATTTAGTTGTTGATACTTTATCTTGTTTCATTGCTGCCAGATTGGTCTCCGCCATCAACGCTCTGTCAAGTACATCCACATTTGTAGGCAACTTTAGAATGCCTACTCAATCAAACATGTCTAGATCTAGGCCCCTTTCAAATTTCTGAGCCTTTTGTAATCTTTGTCTTCAAATTTATGGGCCTTTTTGTAATCTTTGTCGACCATATAAGGAGCAAATCTGGCTAACTCAGTGAACTTAGCCTCATACTCGGCTACAGACATCTTGTCTTGCTTGAGTTCTTGGAATTCTCACACTTTACGGTCTCTGAAAACATTGGGGAAAATACTTCTCATAAAATCTCACTTTAAACTGGCTCTACTTCATAGTCCCACTATTATCTCGGATAAGCATCCACCATCGTCTTTTAGAGTGTAGGTGGCCAAAAGAACTTTCCGAGTTTTCGAGCACGGGAACACTTCAAATATCTTTTTAGTCTCTAGTAGCAATGTTTCGGCTTTCAACAGCTCAATACTATCTAGAAAGATTGGCGGCTTCATTTTGTTGAACTTCTGTGTCAGTGAAATAATGTCAGTGTTTTCCAGCTCAACTAGCACCGGAGGTGGTGGAGGGAGCACAAGTTGTTGTCTTTGTTACTATCTCATTATTTCCATTAAAGCTTATAACATTTGTTCCATCCGACTCATTCGAGCCTCAGAAGATCCAGTTGTATCATCACTTCTTGTATTTTCTATTGCTATAGGTAAACATGACAATAATAAACATAGGCATAATAATCTCGTTCTCTATATTCAATTCCAAGTCAATTTGTTTCATATTAATTCAAATATGTTCACATCATTTCATTTTAGTTCGTGTATGTTCAAATAGCTCACACATCCACACATGCAGATGGAATGCCCCTAATCCTTTTCTAGGACATCCTATAGCTCATAAGGGCTCGTGTGTATGGTATAATACGTGCTCTGATACCACTCTATCACGACCCAAACCTGCCTCTATAGGTTCAGCGTCGTAACCGGCCAGTAATCCTGGGATTACCAAAGGCCTCTAAACAGAATAACAAAATATGAGGGGCTAGTGGAAGCAGATATATAAACTTGCATAGTCCATTGAGCTATGTAGACATACATGAAACATGAAATTTAGAACTTATATACATACATCTGATGACATCAAAATGCACTTGTACAGAACTTACAAAACGTGCTCGGACAAAACATAAGAAAATACAAAAGTCTTAACAACTTGATTCACACAAACTTGGTCAGATCTCAAAAGGGAACCTCCCTGGAAGGCACAGTGATTGGCAGACTGACAAACTCCAGGCAATCAACTCTGAGCCTGGTCACACGCCTGGTCACCTATGTACATAAAATAAATAGTGAGTGAAAGCCCAGTGAATAATAACAGAGTAAAATGTTTAATGAATGATATCCCATATCAGATTCGGAAAGTAGAGTTCGGATCAGAAATAGATTCATATTCTTATTCAGAGTTTAGAAGTATGTACTTATTCAATTTCATATATGATCATACGTGGTACACCCATTAGCACTAACAGATCAGATATAGAGCATTAAGGGTCATACTTGACTAGTTCCATAAAAGAACCTTCGGTACCAGGAATAGATAACATACTTAAGCCATAGTATTGTTACCCTCGGGTGTGGGCCATGAGACCACGATATTATTACCCTCGGGCAAGGGCCTTGTGCTCATAGACCAGAGTATTGTTACCTCTGGGCAAGGGCTATGTGCTAAGGATGCCACAAATACTTTTCAATATATGGACAATCATTCATTGACACATAACATAGCATTTTAGAAAATAGATCATTTCGTGCCATATTATATAGGAAAATACTTAAACGTAAACATAGTTTTACAAAGTTATTACTCACAGATAGCTTTGGTAGTAAAACAAATGTATCAAACCGCTCACGGCACAAACATATAATAGATACACTTATTGAATCACACACTCAGATAGTACTTAACTTGTTTCATTTCATTCTTAGTGTGTTTCTAATCTTTATCCTCATTACTATGCTTTAATTAGGGTTTAGGAATGCCTAAGATGCAAGGACGATGCTAAAATGCACTTTAGAACACTTAGCCAAATTTTCAAAAACTGGGTAGTCCGTTTGAGTGCAACATTGGTCGCTCGAGCGGTTTGCAAAGTCTGCAAAAGTACTGGTTATGTGAATTTTTCGCTCAACAACCGCTCGACGATCGCTCGAGCATGAGACTAAGGTCTTCGCTAGAGCGCAACTTTGATTGTTCGAGTGGTCTGAAAAATTTGTGAACTTCTAGGAACATGCTTTTTATGCTCAAGCCAACTTTTGGTCGCTCGAGCGGAAGTGCAAAACAAAGAGTGGCCGCTCAAGCACAGGTTCTATCACTCGAGCAGTGAAATAGAATTCTAGAATTTCTAGATTGCACTCCCAAGTTCAAAACTCGAATTCAAAGCTTTAAAACACAACATTTGGGCCCTAAAACTTGAGAAAACATGTATAAACTTGTAAAACATTAAGAATTAAGGATCATTTGGTAAAATCAAGGCCCAAAAGTAAATCAATTGTCCAAAATTCAACTTGAAACTTTGAAAGCATAACATGCATGTAATGAATTGAATTCAAAGCCTCAAAATCATTATCAAATAAGGTAGAATGATAAAAAAACATGATGAATTCCCAAGACTATGGTACAATGCAAGTGAGAATTCTTGACAATTAAACTCAAAATATAAGAAAACATGTATGCATGTATGGTATGACATAAATTCCTTCATTTCTAGCTCAATTCTCATGTTTAAACACTTAACCCTCTTGAATCTATGCCTAAGTTGGCTCAATTACATAGCTAGAGGGTTAAATTCTTACCTTAGATGTTCAATTATGCTCTAGATGGCTAATTGTTTGAGGTTCCAAGCTAATTCTTCCAAATCCTCCTCAATTGCCCTTGTTGATCTCTATTCACTCTTGGTCTCTCTCTCTCACACGTTGTGATGTCCAAAGAGGAAGAAATGAGAGTGTAAAATGTTATCAAGAGCTCACTTGTGCCTTATATAGGCTTGATTATGAAGCTTCATTAATGACTAATTAATTGACATTATTTATTTTGATTATTTGGTTCTGAATCGAATTTAAATTAAACCAACCATAATTTTCTAAGAATTTAAAATAACACATAAACCAAGTCAATTTCATGTTTTGTGACTGATAAGGCCTTCAATTTGCATAACAGATCATAAATGCAGACAGATAATCTTACCATAAACAGATATAAATGCAAATAACATATAATACATGCAAATAACACATGATTTCCTTTTAATTACTTTTTAGGCATCCTTAATCATGGTTTAACACTTAATCGCAGGTCGAGGTTATTACATGTTGTGTGTAACACAATCCGGTGAGAGTTTTTATTTTGCATTTATTTCAATTTTGTTTTGCCATTCTTAATTGTTTTCTTACCGTTGAGGACAATGTCACTTTAGTTTTTTTTTTTTTTTTGGGGGGGGAGGGGGGGAGAAGGGAGTGCATTCTATATGAGGGGGTACACATTGTTCACAGATGAGAATTATGAGTATTGTTACACACTTGATATTTTGCACCATAAGTACTGCTTTCTCATGACATCTTAGAATGTGTTCAATACACCATTGGTGTGCATGATTAACTTAATGTGAGTGTATATGTAGCGAGGGGCTATTTGATTGGTAGTGATATTTTTCCACACAGTTCTGGCTAGGTTAATTGCAACATTTGTTATCTAGGATTGTGAATTTAACTCATAGTGTGTAAAGGTGTGGTTTTTGGTTGGTTTGTCAATGTTTGTAGGATATGATGAGGAACCCAAGTGTAACATCCAAGAACCTTACCTTAACGTACACGTGAAAGCTGCCTCTAGGTTCAGATACGTCCATTACCTTATATACCATGCGAATCATTGGACGACCATGGTGTACGATTCAGACTCCGGGACATGGACGCACTACAACTCAATCAAATCGCGTAGAAGTAGTAGGGATGATCATTTTGCTGAAGTGGTGAAAGTGGTAAGTACAATTGTATGTGAATTACATGTTTTTGTGGGATGTGTGTGCGTTGCGTATATGGTAATAGTGCGTGTTCGATGTGGCTGATTGGGTCATGTTATGTAACACAGAAACAATGGGTTGTGGATTACACAAAGCGTGTGGCAGACACTGCATAATCATTTGTGGGTGTGACATCAGAAAACATCGACGGACCCTTGGAGGCTTTGGGTGATTGCCCTTAACAACACCCGGAATCATATGTGAAAATTAAAAACCCGATTAAAATTTGTTCCATTATTTGTTTTGTAATATATTTTCTTTGGTAATGTTGATTAACGTATTCCCGTGTTGCCTACTAGCAGACCAGATTGCGCTGTTATGGTATGCTTCATTATGTGGCAGTACACAAACAATGTGGAGGTGGAAGGTTCAATGGATGGCATGTTAGCCAGGGCATTTAGAGTAGAAATGGTTAAGGCATTCATCAATGATCCACAGTGAGGGCTCCGAAATCGGCCTGTGCCTTGACTGATTTGGTCGAATGCATATATTACTTGAACTATTTTTGTTTTATGTGTTGAACATGATACTGTTTGGTTTTGATGGAAGTGATTTTTTGATGGTGCACTATCTATGTGGCCATTATTGGAGAACAAACAAATTTTAAGTAAAGTTTTTGGCACATTAGCATATGGCATGAATTTTGTGTGTTTTTTGTTACAGTGTGTTTGTAAATGATGTTAATTTAAGGTTTAACAGATTTTAATGTTCATGGGTTCGATATGGTAAACATGCAGTATATTGATTTGCGTTGTTTTAATGTGTGTAGTAATTTTGGGAAAAAAATTGTACATTGGATGTAACAACGGAAACGTTTTGTTGATTGTGTAGTAGTTAATGCATTCATAGGGTGGTTAGATTTCAATTAGTTGTTTCTATTTGAGTGTTTGAAGTGGACAAGGTGAGGAGGTCATTGCTGAAAGTAGAGTTGTTCATATTATGTTACTTAATTTTATATGTGGATAACATAATGTAGGATCATTCAAACGTATCGTATTATTGTGTTTATGAGGTTTACATTGTGGTAAGAAAGGGGATGTTAATATGAAATTGTCGAGTTTGTGTTTTCAAATGTGTTGAACTCTATGTTGGCAAAATTTATTTCAATAACATTGAAATTGTTACTTTGATGATGGTGTTATCGGTTGTGAGAGTATTACACTGCATAATACATATATATACCATGTGACATCAAACGCACAACAAACATCCAACGTATTTGTACACTGTATTAATATATTAAAATTCCGTGTAACATCACATGCACAACACACATCCAAACTCTTTAGTAAGCAACAAAATTGTATGGCTAATTTGGGTTATGTTACTTCAGTCGCTGTTGGGTAACAAAATTATGAGCACTTGTATTTGTGAAACTGAGCCAATTTTTTTGTGAAAGGTTAATGCAACCGTTAAACGTAAAAACAATGCATTTGAAACAATATGATAAATGTAAAAACAAACCAACATTCCACATCATATTTATTTGCTAAAGTAAAAGCATTATGATGTGCGTGTTTAAATCAACGGTAAAAAATGTTATGAAAGGAAAATTGTCCGAAGTTGCAATGAATTGAGAACAAACCCACAATCTAAATAGAAAATAAGCATGTTGTAACACAACTAAATCGGCTCTTTGTATGTCTTCCTATTGTGGTTGCTAATTTGTCCACACCGACCACAACAAATCCGTTGCACAACCTCACCCTTTGATGGAATTCTCTTACGTTTGTGCCTGCCAGGTGGACGCTTCACCTTTGGTGGCGTAATTATAAAATCATTGGACGTAAATGCCAGTTTCTCAATAGTTGGAATCGGATATATTGTTCCGCTATACGAAGCTTGGAATTTATCAATATGATAGTACCTTTCAATCGAATTGTATATATTCCGTCTGCTATTACGAAAAGCGACAACAACATAGGAACATGGGAACCCATTCAGCTGCCACTGGAAACATGAACATAATCGCCTTGTCACATCAGCCAAAACAGATGGGTGAGAGTGTACCTCGTAAACATTGTTAGCTTGGCTGACACTCCAAGCCCTACTGTCATTGTATGCCGTGACCAAATTTTTCTCCATTTTCGGGCATAATACGCTGGCCCATTTCCTTGACTTGACTCTATGCTCTGTCATTTGTTCCATTATTTGGCCCCTAACCATATAAACCAACCTAGTAATTGGAAGATGACGAGCCTCCCGTATCTAATTGTTCAATGATTCAGCTGTGCTTGACCACATCTCACCATAATGTTGCCCTATGAAAGGTATAGGACGATCAAACAAAATTCAACCTGAATTCCAAAAAAAAAAAAAAAAAGCAAACCGCTAGCATGTTACTGTATAAAATGAATTGAAAAAAATGAACCCATTAAACTAATATGCGGACCGGGTACAATCAAACTTACATGAAGTACGCATTAGCCTAGTGGGTTGGATGCAAGTCTTTCAAAAAGTTTTCAATCACAACTGGGCTGGACTCCTTTAACACCTCTATTGTCTGATTAAAACATGCTATGGTAAGCGCATAAGCACATTCTCGGAGCTTGCGTATCAACCCAACTTTGTGCGATGCATTAACATATTTCATTCGGTCTCTCAAATTCATTTGAAGATGTAGCAAGAAAAATGCGTGATGTGCCGAAGGAAAAATAATTGGCATAGATTGCAAAAGACCCACGTGACGATCAGATACGAACGTCAATGTACGCTCGTCACCCACGACTTCTTTAAGATTCCGTAAAAACCACTCCCAATTTTGTTGATTTTCAGAGTCAACAATTGCGAAGGCCACCAGAAACAACCCTGCGAAAAACAATGGGCCAACCATATTTGAAGTACACACCATGGGAATGCAAAATGTTAGTACATGTATAATCCTGCGTACATTACATATATGTATAAAGGATTCATAAAAAGAATCGGATTGGAAATGTTAATTTTTTTTTCGATTACAAAATAAGGAAAAAATTTTGATACCTCACCTTTATTGTTGTCCTTCGCGGTAGCAGCTACCAAATTCCCCTTGAATCTGCCTTTCAAAAACGTCCCATCCAAAAAAAAGTAACGGCCGACAATGATTGAACCCATCTATACATGCACAAAATGATATAAAATACCAAACAAACCTCCCAGTTTGTTGGTGAAATTCAAGATTAATGTAACTGTTTGGGTTCTTTTCCATAATGGAATTGCTCTACCACCTAAGTTGGTCGAACGACATAGCATGATCCCCATACACTTCACCCCTCGTTTTCTCAACCCCTAACCATGCAACCCAGTAACTAATATCCAACCCATAGTCACTTTTCAAATCAAACACAATGTCTGAAGGACGTTTCAGTGGCTGATCACACACCCGATCTACAACACTTGAAACCAAATCGAACCCCGTCTGCGGGTTTCTATGTGTTCGTACAGCAGCTCCACAATTATGCACACTTTCTAACTTCTTAATGTATAAAATCCCATTTGATGGCAACACCCTCGCATGCACCAACCATGTGCATGCTGTGGACTCTGCAAACTTACACACTGCTGTAATGCGAATTGAATCATTTTTCACAAACTTGAATTGAAACCCACGTTTCACGGCATACTTGCATAATATTTCCCGAAATTCATTAGCACCACCGACGAAACATTATCCAACATGGGTAATCCCAAATGCCCATTGAGCAAACAAGAACGTCTTTGATTTATTAGGGCAATATGTTGGTAACATTATCATCTGATCGTCCATACCGAACGTCCAGTTACCAATATTCGACTTTCCGCCTTCATTGCAATATACACCCCCGTAATTACCACCCATCGGAACATCCCAGATCTGAATAAGAACATCAAAATGGTTCAGCCAAATGACTTCGCAAGGCACAACATGTTTCGGATATTGTCATCACTGTCAACCTTAAACTTCTTATACTTGGGGACATCCCACAACATATACACCGCATCGTGTACGAAGTCATCGAACTTTCCACAAATAACATCGACCAGCTATTCGAATGTCATCGCGTGATGCAACCGAACAACAACATTGGTTTGCCCATAAGTGCACAACAACAACACATCATCCATACCTGTCATGCAACCCATAATCGAACCGTTAGCCCGCTAACACATACAACAATAAATGAATAAAAAAATTACATTTGACATTACACACCAGTGATTCGCTGCTGATGTTGCAAACTGTGGAAAAAATCAGACTGTAAAATCCTTGAGATAAACAACACACCCACACTTCACCCCCTTAAAAATTACCTTACACATTAAAAAAATTCAAATCCAAATAACAACAACATTGATGCCGAAACCAACCAATTAAAAGCAACTGTGCATATTACAAAAATTCAAATCCAAATAAAATCAATAACATTGCACTGAAACTAACCAATTAAAAGCAACTGTGCATATGTGGATGTTATCAGTACCTACAATGAAGCCATGTGTACAGCCAAAAAACGTTTAAAAAATGGGGGAAATAAACGCACAAAAACACCAATCACAATTACAATGACACGGAAAATAGCATCGCAACCCACCACACTGTCAATCACAACGTCATGGGCAATGACATATACATATGCAAAACACATCACACACCAACTCACCTGTTGCCAGGGCCGGCCCTGGGGCATAGGCCACAAGGCCATGGCCTAGGGCCCCTCAGAATAGACTCAAAAAAGGGGTCCCCTCCTATTATAATTTAGTGTAATATATTAGGTATGTTTTAAGTCTAAAAAAATTAAAAAAGGTCCAAATTAACTTAAAATAAATTGACTCATTAAAAAATTAAAAGGTAATTCAAAAAAATTAGCATTATTATCCATTGGAAAGTAGACCCAAAAAAAGGGGTCTCTCTTATTATAGTTTAGTCTAATATATTTAAGTATATTTTAAGTTCAAAAAAAATTAAGGAAGGCCCAAATTAACTAAAATAATTAATCCATTAAAAAATCGAAATGCCCATTTAAAATAATTAACATTGTTATTCATTGAAAATGATTTTGCAAAAAAAATTAGATTATGCAAGTATGATTGATTTATTTGCTTCTAAAAATACAAGAAGATGGAGGATCAAGCGATATTTATTAGTTATTGTAATGTAATGCTAAGTATTTTTTGTGATTTTGACACAAATATTTTATCCTTTACTTTCAAATTTTTTTTTTCATTCAATGAAAAAAAAAATATTAAGGGCCTTAAAAATTTATTAGTTGATTGTCGGCTTTGGGCCCCGAAAATCTCAGGGTCGGGCCTGCCTGTTGCAACATAATGAAGGCGACTGAAAAAATCACTCAAAACTGTGAACCAATGGAACAACCCAATCAACATCCACTACTCCCCTCCCAAAGTCAAACCAAACCCTTGCACACATTAACATTACCAAATCCCCAACCAACACACTGAACCCTCTATTTAGGAAAAAAGAATCCCACAAAGGCTATTAATGTAAACTATAAAAGGCCCAAAATTAACTAAGCAAACATTACCAAAGAAAAGGGGACTAAATGGTGCATAAGAAAACTCTTAGGACTAAATGGTTCAACTTTTCACAAAATAGGATTTGTGGGTAAATTTTCCTTAAATTAAATAAAATAAATAGACTTAATTCTTGCCATCCAAGCGCTTTCACTTATCCATGTGATTTTTTTGTCAAAATAGATACAAACAGGAACAACTATACAAGTAGTCTAATTAAAAAATAATTCCTTTTTTAAATTTGATTCAGACTAATCAAGTAGACTACATGTTTAATTACATAAAACTTTGTTTAGAATGATTTCATTCATTTTCTTAATAGTCTGATCCTTCACCTCTCAACCCCATCTCCGTAGTAGCTTCCCCCATGCCCCCCAAAAGTCTGTTCTATCATGTAGTGTCATTCACATTTGCGCTGTAAGATATATTTTATTTACATTTTACTTAATTCTTTTTTTAATTTTAAATATCTACTTAAATGCATAATCCAAATATATCCTTAGAATTTTCTTGGCAAGACACGTACAAACATGATTAATTAGCTAAGTTGTGATATTATTGCTATCATAAATCTAACAGGTCAATTAAGGTAACGTTTCTCTGACTGTAACTCAATCCTTCGTATTTTAGAACAATTAAGTGATATAAGTGATTTGACACTAATTAGTTTAGAGTAAATTATATTTTACACCCTTAGCCCTAAATCTTACTTTGATCCTTATATGAAAAATTATAACAGTCAACCCTTTATATTTTTAGTCTAGTGTCAATATCCCCTTCTATTGCTCCGTATTATTTAAATTTTTAATAGAATCAATCATTTGACAAGTATGTATCTATGAAATGAGGGGAAACAAAAAAATTCATCTCCATTTTCTATCAGTACACAGTTTGTCTGGCCAAGAGTTAACAAAATTATTCCCCGTGTGAAATGTTGACCGTGAAAAGTTACTCCTATGCATATACCCACACTATGTCATAGAAAAGTTCTTTTTAAAAAAAATAAAATAAAAAATAAAAACACCCAAAAGATTTGCTATCTTTTACACTCTCATACTCAAGGTTGGTTTGGGAAGTGGGTTGATTTTTTTGACTATTTTAGCCTAGGCTAAAAAACTTGGTTTGGGAAGGGATTTTTGACTTTTTGACTTTTTTGACTTTTTTTGTGATATAAGAGTGTAATGATTATGGGTTAGATGTGATATTTTATTTGTTGTGACTAAAATAACCTATTTTGTCTTTTGTGACTATTTTAGCCACAAATCATCTTCCCAAACGGACCTAACTGTCAGAGGGTCCTTAAGAAGGACTCTACTCATAGTTTTTCAAGGATTTGTTTTTAAATCTCATGGAGTGGAAGCCCACCATCATTGATCCACTCTAGTCTTTAGCGGGCAGATGCCAAGTGTTAATAAGGTCTTCAAATATTTGTAAGTTCTTGATTATTTTTGTGTGGATCAATATTGATAGTTGGTTTAACGGGTGTAATTATAATGTTAAAAACTTCAATTAATATATTGAATTGTGTATGTAAATTATTATATTGATAGTATTGATTATTACAAATATCAGAATTAAATTATGAGACATTTACACACAACACTTATTTTGTGAATTTATACTAAATTAAGTCTTAGATAAGACATAATACTCATTTTGTGAATTTATACTTTTATTCCTTTAAGTCCCATTAATTTTTAATAGACGAAATTACCTTTCAAACAATTATTGTTCATAATTTATAATTGTTTATAAAAAAGTACAGTGATATAACATTTGTTTTGATTTTCAAATTTTTAAATTATCATAATTTTTACAATATATATTTATTTTTTTATAAAATTTATATTTCTAGAATTAATACAATGAAATCTATCAAACAAGATTAATACTAATTACAAAATTATATAAAAATAAAAAATATTTTTTTATTATAAATTTACAATTTAAACCATTTTTAATAGTAAGTTTTCTTCACTTACTTAACTAACAATATTTTTTTGGTCTAATTTTTTCAATTTTTTTCAAGTTGAAAACTGAGAATGTTCTTAGTTTAAAAGTGGAAAAACTATCTCAGTTTTAAAACTGGAAACAATTGAGAAATTTCTAAAAGACTAAGAATATCCTCAGTCAATACTGGGAAAAAAAAAATTGAGAAATTTTTTAGTTTTCCCAGATAGTTTTGCAAACTGAGAAGTTGTTAGTTTTGTATAGCTAAAAAAAAAATATTTTATTTTTATAAATTTTATATTCAATATTCAATATTGGTCTTGCTTGATAGATTTCATTGTGTAGACTCCAAAAATATAAATTTTATCTTTAGTGAGTAGAAATAATTTTTAAAAATCTAAAAATTCTTAGTTTTGGAAATTTTTTTTTTTTTTTTTTTTTGATTTAATGAATTGGTTTAATAATGATATCAAAGTCATCGTCATATTTGGCTTTTTGAAAAAATAAAAACTAATTTAATGAAAATAAAAACAACCACCCATTACATGATCATTATCCAAACGCATAATAAAAATTAATATGGTAAAAAAAAAATATAAATAAATGTCTAAGAGATTTATTAATTTTACATAATTTTATCTTTAGTGGGTAGAAATAATTTTTAAAAATTCAAAAATATTTTTTTGACATTTATTTTTATCAAATTAGTTTATATTTTATCAAATTGATGATTTTGTCCTTAAAATTAAGCAATGGTATCTTCAATTGTCCTTATTTGGAACAAGATTTAAAATTCAGAGTCAAATGTATCACAATTGAAAAATTAGGGACTAAAATGGCACAAGTCTCAAACTATAGGAATCATTAGTGTAATTTACCTTAAAATTTAAGTTATGAAATAACAAAAGAAAAGTAAAATGTCTAGTGTTTCTTAGGCATTGTTAGGTGATTATCAAAAGATTTGTAATTAGTAGAAAGGCCCATTATATTCGTATTCAAATGGCCTGTGGCCCATCATAATATTTAAACGGTCTTTGGCCTAACATATCAAACAGCCTCTGGCCTAACATATCAAATGGCTTATGGCCCATCATTTTCATATCCGTATTAATGCGCATTTCATATTCTTGATCATGATCATATTCATATTCAAACGGCCTCTGGCCCATCACATTTGTATTCAAACGGCCTCGAGCCCATTTTGTGTCCTTGACACACATAACAGACGGCCTCAGACCCATTTGTACAGTTTATACTTAACAAACACTCATAAATTCATTAGTGATTCAAACAATGGAATTTTCATTCATAATGTAAAATCACAAGTTTAGAAAACTCACACGTGAGTAGTATTTAAAAATAGTGTATATAAACATATCTTTACTAAAGTATTACACACAGTGTTTAGATGTCTGATTCACTCTTGTAGTTGACTTTACACAATTCATAATACACATAGTAATCAGGTCACAATACAATTTATTTTGTTCTTAACTTGTTTAATTCTCTTAAACTTCTTTCCAACTCTTTTAATTCATTTATAATACTCAATGTATGCCTAAGAGTGCTTAGAAATAAAAGACAACATAAATTAGGACATGAAACAGCTTTTCAAAATTTTCTGAAAGATGGCTCTTTGCTCGAGCACAACATTGGTCGCTCGAGCAGACCCTTTAGTTTGCAAAAATCCCGGTTGCTTGCGTTCTATGCTCGATCGATAACTTCTTCGCTCGAGCAATGATGACGAATGTTGGGTTTTTAGAGTTGAAAATGGGGCTTCCAAATCCATTCTAAAATTCAGGGGTCATGCTTGTCTTGCTCAAAACATGAATTTATTTTGGAAATAACAAATACATGACCCTTTCCTCACAAATCAGCTTCAAATCTTCTTTAATTTTGTTAAACTCAACTCGCTCTTTCATGTGTGTAATAAATTTCAAATTCTTTCTCCCTTGAGTTTCAAATCATAAATTTAGGCATGTGAGCCATGAATCTTTCTGAGAGCATATGTAAATTAAAAGCTTTCATACATGCAAGAACTTTAAAAAATTCAAAACAAAACGTTAAAACCTCAGGCATGCAAAGATTTTCCCCAAACTCCTTTTCCTCTTTTCTTTAAAAATAATACATGAAATTGAAGACATGAATCCATGGATTTTTCTGAAAACATGGAAAATATAAGCATCTTACACATGAAGAACTTCAAAATAAAAAGCACAACGGAGGAAATACATATTTTTTTCCATGAACATGCGTAATGCTTAATTTCTCGTTCAAAACTCAACTTATTTGCTCAAACCCATTTTCTTACAAAAACCATGGAATTAGCTCAACAATTCTCTTGATTCATGAATTATGGAGGATTTCTTACAAGATTTGAGCGTAAATCTCTTACCTAGGACTTCAATTTCAGAGATCAGAGGGAATTTCCTTCTTGACTTCTTCAATTTGTCTTCAAACTCCATAAGTGTTGAGCTTTCTCTCTCTAAAAGCTCTCTCTCTCTCTCTCGGCTGTTCTCTCTCATTTTCTCTATAGTTGATTTCTCAGCACAAGCCCTAAATGAGCTCAAGGCTCTAGCACAATACACCAATACACACACACACACACAAACACACTTCTCTTGTTGACAGCACATTGCACACAAGCACATTGTTTCAAGCTTCCAGCACATCACTTATACATTTACAAACAATCAGATTTCTCAACACACCCATGCAGGTTTCTCTGCACACTCATACACATTCACAATTCTAGATTCTTTCTTAATTTAATTTATGACAAAGATTAGCTTAATTAAATAACACGTAGTCTTTATAATCTTAATTAACACATAATCAAATTAATTACAACTAATCATAAATTTCACATAATTTAATTAGTCAAATTTGACTTCCATTAAGGCCTAATTAAATATAATTAAATTTATCAAATGAATTAGATTTTTGATCAATTTCCCATAAAGGCTCCAAACATTAAATTAAATTCATTTCCATGATCAATCTTGGTTTCCCAAGCCATTAAGGTCTTCAATTTTAGATGAAACTCAAAATCTCCGTCAATAAATTACATAATAACTCACATAATTAAATATACAAATTCATATCAAACACATAATCACATGCATAATTAAGTATATTACGAGTTGGGATATCACATTCTTCTCCCCTTTAAGAAGTTTGGTTCTCCAAACTTAAATCACTTGTACCGCAATTAAATCATATAATTTTGTCTCCTTCCATTTTTGTTCTCAAGTAACTTCCTTATCACTAAAATCCCATCACAGAAGTTTAACTCATCATCATTTAAATAAACCAAATTGGCTTAGTCACCAAAAATTATCATGTAATATAATGGTGAACCTCATAGTTAGCATCATAACATCAAAACATAAAACGCATTATTCCTGAAACTCAAATATTTTTGTTTAGCTATTCACATATCTCCAAATAATTCACACTTCCCAAATAATCAAGGCTCAATCTCAAATAATACCCATGATTATACTTCCTTGTTTCAAATGAATCCAAAATATTCTATCATTGACATTCACATACTTCAATTCCTTGATTTGATGGCCAGTGAACAATAACAAAGTAAATGTTTTAATGAATGATGTCCATAATCTAACTCTTTTGTTTCAATTAAATCACAACATTCTATTGTGAATAGTCACTTAAAGTCCTCAAATTAGATTATGTATTTGATATAACATCGATAACTAATTTGAATTCTTGGTCCACAATAATTTGGATATTTGTCCCCATACAATTCATAAGCCACCGAGTCGAATAGGTGGGGGATTTACTCCATTGGTTCCATAAGGAAAGTCATTTATCTTCAGAAGTTCAAGACAACTCACTTAGGCATATGATCAACATTCAATTATCTTACTCAACCTTACACTCAACATCACATCCCAATAATTCATATCCAAAACATTGAGTCAATTTCATGGTATAACATTTCCAAATAATATAATCTTCTAGGTGATGAAGAAACACTTATCATAAAATATTAATTCCAATGATCAACTCATTTATAACCAAATGGGTCAAAATGAAAGAACGGATCCCGAATCATTTAATATACCGACATTTTGCTCACATATAGTTGAAGTACTCAAAATAGTGGCCTTAATACACTGAAATGTTCTTATTCTAATTATTTTTAGCGACCTCAGATTAAGTTCAACTGTTTATACAAATGAATCCTAAATTCTCCAATAGTCAATCAATCAAATACAAGAATACCAATTTTAACTCAATACTTCTTGCATTTATAAAACACATTCTTAGTGATCTCTCCTACCTCCAAACTCCCAAACACATCTTTAATTCTTTTGTTGACTGGTACTACATTGGCATGAACAATTTAAGATATATATATATATATCTTATTTCAATCTTCAAATAGCATCAAAGCTATCATCAATTTATTCTAATAATCTTACTAGTCTCGGGTCAAGTCCCAAAAATCCAAATAAATGTATCTTAAGTCCACCAAACATTGGGTAGGAAAAATTCAGATAAACAAAACATGTAATGTGAGAACCCGAATATAAAGATTTAGTAAATAATTAAATAATAATTTTATAATCTCAAATATCTTGATGGTGAATTCTAAAGTGCAAATTAAATATTTGGAAGGTCTTTTAATTAATTTTTAAACCTCAAATAAATTTATGGTGAAAGTTTTTAATTTAGAGGCAAGATTTATAATAAATAAATAAATAATAGGGGACCAATTAGTTAATATATTTTGATTTAGTAATACTTCTATTTTATTTAAATTAATGGGATAGAAAATAAAATAATATAAAGTGATAATAATTTAGAGCCTTGTTTAGATATAAAGTAACCCTAAGTTGCCTAATACAATATATAACAACCCTAGGGTTCCTAATCTACACTATAGCAGTAGCAAACACAGTAGCCACGGGAGAGAAGGGTTGAGAGAAAAAAAGAAGAAGAAAAAAAAGGGGATTGCAAACAAGGAGTAATTTTTGGGTGTGTGGTAGGTCTTTATCTCTCTTCTTCCTTTTGTTTTTGTTCTTTATCCTTACTCTATTATTATTTAGTTCATTGATGGAGAGGCTGTGGGTTTATGTATTTTGTATATATATATATACTGTTAAGAAATTTGAGGAGTTAAATTCATATATAAAGAATGGGTATTATTTTTAGTTCAAAAATTCTACACAGAATTGCAAACTTTAAAAATCAAGAAACCATATCAAACGAATGAATTTTGAACTAAAATTTTTACAGTAGATTAATTATACATATTGAATTTCATATTTGAATTTTCGTATAATTTTTGGGAGTCAAAGTCTATATAAACTGAGGTGTTCAAATCTGTCCAGAAAACTGGTTTTTAACAGTAAATTCGGCAGTGTTGTTCTCTTTGGGTATAAATCCAAAAATTATTAAATCAGCGTCATTAGAACCGGTTACGAGTTTAGTTTCGTATGTTTTTGGTCTTGCATTGATTGCTCGTGTATATTAAGAGAGCCGTCAATTTCTTTAAAGTGCTGCAGAAAACAACCTGTTTAGATATAATAAATTGTAGATAATTATCTTGATAGGAAAATCAAGTGAAACCAATTGGGTTTGGAACTTAGGATATATTAGTTGATATCTGGAGGCTTTTGGAATTTTTTGAATAGCGTGGAGTGGGTTTTGTAATTTTCAAAGCTAGCGAATAGATTGGGAAAACTTGTTTAAAGCTCTGTTTTATCTTAAAGTCACTTTTAGTTAAGTTTCAATCGGAACCTATGTCTTGGGTGATTTTAGACCTTGAAAAACATGAACTTAGGTAATATTTAAGAGTAACAGTGAGTTGGGTTGAGCTGTGTTAGTACGCTTTAGTTTTGGGGTTACTTAGTTCTTATTCTTTAGTATTTTTAAATTAGTAGTGACGTGTAGTTTTCATATTGGTTTAGGGCACTAGTTGGACTTTCATACTCTATTCAAGGATTATATTATATCGTTTTCAGGTGAGTAGTTTCATGCTATATATTTTTATAAATGTTCCCCTACCCTGAACTGTTGGAAAATTAAATTGTTATTTCATGACTAAACTGTTTTGATAAATTATTATATTATCAATGGAATCAAATTATTTATGAAACATGTGTGAACTTGGCATACTGTAAACTATTTGTTTTGGTCTCATGTTTATAATGATGAACTACCAAGTTTTGCGAAACTGATGTGTATTGATTATTGGGACCATGTGTGTATTTAGTCCAGGGAAATTATTCCACTGTGTGTGGTGACTCTGGCCACTAGGGAATAGATCCGGGTTGGGCCGTGATGACTCTAGTGCTCAACGATTGTAAGGAAAAGACCTTAAAAAAAAGTTAGGTGACCTTCAATCGGATTGTCTTTGAGAAAAGGCCCAGGTGCCACCCTGAGGATAACTCTTAGTTCGGTATTGGATCCAACGGGGCTTATAGCCTTGAGAACTATGTGGCATATTATTTGTTTTTCTTGGTACCCAGAAAATTATTGGTGTTCATGTTATAATCTGTTTTAAGTGAAAAATGTCGTTTATCATGTTCTTCTGAGACATGAGTATTTTAAGTGTTGAACTGTGGAACCTTCTTTTTGAAACAGATTGTATTTATCAAACTGTATGCCAATCTAGTTTCTGTGATATATATCTTATTTTGGAATTGAACCCTGTTTTCAAAACTGTATTTACTATCTATGTTGCTACTCACTGAGCTATTAGCTGACTTAGTTGTTTACCATTTCCAGGTGTTATAAGGACTTAGAGTGGACTCATGGCGTAGCGGGGACTCAATTGCATGGACCTCTAGGGCATTTATTTAATTCGTTTTAGGTTGCTTTGTTGAGTTTTGTGCATACATTGTGGTTGGGTTTTATTTAGAATTATTTTATTTTGTGGGCGGTTTGTGTCCCATTTAGTATATATATATTTTTAGGAAGACTAGTTATGAATTGTTTTTCACTTGTGGTATGTCACTGGATTGAGTGTTGATTTATTTATTTTTGGGCTATCATCACATCTATTCTCTATGGTTTGGGTTCATGTTTAGTCTTACGTGTGCCTTAGGCTAAGTCCCTGTGGGCCACGGCCGGTCATGCCCGGATTTGGGGTGTGACATGTAAGATATGAGAAACTCAAAATCCTATACACATACTTTAAGCACTCCCTCACTGAATAATTAGGTTAGGTACAAATCTTTAAAATAACTAGTTGACTTGAAGTCTCCTTTAAAATTATCATTATAATTATTTTCGAATAATTCTTCATTGGATGTTCCATCTTTACACATTTGATACACACTCCCAAAATTCGATAATACCCCCAATATAACACTCGTGACGAATCAAATATTTTGGAGATAAACTTATATCTTGTTTAAAATTACTTCTCTCCAAATTTTGCTTAACATTTAACACTCCACTTTTAGACATATTCAGTAATTCCTTCTTTAACACTTTACCTTTTTCTTCTAATTTGTGGTTTCCCATAGCATTGTTGCATAGCTTTCATTATATTTTCTAACACTTCTTCTATTTTGCCCGATTGCTCCAACAAAGACTTAACTTCCATTTGTTCTTACTTCTCATCATCTTTTCCTAGAGTCACAAGACAAAGGTGGATGACACTTGGAGTAGTACTAGTTAGCTTAAAACATAGCATCACAAACTCAACCATAAATTAGACAATTTTACAAAGACATTGGTAGGGCAACCCCTTTATTCCCATGAAGTTCACCAAGAATTTCTGATTTGAAGCTATGCCAGCCGAATGTGATTCCAATCGGACTTTCAAGGTCATTCAACAAAGGTATGAAACTATACCGTTCATACAATAGGTCCCTCACCAAAATAACATATCATCTTCATATCAAATAATTGTCTAATTTTCAAACACCATAATTCCAAACACTTCATTAATCATCGAATACTTCATTTTTTTTGAATGTTCTCATACCCTAGTTTTACATTCAGCCATATAGCTTTCATAACTTCCATCAAAGATTTCAATTCCTTCTAATACCATGTTCCCACAAATCAATATGTTTGTACTCACCAATGTTCTACTCAAAATTTATGTTTTCCTTATAGCATTAAAGGTTTCACAATAACTCTTAACCTCAATATTGAACTTATTAAACAAACACATCCCAGTCCTCTTTAATCATTGAGAAATTCCAAAATAAACTTTAATCCTTATCATACTATATTCTCACAAATCATTACACTTGTGCTCACTAATATTCCAGTCAACAATTCTAATTTCCTTATAACGTGAAAAATTCCTCATAACATCTTGTTTCCACAAATCAACATACTGGTACTCACCAATACCTAAGTCAAAAGTTCAAAGTTCCTCATAACATTAGAAATTCCACAATAATTCTTAGCTTCAATACTCAAATTTATTAAACAAACACACATACATTTCTCTGAATGCACAACTTATCACTTACTATATGCATGAAACTTAAATCTGTTCTAGACACTCCAATGCTTAATGGACACGTGTGTGAGATATTAACCCGTGCTCTCATACTATTCTGTCACGACCCAAA
This sequence comes from Camellia lanceoleosa, assembly GCA_025200525.1. Classification (NCBI taxonomy): domain Eukaryota; kingdom Viridiplantae; phylum Streptophyta; class Magnoliopsida; order Ericales; family Theaceae; genus Camellia; species Camellia lanceoleosa. Next base: position 26,473,147 of record CM045766.1, on the reverse strand, counting down.
CCCGCTCCTATAGGTTTAGTGTCGTAACAGACCAGTAATCCGAAGATTACCTATGGCCTAAAAAAAAAAAAAAAAAAAATCAAAATATTTAAATGTAATAAGGGCCTTAAGCTGAAGCAAAACAAAAATAATAATATCCATTGAGCTGTGTGTACATGATCAACTGTAGTAATTAAACATTTTTAACACACTTTTATATATACATGTACGAAGACATATCTTATAACATATCTCACACACTACATGGAGGACTTTTAGCAAAATACAAAGATTAACTCAAGCCTGACAAAATAAAATAAAGCCTCTATACAGAGGTACTTCTTGGGTGGCTTGACAAAGAGGCAGACTCTGGGGCAAACTCTAATGTTGATCCTCCAATTGCTCACCTATATATATATATATATATATAAAGAGTGAGCTAATACCCAGTGAATAATACCAAAGTAAAGAGGTTGTAGGAATGACATTCTTAATTAAGTAAATCACATTAATAGATATTACATGTAAATCAAAATCAGAATGACCTCAGGTCCACCATTTCCATATTCATATCTAGCGCATATTTATAACGATATTCAAACGGCCTCTGGCCCATTATATTCGTATTCAAATAGCCTTTGGCCGATCATAATATTCAAATGGCCTCTGGCCCATTACATTCATATGCAAACGGCCTTTGGCCCAACATATCAAATGGCCTCTGGCCCATCATTTTGATATCCATATTTATGCGCATTTCATATTCGTGATCATGATCATATTCATATTCAAATGGCCTCTGGCCCATTACATTCGTATTCAAATGGCCTCGGGCCCATTTCGTGTCCTTAACACACATAACCGATGGCCTCAGGCCCATTTGTACAGTTTATACTTGACAAACACTCCTAAATTCATTTGTGATTCAAATAATAGGATTCTCATTCATAATGTAAAATCATAAGTCCAGAAAACTCACACATGAGTAGTATTTAAAAATAGCATATATGAACATATCTTTACTAAAGTATTACTTACAGTGTTCAGATGCCTGATTCACCCTTGTAGTTGACCTTACATAATTCATAATACACATAGAAATCAGGTCACAATACAATTTATTCCGTTCTTAACTTGTTTAATTCTCTTAGGCTTCTTTTTTACTCTTTTAATTCATTTATAATGCTCAATGTATGCCTAAGAGTGCTTAGAAATAAAAGGGAACATAAATCAGAACATGAAACAGCTTTACAAAATTTTCTGAAACAAGGCTCTTTGCTCGAGCAGAGCCCTCAGTTTGCAAAAATACTAGTTGCTTGCATTCTACACTCGAGCGACAACTTCTTCGCTCAAGCAATGATGACGAATTTTGGGTTTTCAATGCTAAAATGGGGCTTCCAATTCCATTAAAAAATTTAGGGGTCATGCTTGTCTTGCACAAAAAACATGAATTTATTTTGGAAATAACAAATACATGACCCTTTCCTCACAAATCAGTTTCAAAACTTCATTAATTTTGTTAAACTTAACTCGATCTTTCATGTGTGTAAGAAATTTCAAATTCTTTCTCCCTTGAGTTTCAAATCATAAATTTAGGAATTTGAGCCATGAATCTTCTTGAGAGCATATGTAAATTAAAAGCTTTTATACATGGAAGAACTTTAAAAAATTCAAAACAAAACGTTAAAACGTTATGCATGCAAAGATTTTCCCCAACCTCCTTTTCCTCTTTTCTTTAAAAATAAAACATGAAATTGAAGACATGAATCCATGGATTTTTCTAAAATATGGAAAATATAAGCTTCTTATGCATGAAGAACTTCAAAATAAAAAGCACAATGGAGGAATTACATATTATTTTCCATAAACATACATAAAGCTTAATTTCTCATTCAAAACTCAACTTATTTGCTCAAACCCATTTTCTTACAAAAACCATGGAATTAGCTCATCAATTCTCTTGATTCATGAATTATGGAGGTTTTCTTACAAGATTTTAGCACAAATCTCTTACCTAGGGCTTCAATTTTAGAGATTAGAGGAAATTTCCTTCTTGACTTCTTCAATTTGTCTTCAAACTCAATAAGTGTTGAGCTTTCTTTCTCTAAAAGCTCTCTCTCTCTCTCTCTCTCTCTCTCTCTCTCTCTCTCTGTGCCTTGGTTGTTTTCTCTCCCTTTCTCTAGAGTTGATTTCACAGCACAAGCCCCAAATGAGCTCAAGGCTCTAGCATAATATAGTAATACACACACACACACACTTCTCTTGTTGACAGCACATTGCACACGAGCACAATGTTTCAAGCTTCCAGTACATCACTTATACATGTACACACAATCAGATTTCTCAACACACCCACACAGGTTTCTCTACACACCCACACACTCATAATTCTAGATTCTTCCTTAATTTAATTTATAATTAAGATTAGTTTAATTAAATAACACGTAGTCTTTATAATCTTAATTAACATATAATCAAATTAATTACAACTGATCATAAATTCCACATAATTTAATTTGTCTAATCTGACTTCCACTAAGGCCCAATTAAGTATAATTAAATTTATCAACTGAATCAGATTTTTGATAAATTTCCCAATAAGGCTCCAAAGATTAAATTAAATTCATTTCCATCATCAATCTTGGTTTCCCAAGCCATTAAGGTCTTCAATTTCAGATCAAACTCAAAATCTCCGTGAATAAATTACATAATAACTCACATAATTAAACATACAAATTCATATCAAACACATAATCACATGCATAATTAAGTATATTACGAGTTGGGTTATCACACCTAGAGTTCCCTCAAAGCTTTCTTCTACCTTCTTGAATATAGATACAATATACATACACCATTAAAGCTCAAACATGAAGCTTGTTCCTGAACCTTTGAACACAATTTCAGATACTCCAGAGTGTTTAGATTGTGGTTTGTAAACTAAGAAGATCATCATCTCTTCTAAAAGGTGAACTTTGAACTTTTTACCACCTTCTCTCTCTCTCTCTCTCTCTCTCTCTCTCTCTCTCTCTCTCTTTTCCTTGTCTTTAATACTGATTTCAGAGTGTTGTTTAGGCTTAAACATGTGATTTAAACCTTGTTGAAGGTGGAATGGTTAGCCACCCTTCCATAGGCTTGTTCTCTAGTGTTGTTCTTCATGTTTTTGCTTATTTTGTTTAATTTCAGCACTATTTTGAGTAGTTTTTTTGATTAAATATGAATTATATATATGTGTTTAAGGCTGATATAGATAGTTTGATTCTTATCTCATATCCCTCTTCTTGGAAGATATTGTAAAGCTCTCTTCTAGTTCCTTCTTTGTATCCATGTTCCATGAGTAGAAAGATGGGCTTGTAATCATCTCTCTATAGCTTTCATTTCTTGCTTTTACTTAGTTTAGTTTTGCTTTTGCTTCAAAGCTACATGAGAACTCTTTCATCAAGACCATTAGAGACTCTCTTCTAGTTCCTTTAAAACATGGAAATGGAGGTTTCAATCCATCTTCCATGAGTAAGAAGAAGAGTCTCTTTGGTTTTCTTAATGATAAAACCTCTGGTGCATGAGCTTTGCCTCCAAGAATGGCTCATTCTAAACCTATTCTCTATAAGCTTGAGTATTCACTTGCTCTTGTTTTCCATGAGATTCAGTGGGTTTTGGCCATATCCTTGATTTCAGTTTTATTTAGCTTTGTATCCATTAATTGCTATCCCGTTGCTTCACTAATCATCGTTTAAATACCCTTGGGACGTTTGATGATTTGTGAAGCAAACCTACTCTCTCCTTGACAATTTTTCATGATAGAAGAGAAAAGGAAGGATGAACATCTTTTGGAAACCCCCCGTTTTGCTCTGTTCCAGTTCTGATTATAGCAAATCCTCCCCCAGAATCAATCGTCGGTTGACCAACTCTTTGTACTGCCAACCACCTTTCAAGGCCGGCTGACCCCCTTTTTTGTACGGTTGTGGTGCTTTTTCAGTCAAACAGAGCAGATCCTGAGGCCCAAAACAGAGTCATTTTCAGACTGTGAACAGAACAACTTATGGTAGTGAGTAGTGGGGGTTTCTGGAGGATGTTCTTGCTTGTGCGCATGTGATTCCTCGACTCTCATTCTAGTCTATTAGACTAGTAGCTTTGATATTTGTATTTTGCATTAATTAGTTAGTTAGTTCATTCATTCGGTGCTTGTAATAATTCAAACCCTTATATGCGATGGAAAATTTGTAATATGTGATGTATGTCTTCCAATGTCATGACCCGAACCTGCCCCCATGGATTAAGGTCATAACCGGCCAGTAATCAGGAGATTACCTATGACCTCTAACCAATTGGAACGTATTTGAACAGAGTTAAGGGGCCAAAACGGAAGCAAATTTAAAACTTTTTTCCATAGAGCTGTGCTTACATGGCACATCATAACAATCCATATATATATATATATGTTAATAACTCACATCAAAGGAATAATAACACAAAGTTATGTACATACAGGATCATTCAAGTCTAAGTTAGTCAAACCCAAAGTTTATATACAAAGGTGATCCAACGTTTTTGCCATCGTAGCGAAATTATAACAAAAGAACAAAAGAGACGAATACGAGTCTTGTGCGTGAGACGTTTGGGCTGACTCTTCAAAACCTTGACTATTTTTCGCATATTTCACCGAGGCTGGGTTTTGACATCTCTTGGCTCACTTACATACAGATGAATGAGCGTGAGCGAAAGCCCAGTGAATAATATCAAATAAAGAAGGTACATGAATGAGATTCACATATATCAAACGGCCTTGGGCCAATTTAGAAATCTATTTAGTGCATTATTTAGTACATTAGGCGATTCAAGCCCGAACATATCAAACGGCCTCTGGCCCACTTCGTTCCTTAACAAACGGCCTCAAGCCCAAATCATTGATGTCCAACAGCCTTCGGCCTAATCATTTATGTCAAACGGTGTTCGACGGCCTTTGGCCCAATCATTCATGTCAAATGGCCTTTGACCCGATCATTCATATCAAACAATGTCCGACGGCCTTTGGCCCAATCATTCATGTCAAACGGCCTTTGGCCTAATCATTCATGTCAAATGTCCTTTGGCCTAATCATTCATATCAAACAGTGTCCAATGGCCTTTGGCCCAATCATATGAAATAACAACTATTTGTTCACAATTCTGTTTAACAAACTTATAAGACTGATATGGAAATAAGCAATTGGACAAATAACATACTTCAAATATCTTTACTAAGATATTACTCATAGTGTTCTGCCGGTAGATTTGCCCTGGAGCTCGACCCTACACATTACATAGCACATATGGGTCACAATTGATTCAATCCGCTCTTAATCTATACATCCCTCTTAGGCTTCTTTCTTATCTTTTTAACTCATTTATAATGTTCAATGCATGCCTAAGAGTGCTTAGAAATGAAAGAGAACGGAAAATGAAACATAGATCATCTTTACAAAATTCCTGAAATAGGGCTCCCCGCTCGAGCGTGGATTTCGCCGCTCGAGCGGACCCCATGGTCTGCAAAAGTACTGGTTGCCTTACATTCACGCTCGAGCGTGACTTCAGACTCTCGAGCTGAATGTCAAACATGTGCCTTGGACGCTCGAGCGTGATCCTCCCCGCTCGAGCGGACGACATTGTCTGCAAAACTGCTGGGAGCTAGTGTTTCACGCTCGAGCGGCGATTATCTCGCTCGAGCGGACATGTTGAATTCTGGGTTTTCCAGAATTGTTCTTGAAGCTCAAATTCAACATTCAAAGGTTCCAAAGCTCGAACTTAGGTACCAAACACATGGGAAATGATCACATAACATGCGAGCATAGGAAATTCGAGACCAATTATTCAGAGCCATGATCAAATTCTCAAATTAACCAACATTTCTCTTGGTATGGTCAAAGCAAATGCATCCAAACTTCGTATAACTTCATCAATCATGCATGCATGCTTAGTTTTGACTCCAATTCCATTTCAAATGGCTCAAGTGACTCTTATAATCATGAGACTCAACAAAACCATGCTTGCATGTATGCTTCCATGCTCAATTTTTCTTGTTTAACATGATTCATGTTTGAATGTATAAAATCATGGCAATTACGCACATGCATGCACATACAAGCTCCAAATTCATCAATTTCAACTCAAATTATGTTCTTGATTACTATCTAACTTTGAATTCACAAAATTACAAACTTGAGCTCAATTACTCACCTAGGGGCTTCAACCTTCACAACTATGGCCAATTCTTGAGCTAATCCCCTTAGTTTCTTGAATCCTCTTGCAATTCTTTAATGTTGATCCCTCTCTCTCTCTCTCTCTAAATTCGGTTCCCTCTCTCACTCTAGAGAGCAAAATCAGATTTTGAGCTCAAACCAAATGAATAAGAGTGTATATTGGTCCTTTTTATAGGCTCTCTTAATCAAATTAATTAAAACCAAATAATGGTACTCTAATTAATCGTTCTGAATCTAATTATTTGATCCGAATCAATTTTCAATTAGATTTCACCATAGGCTGTAAAAATTGAGCTAATCATAATGGTGTAATCAATTTCGGATTCTGTGGCCGGTAAGACCTTCAATTTAAATTCTAAAGCAGATAATCAAACAGATTTTCCTACGGTGAATAGATATAAATTCAAAACCATATAAATTCATTAAATGACACTCAAAATCATATTAAACACATAATCACAATCATAATTAAGATTAACTAGCATAATACGGACCAGGGTTATCACATCCAACCTCTATTTCTTGTTCCCTTTTATTTACATTCTTACCGTGGTTGTATGTCATATCATGATTTCGTTTCATATCATTGCCATGCTTTGTATCCATTTTTGCATACATTAAATTCAGCTTATCATGCATAATGATCTTACCAATTCCTAAATGATTATGTGCGCTACTTCATGCTTTGAGTTGTTTCACATGTCATATTAGTAGCCAAATTTAGTAGTTGCATTTTGTATGTGTTGCATTAGTCATGTACATTGTTAGGGTCATGCATTTTTCTAATTGTTTTCTTTTCTTTGGCTTTCCTCGGAGTACTAGGTAAGCATTTTTGCTTTAACATATTACATGTGTATTTGTGTTGCCATGTCAAGCATACTACCATGAGGCTACATGCTTCTTTGAAATACCTCTTTGAATGCTTGTGGATGAAGGCTATTTTCATTTAAGTTGGAATGACTTTGATTATTGTACATATGAGCAAACTCTTCTTTTAAGTTACACATATTCAAAACCCTTTTAAAAAATGCATGAAATCAAAGCATTCCGAAGTAAGTGACGTGGTCTATACTTGTTTGCTTCACATAGTAATGTTTAGTACATTAATAATTAGAACATGAGCATATAATGCCTACAAAATTCACATCACAATTCATAAAGGCCGATATTTGATTGGGTGAGTGGGGTGCTCAATTCATGACCTTCTTCTCTCATACCTAAGTTCCAGAGCTGAGACAACTTTGGTTACGACGAACAAGTAGCCTTTGGCACGAGTCACAGGTGTCCTAAATTTTCCAAAAATATTTTGGTGGCGACTCTGAAATCTAGCAATACAGTCCATTTTTGGCATCTCTGATGATTAATGGATGATCTAAGATTTGCTGGATTTGGACTCTTATTCGTTTTTCTGTTTTACATTGCACTTGTGAAACCAAATTTAGAACTGCAAGAGTCCGAACTGTAGGGCTATCATACTTGAGGAGACTAACCCCTCCAAGGAACGCGAAAAACCAGCTACAGTTTCTGGTAACTCTACTGGGGATATTAAAAAACTTGACTTGGACTTCATGATGTGACATTTTATTTACATATATATGTTCATTGCATTGCATTTGCATAGTGCTCTTAAGTTGTTGTGTTTACCATCTGATATCCTAGATGACTTGCCGAAGGCTTGCCAAAAGGCTAATTGGATGTAGGCAATGACATGTTGGGAACATAACCCTTGGATTTGGGTTACTGTTGTACCTCTTGATCCTCTTTTCACTTTTTGGTGTTAGGTTTGAGAGGTATATTCGGTAACCTTACTGAGATACCCCTTTTGACCAATTTGCCTAGTGCATGTAGAAATCTCTAGTGACTGTTCCAACATAGGATAGGATGCTCGCCCATATACAGGGTATTGTGAAACCATTTGTTTGAAGTAGTGAAACTCTAGATCATACCAAAGCTAAGACAGGGTAACCCTACCCCCTCATAGGGGTGTTTTGGATCTCTTTACCTGTTATGCGCTCTGCAGTGGATCTATATAGGGGTGCTTCATATCAGTGGTTCAGTTGTATCAGTTTTTCGGGCAGAATTCAGAGGGAATACAGTCAATCAGTTGTGATCATATCTGTTCTAGTGATATTGGGCCTGAGATGCTGTATGTTTTCTCTTTTGCTAGGTAGTCTTGGAACCATAGTTTTAGAAGGCTCTGATATCTACCGAGTGCTCTGGACTTGTGTTGATAGACTTTGTACAGTCAAAGATTTAGTTCAGGGATGGCCAGTGTTTGCTTCACTGTCCCCAGGGGCAAGATGAAGGAAGGCTAGATAGGGTTCATCAGTTCCGAAATTCACCAATTAGATCACCTCTGTTCAGTTCATCCTAGGCATAATCATCTACTCCTGTAATGGCTTGGCCTCCGACAAATCTAGAGGATTTACTGATCCATTTTTAGCAATCAGTAGATTCGCTCTAGCAAGATATGGGTCGGCAAATTGAGATATTGCAAAAAATGATGTTCAACTTTAAAGACCTCCATGAAATTGGGGTTTAAATTGAGGATGCCATCAAACAAGGGATCATTGTGGAAGGTAATGAGCCTATGAGGAATAATGTTGTTCGCAGTCCCAATGCTACTACCAGTGGTAGCACAACTGCAAAATGTTCAGAAGTAAATATTGTCACCATTCCCATCAAAAACCCTTCCCAAGCTCAAAATTTCCATCCTTTTTACATGGTTTTCTTTCAAGCTTTGAAAATGTTGCTAGAAAAAGGGCACCTAGATCCCCTAGAACCTTGACCGCTCTTAAGTCCTCTTCCACCATGACATGACCTCACTAAATAATGTGCTTATCATTAACAACCTGGTCATGATACAAACCGCTGCATCCATCTCCATCATAAGATTCAGGATCTTATTGAGGAAGAGATCATAGCTCTACCAAAAAAACCTCATGCTATCACTAACCCATTACCTCTACGCCTTAACCTAATCCATACAATGCCATCCACTTACAACCCCAATATATACATCACCCTAGCCCATTTACCCAAGCTTGAGGTTTTCATTCCAGAAAGCACATACTTGTGTATGATGGATGCACTTGAACCCCAATCATCTCAAACCCCATCAAATACACCGCAGGCACCAATGGCTAAACCCACTCCTTCTAAGCTGTTGAGCATGATTGAAGATCTTCAGAGAATTGTAGTGGATTTAGCCTTTGGGATCCTAGCTCCATCATCGACCACATCACATGCTAGAAATTTCACGTCCAAAAGCTCCTCAATCTTGGGGCGACCTACAATTAAAATGGGCTAACTTGCAGCTATCTCGAGTCAGGGTGATGACATGTCAATAACAAATGGGACTCACTCCGATATAGCCACCAAATCCTATGGCAAAGCTGAAGCAAGTGGCAAGAACAAGGCTAGGGTAAGTATTAATGCCTATGCACATCTTCGGTGGGCTATAGAGGCTTTGAAGGTCAAAGCGCTGAACAAGTAGCAAGTGCTTGCAGTTGTTATAAAAAAACTATGTATGACACTTTTTTCGCTTAGGTTGGGGGCATTTTGAATCAGGGGCTAAGCCAGACAATACTTGCTGACCCCTCTGTCAATACTTATAGGACTGGTAGTCGCACCGTCAATTCCCTTTACATTACCTTGTCTAAAGCTCTCCAAATCCTCATAGGACAAGGCCATCTCAAACCCTTTGATTCTAACCTCTCCCTGATTGCCTTCTAGCCAGGCATAATGCTGCCAAGTATTATGCCTTCCATCAACAACTTGGCCATGACACTAACCGTTGTTTTCGCCTTCACCATGAAATTTAAGACTTGATTGACAACAAGGTCATCACCTCACCAGGTCCTACAAAGTCTATTGGTGCTGGATCAATGAACTTGGGGGATAATGCGACTAGTTTTTTGATCGGGGATGAACTACTTGCTGATGGCACACATTGATTTTAGCAATTTGAAAATGTTGTTTATTTTACTTTCTGAACTAGGTGTTGAGTCAGTTTTTTTGTGTGTTAGAGTTTGGTGATTTCAGCAGTGTTAACTCAGACATCACTTCCTTGTCTTTGTTTGTCTTTTTCACTCTTTCTTTTGAGTCTGTTTCTATCATCGAGTCAGTTGAGCTAGAAGTTCTAAATGGAATTGCAGTAACGTTCACCTATTTTACTATGCCTTTAAATCATTACATTGACCAAAGTTTTTCAAAACTTTTTTCCAAAATTGTGGTAAAAACAAAGAGGGAGGAATTCCTCGGGATTTGCAAAATTTGATTGACTAAGAAGAAGAGAGGCATGCTAAGCCCTTAATGAATGAGATCATGTCTATTAATATGGGTACTGAGAAGGATCCTAGCTTAGTCTAGATTGGTTCTACATTGTCTTCAGAAGAGCATGAGTGACTAGTCGTTTTATTAAAAAAATTTCAAAAATGATTTTGCATAGTCCTATGAAGACATGCTTGGACTTGATCTCGAGATTGTATAGCATAGGGTCACTCTCGGTGGCCTTGAGAGTCGACCCCTTAGCTTTCAAACCTTGATTCATAATGTTCAATGATCAACCACAATATGAGGCTTGCATGGCCAGGTTATAAGTAGCTCTTGAACTAGATGCAATAAGGTCGGAAGGAAGCTTGCATAGCTGGATGAGTAACAGCCCTTGAACTAGGGCTAAAAAAGGTCAGATGTGCTTAAAGATTCAAAGATGGGTCATTTTTCAAGCCAATGGAGATCGGCAAGAAAGCCAAATCCCAGAATCTGAGAGAATAAAATTTATTACAGAAGAACACTCGAGTTCTTATCCACCACATTAGGGGCAAATTCAGACCTAATTGGATGGCCCTTTATGTCGTAAAGACTATTTGGTCAGGAACAATAGCTATTCTCCTAGATTCAGCTGGCTTAGAGATCTCACAACCAATCAACAGGGACAAGTTAAAATTTTCTATCCTTAAGAGGCTCATTGGGTTGAGAACCGGAAGGGAAACCCATGCAAAAGTTAGAGCAAGAAAAAAAAGGGCAAAGAAAAATAAAGAAAGAAAAAAATAATAAATAATGAAAAAAAAAAGAAGAAAGAAAAATGGAAATAAAAAATATAGATCTTGCAAAGTTGAAAACCCAGAAGGGCGGCTTTGGCAAAAGTTAAAGTGCAAAAGGAGAGAGTTAATACTCAAGTGCACCTTAACCAGGAACTACGTAAGGCCTAATTCCCATCTTTGGGATACGTAGACAATTTCACCATGAAGTTCGGCCCAAACCATTTTCAACCTGCTTGTCTAATCCATGTTGATTGGCTTATCCTTGTTCATCTCGGCTATCCTCTCCATGTCCAATTGGCTCATTTTCATTAAAATTCAGTTGTCATATTCCGTTAAAAGATTCTTTTACAAGACAAATCAAGTTCGGATTTGAGGTTGTGCAGCTCAAGAGTTAATTCTACGTTGGTCGGGTAATGGCCATTTGCAAAAATAGTTTTTGAGGATTTTTAGTGAAGTTGACTAATTTTCCCAAAAATTACTCCATTTTTCCAAAACCAGACTATTTCTTGGACCCAAAAAAGGAAAATTTTCAATACTCACAGCTTGACTTACATGATTTCAAAATAGAAGTTGAAACAAGCATGTTAATCAAAACTCTCATATAGGTCAAAATTGTTTTAGCAGAAAGCCAAAAACAAAAAAAATATATGGTCAAAGTGATGAACTAGGGGCATAGTCGAGTTGGGTTTTCTATCTTTTCCCCATTGTTAACACACTTGCCAGAAAGGGCACAACTGAATCTAGCCGCAGGGGTCAAAAACTCTCTCATCCTCCAAGTAATGAGGTATCGAGCCAAGTACGCAGCACGAACTAGAAATAGAGTTGGATATTCAACCCCCTCATAGGGCCCATAACTTCTAACTTATCCATCAACCACACCTGAGAAGGGATAAAAAAATAAGAGAGATTAAAGAATAAAGAAATGTGCACTTAGCGAAAAAGTAAGGAACGAGCCTTTCAGAGAAAAAGAGATTGAGTGACAAAGTCCTATGAGAACCATAAATAAGAAAGGGTGGGAAACAATACCAGTAGAGGCAGTGGGCTCCTCGTGAACCGTGAGGTCACTCGTCAGTAGCAAACATCCAAGTATTGTGTTTGTTGCTTTTTTGTTTGTTTCGATTCTTATTTTGAGTCGTTTTGATTTCGGTGAGTGTAAGTAGGTGTGTTTAGGTTGTTTTTACTTTGTTTTCCCTTTGTTGAATTGTACTGTGGTTAGTCGTAGGCTCAATACCCGGTTAAGAACTCATTCTCAATTTCAATTTCAAAAATAAATCGTTTTGTGCTCAGAGTGCTTTGTCATTCCCAACATGATGTGCAAAACAAAATTCTTTCTTTCATAAATTGCAGGGTTCAACCCCGATCAAAAGAGAGAACAACAAAGCAAAGACCTATTCGATGCGACATAGGTTCCGGACTACAAAGCACAAGCAAAAAGAGAAGAGGGAAAATTAGAGCATCTAAGTTTGCTTCAACTTCTGAAAATTCCAAGATTGCATTTTGGATGCACCTTCTCAGGCCTCGTCATTTCTCTGGAGTATGAGTGTACCTCAACCTCGAGATCAAGCCTGTTTAGTCAGAATGGCGATAAAAAGTGGTCTCCTTGAACACCATTCCCCACCAGATGCATCTTGGCTGTTTGCAATGAGTTCCTAGGAGACTAATTGAGACGGTGGAAACTAGAGTTCGAATGACAATACCTAGAACCCAAAGGTTTGGAATTTTCAAGATTAAAGTCTGGTTTGAATACCCAGGGGTGTATCCTCAGCTTGAAATGTGTGTGGCAGCCTCATAGGTTGAAGTAGCATGTATGAGTCTCAACTCTAGATACTGAATCAACCTAGTCTGTCACCCCATTGGAGAATAGGGAAAGTTATAAGTATGATCAGGGAGAAGAGCGGCATCTGTGGTTTTCGCGTGAAGATTTTACCCTTTGTTAGCATTTGAGGACCTTTGAACTGTGAGTTGAAGGTAAAAGTTTGAAAAACACAAAAGGGAGATCCCTATCAGAATAGAGTGGTTCATCATCCCTCGCCTCATGAGGTGCTGTCTAAAGCGCTGTTTTGCTTGTTTATTGAATTTCCTAAACATCATCCACTACATTGCTTGTCACATGTACCATATCATTTATCGCACCCATTGCATCCATTTGGATCATGTGTTACCTTGTATCATTTATCCTTTTTTGCTAAAACACGTTTTAGGATCATTGTCTCTCGGGCTTTTCTCAAAACATGTGGGAGCATGTTCTTGAGTAGCTTTCTCAGGACTCGTGAGATGTGTTCTCGAGCATGGTTAGAGTACCTCAGGGCATACAGGAATGTGACCCTGAGCGGTTTGCATAGGACACGTGAGACACATTTCCAAGCGGTTTTTATCTCAGGGCGTGTAAGAGCACGACCTTGAGCGTTTTAGAACCTCTTTTCACAATTCCAGCATGGTTAGAGTCTCTTCCTCTGCTCATGATTTCAGTGTGATCAGAGTATCTCAGGGCGTGCAGGAATGCAACCCTTAGTAGTTTTCTCAGGATGCGTGAGACACGTTCCCAAGCGGTTTTTATCTCAAGGCGTGCAGGAACATGGTCCTGAGTGGCTCAGAGCCTCTTTTCATGATTCCAATGTGGTTGGAGTCTCTTCATCTTCTCATAATTTCAGCATGATTAGAGTATCTCAGGGTGTGCAAGAACGTAACCCTGAGTGATTTTCTTAGGATGCGTGAGACGTGCTCTGGAGCGATTTTCTAATCTCGGGGCATACGAGACCACGACCCGAAGCGGTTTTCTCAAGACCTCTTCTCACGATTTCAACGTGGTTAGAGTATCTTAGGACATGCAGAAACACGACCCTGAGTAGTTTTCTCAAGACGCGTGAGACGTGTTCTATAACACGCCCGCGAGGGAACTCACGGGTTATAGTTCGGACTCCCCTTTTTTGTTTGTTGCGGTTCGTAATCTGAACCAAAGAGTCCAACTCTGGCAAATCATTTGAGAAAACAGATTTTTGAAAAGAAGTGCCAAATATGGACTGCTTTGCCAGATACAGAGTCGCCACCTAAATATTTTGTAAAATGGGAAATTTAGGAAACCCTGACTCGGTGCCGAAGGCCACGTGTCCGTCATCACCAAAGTTGTCTTGGCTCGGGAGCTTGGGTACGATCAGGAAAGGTCAGCTATGAGCACCCCCTTTCGCCCGGTCCAAAGACCGGCCTCTACTAACCATGATATCCGATTTTGAAAACGTTATGTGTTCTTGTTCCGGTTATTAGCCTAGAATTACTATGTTATGCGCACAGCAAACAAGTATAGACTAGATTGCCTAATTTGGAAACAAGCATTGCATATCCGTTTGTTTTGAAAAGCGCTTTGGAATTTGTTACTCGCAAGTAGGCTAAAACACGGATTTCAACGAGTTTTTCCAACTCAAACAATCCAACCTTCACCCACAGGCATTCAAACAGTTTATCTCATATAAGCACTTAGCCACATGGTAAGCATACTATCATGGCAACATTCACACACATGCGATATGCTAAAGCATAAATACTTACATCGTACTCCGCGCCAAAACAAGAAACTAGTTAGCAAACATGCATGCCCTAGTTCATGTTAAGTGGCTAATGCAACGCATACAGAGATGCAGTCTAGGATAGGCTCGGCTAACCCTAAAATGGCATGTGAAACGCAATCATTCGGTGCACGTATTCAAGTTAGATTTGAGGATACAATGCGGTTATCATGATGTACCGAGCCCGGTGCATGCAATACTTTATGGATGAATGCACGCATGCATAGCATAAGGTATGCTAAAATAAATATGCCCTAATCTACCATCATAGCGTGTAAATAAAAGGGTAGAAAGAGGTGGGGGTTGGAAGACATGCACACCACTCACCCACACTTATTACGGATTCGCCCTCGCTCGGAGGGACCAAAAGAATATACAAATTAATTAACTACGCAAGCTAATTAAATATTACAGATCAATTAAATTAACAAATTAATTAATCTAATTAAAACAGTAAAGCCCTCGGGAAGCGGATCAGATGCAGCGCATGCTCAGGATTTGCTCGGAATCGCACTGCCATGCATAGTCTGCCTCTGTTTTCCCTGCTTTGCTCCTCTGAAAACTGCCAAAGTCTCAGGAATGCCTCTCAGGATACTGGGGGATCCCACCGGCTAAGTAGAATGACCACCGGCACTAGGATGTGGCCATCGGCACAAAATGAACCCATCGGCTGATGACTTATTGCCGGCTAGCACAAAATGTTGCCGGTCGGCAAACAATACCTGCAGAACCTACAACTCACAGCATTAGAGGGCAAAACTTGCATGGCAATACAATTCAAGTAATGTATGCACCAATCATGCCCCTTATCATGTTTGCGACTCAAAGGAGTATGTGCCTCGATTCTCGGACCACCAATCACGCATTTCCATGCATGATGGCCCAAAGAATCAAGTGTGCAACTTCAATTTTAAATGCAATGCAAACCACATAATCATATAGGAGGGCCAACCTCTATCACACTCACTTCAAGAGGCCAAACATGCATGCTAATGCCATGCAATCCTAGGCATGTTAGCTAGCATGCAACATGGACAATGCAAGGCACTTATGCAAGCATACAAGCAAACATGTAAGGTAAGCATGCAAACTAAGCAAAAGGGTGGACTTAAACATGATCTAGGCAACTCTAATTAGGCCTAAAATCAGTGGCCAAAGTGCTCAAATATGAGGGCTAAATACACATACACACATGCACATGTTATGGTCCGACACTTAAGCATATAAAGGCAACTCTTAAACACATTCAAAAGAGGCCTAACATGGACATATGGCATGCAATATTAGCTCTAAAAATCATGTCAAAATGTGGTGCCAAATCAACTCAAACAAGACAAATATAAGCATGCAAATAGTCCAACTTCTTGAAGCAAGGTAATGAAGCTTTGAACACACTTAGCATAACAATCATGGCATGCATTAAACAACTAAAAACAGCTTTTTAGCATGTTAAAACAAGGCCAAGGACTACTTAGATGGCGTCTAAGTGGCTCAAATCCAAAGGCATACATGAGTGCTCTTTCAAAAGCATATAACACATGCTCAAGAGGCAACAAAGAGGTGACCAAGGCAAGCATACAAGCATGTCTTAGGAACTGAAATAACATGTAGGTGGTTCCAAACCATCAAAATGATGCAAGCAACACATGCTACACATTGACATACTTGAAGCATACGAGCCACAATACAAAGGAGCTATACTAAGCACGCCAAGATCGACCCAAGCAACTATGGACAGACCTAAAACATGGCAAAATAAGCACAAAACCTTCACAAGGCTAAGCCTAAAACATGCTAAAACAAAGGCACACAACCTAAGACACATTAAGGCAATCACAAGGCATTACAAGGTAGGTATGCAAGGCATGCATGGTACACCAAAACCAACTTAAAACCACGTTATATTATGGAAATATAAGCATGAAAAATAGTCATGGCATGATCAACACACACTTGAACAAAGGCTTTTTCAAGAGGCCAAAAATGGTCCCTTTCAAGGACAACAAGGAGAGGGGGTGGCCCTCTCCTTTTGAAGACTTCAAGGCACCATCCCCCTGAAATCCTCAAGATTTCAGTGGTGAAGAACCAAACACCAAAGTCTCGAAACTCACCAAAATAGCACAAAAATGGGGCCTTTCAAGGCCTAAGGGTGGTCAAACACACCCAAACCACAAAACACTCTTAACAAACAATCAAGAGGGCCAAAAAAATAGAACTTTTTTGTGTTATACACTAAACACAAAAACAGCTCTAAGATAGGTAGAAATAGGATGCAAAAATGGGGAATAAAGGACTAGTTTCTTACCCTTGTTGACCTTCTTCACAAAGGGAGGACCAGCTGCCTCCTTGAGCTTAAACCAGCCCCAAAACTCTGCAAATAATCCTTTAGAACCTCAATAGCCAAGGAAAGGTGTAATGGTAGGTGTTTGTATGCAATACTATGAACAAATGCACCTAGAACACTCAAGAGAGAAATAGATAGAGATAGAATGTATATGAGTTCTAACCCTAGAACCAGAGCTTCTAGCAATGTTTTTCTCTCTAAAAATCTCTAACCCTAATGCCAAGAGAGGAGGGCTCCTCTTATAGGCAACCAATCTTGTAAAGCTTGTCAAGAAAGCTAACAAGAAGAGCATCCCTCCATACACGTGTATGGAGGGGAACAAAATGCCAAACAGCTGTCCTAAAATATCTGAAAAAGCAGATGAACAGTAGTCGGCTGGCCAAAAATGTCATTTTGACAAAAATGACTGCCGGTCGGCCAAAAAGAGTGCCGGCCGGCAATATACATTGCCGGTGGACACAAACAACAGCCGGTGGCCTCTAGCCACTGCCGGTGGTGTGTGGGGATGCCTCACAAGGCATTCCCTGCCCCTCCAAGGCAAAACACAGGTGCTTGGTGCAAAACCAGACACAAAACGGTCAAGTTCGGAGATCCTGAGGCAAGGCGCGTAGCCGAGACCTCCGGGAACTCCAAACGAACACAAACAAGGATGATCACCGAGTGTTCCAACGGTGACGTCCAAGTCTTGAGGACGGTCAAAAATGGGGTGTCTATAGTTGCCCCTCTTTGACAGAACTTGAAAGTCATAACGATGACGGGAGTGAATGTCAAAGCCCAGAGACGACCCATTTTTGACAAGGCCGAAGACTTGGACAAACATGCAAGACAAACAAGGTATGCGCTCAAAGGCAGGGGCAAAATGCAACTGAAAATGCAAGAAGCCGAGCATAACTTATGATCATGCAAAGAAAGCTGTAATGAAGCACGCATGCGACGGTTTTAAGCTAGCATATACCAGACTACACTACAATGCAGAAAGGATGTAAGAGAATTATGTAATTCTCAATACGTCTCACTCGGAGGATACAATACCTGTGCGGCTCGTTCGGTTGCACCGGCCTCAAATGAACCGTACATACAATATCGTGCCTGTAAAGAAAACAAACTTAACAGATACAATGTTGTTAGTAACATGCATGACAATGCAATGATGAATGCAAAATGATATGCACTATATACAAAACTATGTATAAACAATGCAAATGATATGCAATGCAATCGAATCATGATTCAATCACGAGCGGTCCAAAACCACACAAATGTCAAATAGATTGATGGAGGTAGCAAGTCTGTCTACCATAGAAAAGGTGCCGTAACCCTCAAACCAACATACCAGCGTGGAAGAGGCGCGTACACATGCAGAACTATGAGTAATGTAGACAGACACAAGAACGAGTATTGGGTGGAATGACATAAGTGGGGTGACGACCTGCTGGGGAAAGAACAATGATCCTAATGCCGGATGCAAAACTTACACTATAATGTAATATCTACAATGGATATGGCGTGCAGCCAAAACCGTATCTTGCCTAGGAAAGGGATGCACGCATACAAGCCGCATCTAATCACAGAACTGTACGCGTGCAGAACTGTGTTTTGACGTGAAAAGTATGGACACATACCAGACCAAGCTTAACAAGGAAAGGCGCAAGCCATAAATGGAGGATGATGCAGTGGATGCATGCAAGCTAAAATGCAATGGAGATGGATACAATGGATATGGCACGCGGGCCAAACCAAATCTTGCCTAGGAAAGGCATGTACACGTACAAGCCATGTTTAACACAGAAAAGGTGCCGCAACCCTCAAACCAACATACCAACGTGGAATAGGTGCGTACACATGTAGAACTGTGTTTTGACGTGAAAAGTAAGGGCACATACCAGACCAAGCTCAACAAGGAAAGGCGCAAGCCATAGACGGAAGTGATGCAGTGAATGCATGCAAGCTAAAATGCAATATCTACAAATATGCAACTGAATGGAAATGCAATGGGCATGTATGACATATGCACTATATTACAATGATGCATGACAATGCAGTATGATGCAATGGCTGCGATTGCAGTTTTCCCTATTCTCCCAACAGGGCGATATACTAGGTTGGTTCAGTATCCAAAACTGAGGCGTAGACACGCCGCCTCAACCTATGGGGCTTCCATACAGATTTCAAGCCGAGGGTACACCCTCTGGGTATTTAAACCAGACTTTAGTCTCAGAAATCCCGAACCTTTGCGTTCTAGGCATGAGCCGTTCAAACTCTAGTTTTCACCGTCCCCATTGGTCTCCTAGGAACTCACCGCAAACACAGGCTGGTGGCTTTACCAGACCATCGGAAGTCGTTCGGGCACGACAAACACCAAAGGAATTGCACCTTCAGAGGATTTAAGGTCTCCTAGACCGGAATGCAATGCATGACAATGCATGTTGTTTTTTTCTTGTTTTTGTTATTTTTTTTGAAATGCGAATGATGCATGATGTTTTTGAAATACGCGCCAACGCGCGGCTTTTGAGATGCATGCCAAATGCAATGAGGTGTGCACCTTAATGCACCGAAGGTCTTGCACCTCCCGAGGATTTAAGGTCTCCTAGACCGGCGATGCATGGTTTCAAAATGCGCGACAATGCGCGGATTTTGAGATGATGATACATGACAATGCATGCGCCAAAGGTTTTGCACCTTCGAAGGATTTAAGGTCTCCTAGACCGGGATGCAATGCGATGTACAATGCAAGTGAGACACACATGCCAATGGAAATGTGACACACATGCCGATGGAGATGAGACACACGTGCCAATGCGAATGAGGCACACGTGCCAATGAGAATGAGGCACACGTGCCAATGCGAATGAGGCACACGTGCCAATGCGAATGAGGCACACGTGCCAATGCAAATGATAAACGATGCAAGTGTGACACGCATGTCTTTTGAAATGCATGACAATGCTCGCAATAAAAATGCATGACAATGCATGAGGGGTGTGCATGACGGTGCGACGCAACGCACCAGACAACATGATGAATGCATGCAACGCATGCGGGGCAACTTTTGAATCATGTAAAAGGCAAAAGGATACAAAAGGATACAATCCTTGCATGAATTTGAGTGCTACGCACAGAAGACGCGGTCCGAGGTCAAAATGGAGGCCGGTTGAGCGTCGGAGATACACTTTCTTGCACTTTCTCGAGCTATGAAGACCAAAAACCACTCATATGGCCTAAACAAGGTTGTGGGAAGACCACCGGCCGGAAGGGGAAGCCACCGGCTGTCCACCGGCTACAAAATAATTCCACCGGCACAATATTCTGCCGGCCGGCACAAAATATTGCCGACCGGCAAAAGGTTCCTGGATCGGGGCAGATTTGGCATTTCACCATGGGTGTTTTAAAATAGGGTTTCTAAACCCTATTCTTCACTTCTCCTCCGCCAAAAACAAACTCTCTCTCTCTCTCTCTAGCGTCTCTTTCTCTCCTCTTTTCCTCATTTCTTCGCGTTCTCGCGCCCTTTTCGTCGTTGGATTCGCGAAGTTTATCGCGTTTCGAACATTTTGGACCGATTGAAACTTCGTTTCGACGCTCCTTTTGCTATTTCCACCTTTTTGGGACTTGTTCCCCTCGATTCGGTCTTCATTTCCGTGCCTTTTCGCATCCCGACCTTTCCGGCCTTTTTCCACCCTCCCGGGGGTTGACTTTTCGGTTGACTCTTCGTATTCCGACCAGATTTTCATTCCTTGACCATTTTCTCATCATTCTCGACATGGCGGACGACATTCCACGCGGTGGGACTCCCTCGGATCACGAGATGGATCCCGGGGTCGAGCTCCTCCCGTTGAGCGAGCGCCCGTTCGACCCGGCGACCTACCGGCCAACGATTCATGTTCTACCACCCGACGGACTGCGCCAGTTCAGGAGTTTCGACATGGCGTTGGATCCCGAGCTCCTGCTACGTGAGCCTGCCTCCCACCTATCCTCCGGCGCTTCCGAGGTAACCTTCTTTCTCTGCTTTATTTTCTGCAATGTAGGATGCTTTAAACTGTCAATTGCCATAACTGATTACAGTCTTTAACTGCTTAGTGCCGACACATTGTGTATTGTAGTTGATTACAAACGCACTTGCAACTGATTATCTGTTTAAGACTGACACGCGCACACACTGCCCTAGCCTTGAACCACTCAAACCACGGCACACACCGTATTTCACTGCAAACACCATTGCCCGATACCTGTTTGAATCTGAAAACATGCACGCATGCTACATTTGCATTGAACCACTCAAACACGCTGACGCATCATACGTTGTAGTTCACTGTATACACACCGGCACTCGGTACCTGTTTGAATCTGATAAACTTGCACGTATGCCAAATTTGCACTGAACCACTCAAACACGCTGACGCATCACACGTTGTAGTTCACTGTAAGCACACTGGCACCCGGTATCTGTTTGAATCTGATAAACTTGCACGCATGCCAAATTTGCACTGAACCACTCAAACACGCTGACGCATCACACGTTGTAGTTCACTGTATACACACCGGCACCCGGTATTTGTTTGAATCTTATAAACTTACACGCATGCCAAATTTGCACTGATTTTGACTGTTTCTTCAAAACTGTACATTTTATATTACTTCGCAACTACTTGTTTGAAAACAGGGAGATTCCCATACCATCTGTGGGTATGGGAATACCGCCGCTCATGAGTGGTACGCCGAGCTTCCGTCGATTCGCCATAAGTGGACGGGCTTTGGCGCGTGCAGGGCTCTCGAACTTACGACATGCAGACCTCTCCTTACGCCTGGTGGAGAGGTGGTGGGACACCGATTCATTTCACCTATCTGCGGCTGCGACATAGCGATGACCCTTATGATTTCTCGATGCTCACAGCATCGGGGTGATCTGATCCCCTTTGACATTGACATGGACGAGTGGACCGCGGCTCAGGTCTACTTGCTCGGCGCGGCACCGCCTCTTGCGCGTCCCGGCTTTGTTCGATACTTCTGGTTCGAGGTGCAGTTCAGGGTCCGGCCCCTCTTTGTTGATGTAGCCCCGATGACCCCAGAGGCCGTAGAGAGATACGCACGCGGCTTCCTTATGTTCCTGTTTGGGATGACCATCTTCGCCGACCGGGCGAACACAGTGCCTCTCTACCTGCTCAGCGCACTGGTGGACGTCAGGGACGTCTTGCGTTATGACTGGGGTGGCGCCGCTCTGGCCACCCTTTATGGATATATGAGCTCAGCCTCCCGTGGCAGCGGACAGTTGCTCGGGGGTTACTGGCGTGCTTGGGAGGTACATTTTCTTCTCTGCTTTACATTTATGTTCTATATTTTCTGTACTCTGTACACTGCACACACTGTAGTCTGCTTTACACTTGCTGTATACTGTACACACGGCACACACATACTCTGCTTTACATTGTTGTACCTTGCTCTGTACACTCTGCACAATACACTGCACAAAACATGGCTCTGCTATTTTTGCTTTTATTCTATACTCTGCTTTATCTGATAAATGCACTGGTATTTACCTTGTAGTTGTGGGTTTACGCCTACTTGCCTAGGCTTGCTCCCATACCCGACGCAGAGACTCCTCTGGTCGTCCCTTTTTCGCGTCGCTTTGACGGGAGATGCACCCGGAGGCCGCGAGAGACATTCAGCTTCTTCCGGCGCTACTTCGATACCATCACCCCCGCAGAGGTATGTTCTATTTGCAATTCATTTAAGCCTCATCTTTCCACTGCATGTTTCAATAACAGTAGATAACAGACTGTATTTCAATTTCAGATCACCTGGCAGCCTTGGGCTCCTTTGCCAGCCATGATGCGGGATCAGTTTGCCGATGCCGATGAGACCTCGCGTTACCGGATTCTGCTCGAGGGCCCGGTCTGTCAGGCTTGGTACCTGGGTGAGTGTTTCTTGCGCCAGACCCTAGGCTTACCTGAGCAGATAGTCCTGGTGCACCCTCCTGAGCACATGCGGGATACCGAGAGATTCACCGCCGATCAGATGGCAAACTACACCCTTGGCTGGGAGGCAGAGGACTTCAGAGGCGAGGGCGATTACTCGGAGTACGTCCGGAACTTCATCATGCGACCTCTGGCGGCCGCGGAGAAGAGAGACCAGACGCCCGGCGGAGTGGGAGCAGGTATTTGGAGCGCCGAGGAGGGCTCGAGTCCGTGGCAGGGGCGGAGTTCAGCGGGGGCGAGGGACCGGTTGGCCTGCTCTGCCCACTTCATTGACTTTCAGAGGGCAGGGTGGGGCGACCTACCAGATCCCCTTCGCTCCTCCGCCAGCTGATCACGAGTTTGTTGGTATCCCCGACTTGCCTCCGATATGTATTACTGCATTTTCGTACAGTCATTTCATTTCAGTTTATTTGATATTCCACAGAATACTGATGCATTTGATACTTTTGCAGGCGTCTTCTGAGTATACCCGGCAGTCATTGGAGATGAATGCCTCCATGATGGGGATGCTACAGCGGACATTCGACCTCCTGGCCCTTCTGACATTCGGTATGTTCTTCGA
The DNA here is from genome assembly GCA_025200525.1 of Camellia lanceoleosa. NCBI lineage: Eukaryota > Viridiplantae > Streptophyta > Magnoliopsida > Ericales > Theaceae > Camellia > Camellia lanceoleosa. Next base: position 26,449,452 of record CM045766.1, on the reverse strand, counting down.
CCCGACCTCAAACCATACACAAACTGCTTTACATAATCTGATGCATAACACAACATCTGATAAACTGCTCACGGCATCTGATACACTGTACTCATACATTGCACCCTGCGATTCCTTTGCTCACGGCATACATACTGCGTACAACTTTACATCGCGATTCATTGCTCATGATATCTTGATGCATTCACCTTTCATGCTTTTTGACCTCCTTCCGATTCCTCCGGTGGGCGGTGCTCATTGGACCTCCCATTTCTACGGGATGGCGGGATATATCCGCACGAAGGCGCACTCATGTCGGGGCGACTCGCGGGCTCCAGTTCGGATAAGTGCGGCGAGACAGAGGCGGAGGAGACCAATGATGGCTCGAACTCGAGCTCGGCGGCGATGCCCCTAGTGGTGCCTGTTGATGGCGCTCTGGACCTTTCCGGGGAAGAGGACGAGGCAGTTAGCGGCCCGGAGCCATTTTGACATTTGATCTGATTTTCTTGTTTTTCTTTTCTTTTTGCATTTTCCTTTTGGTTAGTAGTTAGGGTACTTTGTCTTGCCCATGAGCGAATTTTGTTTCCTTGAAACTATGTACTTGAAAAAGATGATATGAAATGAAACAAACTTTTTATGCGAAAAAAGTGTTTACATTTGTGTATATTTCATACCTTGCACTGTATTGCATCATGTTACACCTCAAATGTAAATGATATTGCTTTGTTGTCTGAAAATTGAGCAATTGCACTGTGATAATCGGATAACCAACCAACTGACAGCAAATAACTCATACAAACCAACTATTCAAACTGAATACACAGCCCATACTCTACTGGGGATTGATCTGCATGTAGCCCATAACACAGCACTTGGTTTATTTCGCACACAGCAAACCCTGAACAAACAGCCCCAATCTGACAAGACGGGCCACAAAAGCTGACACGGTTGCAGTTGAAACACACTCGGATGTCCCAAATTTTCCCTTTCCTTCTCTTGCTTCGCACGAATGTAGAGAATGACACAGCATTCTGAGCACAAACGATTTTTTTGAAATAAAGAAGGGTTTTCAACCGGGTATCGAGCCTACCACAGAACACAGCGGAGGGACTCAAACAAAGAAACAAAAGGCACACAACCTGAACACAACGAGACACACTCGGAAAAGACTCAAAGCCAAAATCGAGACCGACAAATCAAAAGACACGACACACGGACATGCTTACAAAAAGACCTCAAATCTCGAGGAGTCAATTCCTTCGGGTATTATGTCCCATCCTTTCTGATTTGTGATACTCACATCACTCGGCCCTCAGGCTCGGTTTTTCTCTCAAAAACCCTTTTCTCACTTTTTCTCTGCTTATACCTCTCTATTCTTTATTCTCTCATTTTTTTTATCCCTCCCCAGGGTGGTTGATGGGTAAATAGGAAGTCGCAGGTTCACACCCAGCACTGTTAGCTCGCAGCTATTTCTCCCAGTGGATAGAGTGCCTTTCTGGCAAGTATGTTGGCGGGGGAAAGACAGAAGATCTGACTCAATTGTGCCCCTAGATCGTCACTCTGACCATTTTTTGTTTTCTAAAACAGTTTTGATCAAAATGAGAGTTGGATTAACATACTTGTTCGATTTTTGATTCAAAATCATGCAAATCAGGCTGTGAGCACTGAAAATTTTCCCTTTCGGTTCCAAACATGGTCGAATTTCGGAAAATGAAATAGTTTTCGAGAAAATAGTCAACTTCAGTAAAAATTTTCAAAAACTATTTTTTTTGCAAACAATCGATGCTCGACGAGTAGGGAACTTACCCTCGAGATGTGCAACCTCGGATCGGAGGCAATGGAAAATTGCCCCTGGCTTAAAGGGGGGATAAAGCAACGGAAAGTTGCCCCTGGTTTGGACGGCAACTCAGGGCAACTTATGGCAATGCATGGAAACGGAAAGTTGCCCCTTGTTTGGATGATGCCGCGGCATCTTTGTAAGCTTGATCCTCGTTGATGACGATCGGACCCTCGGACGCGGAGGAGACGAAGACGGTTTGAATCAATATATGAACACAGTCACCTGGGAGGTGTTGGTGGTTGGACTTCAAGAGGAAGTTAATCACGTAGTTCCAGGTTGCTGCAATCGAGACATCGGATTCGGAGGAGGCAAAAGTGATCAAAACCAAGACATGGACTGAGACGCTATGGAAGCGTTGGGGGCTGGACTTCAGGATGAAGTTGCCTACGTATCCCAAACATGGGAATCAAGCCTTACGTAGTTCCGGTTAAGGTACACTCGGGTATTTTAACCTTCACTGTTTAGGCTCTAACTTTTGCCAAGGCGCCTGTTGCAGGTTTTCGACCTTGCGAGCTATGTTTTTCTTTTTCTTTTCAATTCTTTTCATTTTCTTTTCTTTTCTTTTGCTATTTTTGCATTTTTTTTTTCTTTGTTGTTTTTTTCCTTTTCTTTTGTCTCTTTTTCTTTCTTTTTTGTATTTTTCTTTTGCTCTAACTTTTGCCTGGGTCGCCCTTCCGGGTTTTCGGCCCAGCGAGCCTCTCAAAGGGTAAAAAGTGTAGCAAGCCCATGCCAAATGGTTTTGAGATTGAAGCCTCTCTGTATCCAGGAGAGTGACTATTGCAACGATTTGCAGAAGAACCCATCACGGTTGTTCCACCAGCTTCTTCTGGTAAGATCCAATCTTCTTGCTTTGATTTCGGTGCCTCTTGTTCGAGGGCTGCTTCAAATCTGGCCACACAGGCCTCTTTTGATAATTGACCGTTGAACGTTCTGAATGAGTTCGAGGTTCAAAACGAACGGATTGAAACTTGAGGCATAGAGCGATCTTAGGTTGCACAATCTCAAGAGCGATTCCACACAAGTCTTCACAAGACCGCACAAGACAATTTGTTTTTGAAAGTTTTTAAGAAAGCGACACATTGCTCGCGCTGAAGATAGTGTGGGACCGGCCTGGATCAAGCCAGGATCCTTCTCAGTACTCACACTGACAAACATGATTTCAATCATTAAAAGCTTAGCACGCCTCTCTTTCCCTCAAAATGATCAAAATTTTGCAAATCCCGAGGAATTCCTCCCTTTTCGTTTTTATCACCGCAGTGTTCAAAAAGGGTTTTCATGAAAAGCTTAGGTCATTACAACGATGTTTAAGGCACAAGAGAGTAGGTGGTATGTACTGTCGTTCCATTCACATCCTCTGGCACAACTAGCTGAAACAACAATAAGTACGGAAATGTGATAGCCGCGGCTGTTTCGTTCAGATTCCCTGATTGTGACTGGCTCCTCGGCCGAGACAGACTCAAAAAGAAAAAACAAAAGGATAATTATGAAACGGCGTTCGAAGCAATAACCCTGGAATCACCTGGTATTCTATACAAAGGAGACTGACTCGTTACAACAAGACAGACCCGTAAGCAAAAGGACTGACTCAAGACAATGAGACAGACTCAAAATAAAACAAAGACTGACTCGACACCCAAGCCAGATTTTACAAAACTAGCATTCGCAGACACTCAAAATGCATGCCAGACGCCACATCAAAAACACTGGGCGCCGCTCACAAGTGGTCCCACCCTGATCACATACTCACAGTATTCGCATCCTCAAAATCCAATAGTTGGGTAGTAACGGACTTGGCTGAGGTGGGTGGGAGGATAACCTCGTTGTCAATCAAATCTTGCACTTCATGACGGGGGCGGAAACAATTGTCGGTAGCATGACCAGTCTGCTGATGGTACGCATAATACTGAGCAGGGTCATGAGTGGCAAGGAGATTCTTTGGGAGAGGCCGAGGCTCCAGGGGTTTAAGGTGTCCCTTCTCGGCAAGGATCTGAAGTGCCTTGGACAATGGCATGTAGAGAGCATGGAAGACCCTGCGCCCTCGGGGCAGGTACTTTGGAGCCTGAGCACTCTTGCTAGATGCACTTGCGAACGGATCGGCGGGTGCGGCCTTGGATTTCTAATCCTTTCCGGATGCAAGGTTGGGGGTGAGAAGAACTGTTTTGGCATGACGGGGCCTATCCCGGTTCTCTGATTGACTGGAATTGCCCTCAGGTGGAGTGGAGAAAGTGTCCTCCACAGCTTTTGTCACAACTGCGGATATATGTTGCTTGCTCATTCCGCCGATTTTCAAAGCCTCTACTGCCCACAGCAGTTGTTCGATAGGATCGGCATCTGCCTTCATCTTGCCTTTGTCTCTGGCCTCAGCTTGATCTAGGGTTTGAGTTGGTACGTCGTTGCCATAACTGGAGGCCATCTCCGGCTAGCTGAGTTCAATTACAATCCGTCCCAACAGCGGGGGCTCCTGGGATACAAAGCCTCCGGCATATGGTGCGGTTGGTGGCGAAGCAGACATTCCATAGGCGAGATCCGCCACGGATCTTTGGAGATCACCTATCATCCCCATTAGCTCGAATGTAGTGGGCTTGCGAGCCTAATATAGCTGGGGGGTCCAAACTGGGTGCGCAACGGGCAACCTAGGCGAATGTGGCATATCAACAGTAGTCTCACTGTGTAGAGTGATTCCTTGATCCAACGCGGCCGTCATGACCACGATCTCTTCTGAATTCTACGTCATGCTAAGTCCTGCCTCAGCAAGGAGAAGACACTAGCTATTCTGGATCAACTCTCTGAATCTCTGAACTGAAACGGAAAACAAGCGATATTTTCAGCAATGGACCAAACACGGGTGTGGCCGATCAACTGCACTTTACTATCGTCCTTTGTTCCCAGAATCCTTTCAAAAGCGAAGCGATACCCACCGACATAACTGATTCTCAACAAACACTGATACTGGTGCCCTCGGGCCTGATACCCAATCTTGCAAACTGACATGTGTGTTCCTGTAGAGATACACTCTAAAAGCACATAACAAGTAAAAGAGAACCAAAACACCCCTATGCTAGGGTAGGGTTTCCCTATCCTATTTTGTCAGGAGCTAGGGTTTCACTACGCAATGACTTCAAACAACCTATATCGGGTAAGCAACTTTGTCCTAGCTTGGAATGGTCACTATGGATCCGAATATGCACTAGGTCGAATGGTCAAAGGGTGCCCATAAAACCAGGGTTTGTGTTCCCATCTTGGCAGAGCCGCAACCGTCCAGACCTTATGCACATGCCATGACAAGACAAGCCTCCGGCAAACCGTTCAGGAATAGCAGATGGCCAACACGGTGTCCTAGGCGCACCAATGCACATGCAATGCAAAGAAACACATAAGTGTAGTCAAAACAGGATATCACGAGTTCGAGTCAAGCTCTCTAAAATCCCCAGCGGAGTCGCGAAGCTATAACACGCTGCGAGAACTCACGATTCGGACTCCTTTTTGTTTGTTGCGGTCAGAATCTGAACCAAAGAGTCCAACTCGCAAATCGTTTGAAAGCAGATTTTGAAAAAGTGCCAAACATGGATGCTTTGCGGAATCTGAGTCGCCACCTAAATATTTTTAAAATGGGAAATTTAGGAAACCACGACTCGGTCGAAGGCAGTGTCCGTCATCACCAAAGTTGTCTTGGCTCGGGAGCTTGGGAACGATCGGGAAAGGTCAGCTATGAGCACCCCCTTTCGCCCGGTCCGAAGACCGGCCTCTACTAATCATGATATCCGATTTTGAAAACGTTATGTGTTCTTGTTCCGGTTATTAGCCTAGAATTACTATGTTATGCGCACAGCAAACAAGTATAGACTAGATTGCCTAATTTGGAAACAAGCATTGCATATCCGTTTGTTTTGAAAAGCGCTTTGGAATTTGCTACTCACAAGTAGGCTAAAACACGGATTTCAACGAGTTTTTCCAACTCAAACAATCCAACCTTCACCCACAGGCATTCAAACAGTTTATCTCATATAAGCACTTAGCCACATGGTAAGCATACTATCATGGCAACATTCACACACATGCGATATGCTAAAGCATAAATACTTACATCGTACTCCGCGCCAAAACAAGAAACTAGTTTGCAAACATGCATGCCCTAGTTCATGTTAAGTGGCTAATGCAACGCATACAGAGATGCAGTCTAGGATAGGCTCGGCTAACCCTAAAATGGCATGTGAAACGCAATCATTCGGTGCACGTATTCAAGTTAGATTTGAGGATACAATGCGGTTATCATGATGTACCGAGCCCGGTGCATGCAATACTTTATGGATGAATGCACGCATGCATAGCATAAGGTATGCTAAAATAAATATGCCCTAATCTACCATCATAAGCAGGTAAATAAAAGGGTAGAAAGAGGTGGGGGTTGGAAGACATGCACACCACTCACCCACACTTATTACGGATTCGCCCTCGCTCGGAGGGACCAAAAGAATATACAAATTAATTAACTACACAAGCTAATTAAATATTACAGATCAATTAAATTAACAAATTAATTAATCTAATTAAAACAGTAAAGCCCTCGGGAAGCGGATCAGATGCAGCGCATGCTCAGGATTTGCTCGGAATCGCACTGCCATGCATAGTCTGCCTCTGTTTTCCCTGCTTTGCTCCTCTGAAAACTGCCAAAGTCTCAGGAATGCCTCTCGGGGATCTTGGGGATCCCACCGGCTAAGTAGAATGACCACCGGCACTAGGATGTGGCCATCGGCACAAAATGAACCCATCGGCTGATGACTTATTGCCGGCTAGCACAAAATGTTGCCGGTCGGCAAACAATACCTGCAGAACCTACAACTCACAGCATTAGAGGGCAAAACTTGCATGGCAATACAATTCAAGTAATGTATGCACCAATCATGCCCTTATCATGTTTGCGACTCAAAGGTATGTGCCTCGATTCTCGGACCACCAATCACGCATTTCCATGCATGATGGCCCAAAGAATCAAGTGTGCAACTTCAATTTTAAATGCAATGCAAACCACATAATCATATAGGAGGCCAACCTCTATCACCCTCACTTCAAGAGGCCAAACATGGATGCTAATGCCATGCAATCCTAGGCATGTTAGCTAGCATGCAACATGGACAATGCAAGGCACTTATGCAAGCATACAAGCAAACATGTAAGGTAAGCATGCAAACTAAGCAAAAGGGTGGACTTAAACATGATCTAGGCAACTCTAATTAGGCCTAAAATCAGTGGCCAAAGTGCTCAAATATGAGGGCTAAATACACATACACACATGCACATGTTATGGTCCGACACTTAAGCATATAAAGGCAACTCTTAAACACATTCAAAAGAGGCCTAACATGGACATATGGCATGCAATATTAGCTCTAAAAATCATGTCAAAATGTGGTGCCAAATCAACTCAAACAAGACAAATATAAGCATGCAAATAGTCCAACTTCTTGAAGCAAGGTAATGAAGCTTTGAACACACTTAGCATAACAATCATGGCATGCATTAAACAACTAAAAACAGCTTTTTAGCATGTTAAAACAAGGCCAAAGGACTACTTAGATGGCGTCTAAGTGGCTCAAATCCAAAGGCATACATGAGTGCTCTTTCAAAAAGCATATAACACATGCTCAAGAGGCAACAAAGAGGTGACCAAGGCAAGCATACAAGCATGTCTTAGGAACTGAAATAACATGTAGGGTGGTTCCAAACCATCAAAATGATGCAAGCAACACATGCTACACATTGACATACTTGAAGCATACGAGCCACAATACAAAGGAGCTATACTAAGCACGCCAAGATCGACCCAAGCAACTATGGACAGACCTAAAACATGGCAAAATAAGCACAAAACCTTCACAAGGCTAAGCCTAAAACATGCTAAAACAAAGGCACACAACCTAAGACACATTAAGGCAATCACAAGGCATTACAAGGTAGGTATGCAAGGCATGCATGGTACACCAAAACCAACTTAAAACCACGTTATATTATGGAAATATAAGCATGAAAAATAGTCATGGCATGATCAACACACACTTGAACAAAGGCTTTTTCAAGAGGCCAAAAATGGTCCCTTTCAAGGACAACAAGGAGAGGGGGTGGCCCTCTCCTTTTGAAGACTTCAAGGCACCATCCCCACCACTGAAATCCCTCAAGATTTCAGTGGTGAAGAGGCCCAAACACCAAAGTCTCGAAACTCACCAAAATAGCACAAAAATGGGGCCTTTCAAGGCCTAAGGGTGGTCAAACACACCCAAACCACAAAACACTCTTAACAAACAATCAAGAGGGCCAAAAAAATAGAACTTTTTTGTGTTATACACTAAACACAAAAACAGCTCTAAGATAGGTAGAAATAGGATGCAAAAATGGGGAATAAAGGACTAGTTTCTTACCCTTGTTGACCTTCTTCACAAAGGGAGGACCAGCTGCCTCCTTGAGCTTAAACCAGCCCCAAAACTCTGCAAATAATCCTTTAGAACCTCAATAGCCAAGGAAAGGTGTAATGGTAGGTGTTTGTATGCAATACTATGAACAAATGCACCTAGAACACTCAAGAGAGAAATAGATAGAGATAGAATGTATATGAGTTCTAACCCTAGAACCAGAGCTTCTAGCAATGTTTTTCTCTCTAAAAATCTCTAACCCTAATGCCAAGAGAGGAGGGCTCCTCTTATAGGCAACCAATCTTGTAAAGCTTGTCAAGAAAGCTAACAAGAAGAGCATCCCTCTATACACGTGTATGGAGGGGAACAAAATGCCAAATAGCTGTCCTAAAATATCTGAAAAAGCAGATGAACAGTAGTCGGCTGGCCAAAAATGTCATTTTGACAAAAATGACTGCCGGTCGGCCAAAAAGAGTGCCGGCCGGCAATATACATTGCCGGTGGACACAAACAACAGCCGGTGGCCTCTAGCCACTGCCGGTGGTGTGTAGGGATGCCTCACAAGGCATTCCCTGCCCCTCCAAGGCAAAACACAGGTGCTTGGTGCAAAACCAGACACAAAACGGTCAAGTTCGGAGATCCTGAGGCAAGGCACGTAGTCGAGACCTCCAGGAACTCCAAATGAACACAAACAAAGATGATCACCGAATGTTCCAACGGTGACGTCCAAGTCTTGAGGACGGTAAAAAATGGGGTGTCTACATGTTCCCAACCGGTTTTTATCTCAGGGCATGCAAGAACACGACCCTGAGTGGTTCAAAACCTCTTCTCCCGATTTCAGCCTGGTTAGAGTGTTCTTCCTCCTCTCACGATTTCAACGTGGTTGGAGTCTCTTCCTCTTCTCACGATTTGAACGTGGTTAGAGTGTTCTTCCTCCTCTCACGATTCCAGTATGGTTGGAGTCTCTTCCTCTTCTCACAATTTCAGTGTGGTTAGAGTATGTCACTCCTTACTTGTTCTTTCCCCTCTTACAATTCCAGCGTAGTTGGAGTATGTTACCCTATCTATTTTATCCATTGCATCGTACTCTGTCTTGTTGCATTCATCCTTTTCGTGTAAATGCGTTTAGGATCATTATCATCCCATTGCATTGTTATTTCCCAATAGATCATTACCCTTTAGATCATTCCTCACCTATATCATACCACCCAATCACTTGTACTCTTTTTTCGAAAGACATAGTTCTGTATGTGTTCATACCCCTTTCACGTTGAAACATGGTTTTGTTATATGTAAGCACCCATGCTGCGCTGAGGCCAGTATTTAGGGTGTAGGCACTGAGTCTGTGTTAGGCGTAGTTTGGCTTGTGCCCACTTCTTTTCCATATAAAACGTAGCTTGATTTGTATTCCCATTTCTTTATGATATTTGTGTGGTAAGCACTGCTGGTGGCTTTGATTGTCGCATTGCATTGTGTATTAATTACATCCTGCACCTGAACTATGCTAGTTTGACTCCTTGCAAAAGGATACGTAGACAACTTTCAAGTTCAACCAATTGTATTTGCATTTTGTTTGTTTGCCCAAGTCTTATGGCCTCGTCAAATGGGTCGTCTTCGGGATTTGACATTCACTCACGTCATTTCATTACTTCAAAGCTCTGTCAAAGAGGGGCAATTGTAGACCCCATTTTGACCGCCCTTAAGACTTGGACGCTTCACTCTGAACACTTGATGATGAAATATTATACTGTGTAATTGTTTGAATCTTCAGCAAAAGAGTTCAATTTTGAGCTTCAAATCCAAACCTTGCACCCCATTTGGACTGAAACCTGTTTTTCTAGCCTGACCACTCAAAAAGCAGCAAGACCAAAAAATGACTGGCGGACCACATCCTTTTGGTCGGCCGGCCATCCTTTTGGTTGGTCGACCATGTTTACCGAGAGAAGATATTTTGTAGTAACTAGCTACTCCTACGCACGAGCTTTGGACTAGCTGTCTCTTTTGCAGATATTTCCATTAAAGGCAGTTGAAAGTCTATAAAAACAGCACATTCCCTCCAAATTTAGGGTTAGAGAATTGTTTGACAAGCCTAGAGTTCCTTCAAAGCTTTCCTCTACCCTCTTGAATATAGATACAATATACATACACCATTAAAGCTCAAACTTGAAGCTTTTTGCAAAACCTTTGAACACAATTTCAGATACTTGAGAGTGTTTAGATTGTGGTTTGTGAACCAAGAAGATCATCATCTCTTCCAAGAGGTGAACTCTGAACTTTTTACCACCCTCTCTCTCTCTCTCTCTCTCTCTCTCTCTCTCTCGCGTCTTTAATATTGATTTCAGAGTGTTGTTTAGGCTTAAATATGTTATTTAAACCTTGTTGAAGGTGGAAGGATTAGCCACCCTTCCATAGGCTTGTTCTCTAGTATTGCTCTGTTGTTGTTCTTCTTGTTTTTGCTTCTTTTCTTTCATTTCAACACTGTTTTAGGTAGTTTTTTTTTTTATTTATTAAATATGAACTGCATATATGTGTTTAAAGCTTATATAGATAGTTTGATTCTTATCTCATATCTCTCTTCGTGGAAGATATTGCGAAGCTCTCTTCTAGTTCCTTCTTTGTATCATGGAAATGGATGTTTCATCCATGTTCCATGACTAGGAAGATGAGCTTGCAATCATCTTTCCATAGCTTTCATTTCTTGCTGTTACTTAGTTTAGTTTTGCTTTTGTGTCAAAGCTACACAAGAGCTCTTTCATCAAGACCATTAGAGACTCTCTTCTAGTTCCTTTGAAACATGGAAATTGAGGTTTCAATCCATCTTCCATGAGTAGGAAGAAGAGTCTCTTTGGTTTTCTTAATGATGGACCTCTTGGGCATGAGCTTTGCCTCCAAGAATAGATACTTTTAAACTTATTCTCTCTAAGCTTGAGTATTCACTTGCTCTTGTTTTCCATGAGATTCAGTGGGTTTTGGACATATCTTTGATTTTAGTTTTATTTAGCTTTGTATCCATTAATTGCCATCCCATTACTTCAATAATCATCATTTAAATACCCTTGGGATGTTTGATGATTTGTGAAGCAAACCTATTCTCTCCTTGAGAATTTTTCATGACAGGAGAGAGAAGGAAGGATGAATATCTTTTGGAAACCCCTTGTTTTGCTCTATTCCAGTTCTAATTGCAACAGATCCTCCCCCAGAATCAGTGGTCGGCCAACCAACTCTTTGTATGGCCGACCACTTTTCAAGGCCGGCTGACCTCCTTTTTTTTTATGGCTGTGGTGCTTTTTCACTGAAATAAAGCAGATCCTGAGGCCCAAAACAGAGTCATTTTCAAATTGTGAATAGAGCAGCTTTTGGTAATGAGTAGTGGGGGCTTCCAAAGGACGTTCTTGCTCGTGCGCATGTGATTCCCCACCTCCCATTCTAGTCTATTAGATTAGTAGCTTTCATATTTGTATTTTGTAATAATTAGTTATTTTGCTCATTCACTCAGTGTTGGAAATAATTCGGACCCTTTTGTGCGAGGCCAAATTTCTAATATGTGATGTATGTCTTCCAACCCCCATTTCTTTCTCCCTTTTATTGACATGCTTACTGTGGTTGTATATCATATCATGTTTTCGTTTCATATAATTACCATGCTTTATATCCATTTTTGCATACATTAAATTCGGCTCATTATGTATAATGCTTTTACCAATTCCTAAATGATTATGTGCAGTACCTCATGCTTTGAGTTGCTTCACATGTCATATTAGTAGCCGAATTTAGTAGTTGCATTTTTTATGTGTTGCATTAGTCATGTACATTGTCAGGATTATGTATTTTTCTAATTGTTTTCTTTTCTTTGGCTTGCCTCGGAGTACTAGGCGAGCATTTTTGCTTTAGCATATTACATGTGTATTTGTGTTTCCATGTCAAGCATACTACCATGAGGCTATGTTCTTCTTTGAAATACCTTTTTGAATGCCTGTGGATGAAGACTATTTCACTTAAGTTGGAAGGACTTTGATTATTGTATATATGAGTTAACTTTTCTTTTAAGTTGCACATATTTAAAACTCTTTTAAAAAGCACATGAAATCAAAGCATTCTGAAGTAAGTGAAGTGGTCTATACTTGTTTGTTTCACATAGTAATGTTTAGTATATTAATAATCAGAACGTGAGCATATAATGTCCATAAAACTCACATCATGATTAGTAGAGGCCAATCTTTCATCGGGTGAGTGGGATGTTCAATTCATGACCTTCCCTTCTCATACCTAAGTTCCCGAGCCAAGAGAACTTTGGTTATGACAGACAAGTGGCCTTTGGTACAAGTCACGAGTTTCTTAAATTTTCCAAAAATATTTAGGTGGCGACTCTGAAATCTGGCAATGCAGTCTATTTTTGGCATCTCTGATGATTAATGGATGTTCTAAGATTTTCCATATTTGGACTCTCATTCATTTTTCTGTTTAACTTTGCACTTGTGAAAATAGATTCAGAATCACAAGAGTGCAAACTGTAGGGCTATCATACCCGAGAAGACTAACTCCTCAGAGGAGCGTGAAAAACTAGCTACAATAGGGTCGTGGACACCCAAAATCAAGTTTTTCCATATTCGCCGATTCTAAAATGGCAGGCTCATGGACACCCAAAAACCTTTCCCACATTTGTCCGGTGATATATGAAGACAGGGCAATTAGACACTTTAACTCCCCGCGCGGGGACCAAATACAACACACAACCCATTACCAAAACCTGACTCAACTACCCAGACTCATATGCTATTTACCCCCCTTTTAATACTTTCTAAACATCTGCAAAATTGTAAGATCACAAGAGAAATTATGATGTACATGATGCATGAATTTTCAAATAAATTTCGCCTAAGGTTTGTTCAATCCATAACAACATTAGTAATAACGTTCATTACATAACCAATTCTCCAGTTTCCCTATTACAAGGATTTCTTTCCACAAGTTATCAAAAGTCCACATCTCCATGACAAAATACTGTCAATTCATCCAATTCCATCTTTCAATAGTCAAATTCAACAAAATCCCCTTTATTAATTCATTTGAAAAACTAGGGTTTAATAGAATTTGGGGCTTTTCCCCCATTAGTATATAAAAATCAATATTCATCCCCAACATAAAGAATCAACAAGAAACTTTTACAATCTTTCTTAAAATTGTTAGATACAAGCTCCCATTAGCAAAACAACCTACTTATTTAACAAAAACATCTCATACCATATTATACCTAAGAAATTACCGCATATATATCTCAAATCAAGAATATAACCAGTTAAAAGTACCCCTACCTCAAGATTGAAGGCAAAATGTGAATTTCCAACTTCAAGCTCCAAGA